>JAWNGG020000084.1:0-600000 GCA_036937485.2 Tetragonisca angustula | reverse complement strand
GGACAGATGTGAAGAAAGTTATCACCGATGCTGTACCGGAACTGGAAAAGTTATCATGAAGATCCCATCGAGCAGATTGACAGTCCCATGATGTAAGTAAACGCCGTGAAAAATTTCTTAAACAGCATAAAACATTTTCTTTCTAAAGACACAGTGTTATTTGCGAGATTTTAAATATAATATGATTTAATAACGATAAAGATTGGAATTGTTTGTGTGAAGTGTTTTTATTTTATAATTATAATTTTACATTCAACTGTATTAGTTTACAAGTATAATTTTACAGTCAACAATAGAAAGAGAACTCATTCAACAGAAAATTTGAACACAACGTGCTAAAGTACTTACATTTTTAGCATTCGAAGCATCGTAAGATTCTTACAGAATCGAAAGGGGAAGTGGAGACTCGAGAAGATCTGTAACAAAACATTAAATATTAGAATTTATATTTAAAAGCGAAACGAAATCTGAAGTTGGAGGTAATGAAGGAGTCTTACATTATTAACTTTAGAGCCACCGTTGGATTTTCCCCAAAAATACAAAACTTAATGCTGTGAAGCGTCTGTAACAAACATCAAACATTATACTTTGTTGTCAAATTTGAAAAACTGAATAAATTGAGATAGAAAATATATAAAACTACTTACGATCTTGATCTCCAGAAGAGGCCTTATCCTCTTGAGCACTGACTCTAACAGCGAAAACGAATATTGAACAGAAGAAAATACAAAAAAAAAAAAAAAAAAATAAAAGTCTATCAACGGGCGCGTTTAAGTAACAATCGGTGGACACACTGACTCTAACTTCGCGAATTATAATTTGAATGAATTGATTATTTATTTCATTAGAGCCATTTTGCTCAGAAAAATATAAAAATATTTCGCAGCAAACACGGACTCTACCAACCGCATTGCGCGCGGTTACAAAAATTTTCTGAAATTCGACAAGTAAATAAGATTACTATTTTAACTATTCAATGTGTACATTTTTAATAAACTATTGTTGAATTTAGTATTAGAACTGTTGAAAATGATATGCAACAATTATGGTTAAATCTTACCTTGAGTTGAAACCAAAAATGCCCGTTTTATCTTCAAAATACAGAATACATACACGAATCTAACAACTATTGATTTGTATTTTTACCTGAGAACTTTTGGACCATACCTCCTTCTGGGTGGTTTTCCTGGGTAATAATTCCTTCTTCAGTTCCGCCTACAAAAGTGGTGTGATGCTACCTTCCGCCATGTTGTCCGTTTAAAAATCGATCGTGAGGAATATCGATTTCGTTTGAGAATCGCAGGACGTGTATTACGTATTTTACCGTGTGGTGGCGCTGCCATCGCACGTTCCGCAGAAAATGATAACTTGGAATAAAAAGTAGTAAAATTTGATTTTGATCAAATACGCAAAATTCATGAGACATTTTGAAAGGAGAACAAAAATATTCCCACACTTGATGAAAAATTGTCAATACTTTAAACAGCGACATGAGAAATTTTATTATATTACGCATCAGAATTATCATTTTAGCCATGAAATATGTACATCCTCAATAAATTATTGTTGAATTTAATATTTGAATCGTTGACAATTTTGCAGTATGAGGTCAAAGAATCAACAAATCAGTAAGAAATATTACGATAGAAGTAAAAGAATATTTTATATATATACACGTATATATAATAAAAGAATAGTCATATCACAAAGACACAATATTTGTAACGATTAGAATTGAAATTAAGCAGCAGTATGTTCTGTTTAAACGTTTATATGCTACTATTTCGTTAATTGTTCAAAATTATATGTAACGATTATTTGGTTAATCTTACCTTCAGTTGAAGTCAAGAATGCCCGTTTTATCTTTAAAATACACAATACATACACAAATCTAACAACTATTGATTTGTATTTTCACCTGAGAATTTTTGGAGATACCTCCGTCTGGGTGATTTTTCTAGAAAACACTTCCTTCTTTACAAAAGTAGTGTGATGCTATTTTCCGCCATGTTGGCTGTTTAAAAATCGATCGTGAGAAATATCGATTTCGTTTGAGAATCATAGGAGGTGTATTACGTATTTTACCGTGTAGTGGCGCTGTAATCGATAACTGAGTTGAAACCAATCCGCGCGCGTTTCGAATCTAACTCGGAATACGAAATAACAATGCTTATAGAAATATTCTTTTGTTACGTCCAATCCTTCATATGAAATAAAATAAAAATACATTTGACTTAATTTTTTCTTATACTTTTAAACTAATGTAAATATATGATAAATTGATCGTCCCAATTTCCATCAATCCCTTATCCGAATCGTTATATCTTTTTTATATTCTTATATTCTTTTATATTTCATGTTCTTATCAAATTTATATTCTTTTAGCGATAAATTATCGTTATATTCAATCCAATAAATTATTCTTAAATGCAGACGCGGAAATAAGTCAATATTTTTTTTATTTTTTTTAGTGGCGCTGTGAAAACTTACAAAACTCGTAAATCGATACGACAAGGTGTGGTACAAGAATGCTAATGGGGTATAATTACCCTATAAACATGAAACGAAAAAATACATTTCATGTTAAGTCTACTCGTCCGTGATATCTGGGCTATCATTTTTTTTCTCCAAGCTTTGGAAACTTTATTTGAGATTTATTAGAAGTGTATCTGTAGGACAATCTAGGAAATAAGCAAACCAATTCTCCCGATTTAATAATAGAATTCTGAGCTCTGAATCTCTCTCATCTCAGCCTTGCTTGGTGATTTTATTTATTGTGGAAATAAATAAGTGCAGTTTTACTAATAGAAAGTTGAAAGCCAATGTCAGAAAGGTTTTGCTGATAGAACTGATAGAACTTCTTATAAAGAGTTTGTGGCTCTTTTTAAGGATAAAAATTTGATGTAAATAGTGATATCATCTGCAAAATAATATATAGAAACTGTTTTCGGGAGAATTTTAGCAATTAGCAAAGTATAGGGAATGTATAGAAGATGTCGAAATTTTTTTTTACAACTAATCAAATCCTCCAAGTTGTACGAATGCTGTCATTTCCTAAAGGAGGTTCTGCAAAGTATTTGAGCTTATCGCGTTCAGAGTTCCAGCAGGGAACTGGATTTTTTTTATTTATTCCGGAAAAGTTAATAAATTTCTTTTTAAGAGGTAAATTGAATTTGATAATAGATCTTTAACGCCACATCCAGGATTTTGAGATTGCCAAATGTCTAATAGGAACCGTAGAACTTTTAATATTCACTAGGTGATTTTGAGTAGGATCCGAAATGTAATCTCTGACAGGTAGCAAGTTGATTTCTTCTGTGCCCAGTTAGCTTACGTTTCTTGATTTCTTTCGTAGAAACAATCGCTTTACGTCTATTATCATCTTTGACATTCAAATGACTAAAAGAGTTAGAAGAGCTGAAAAATAGTAAGCTGTCTCATGATGCATCTTAGGAGTAGCAAGAGGACAGTCCGTGATCTTTTCAGCTTGCAGTATGTAACTGGGGTAATGAAGTAACAGAAGTATAGAATGGAAATAATGCACGAAAAGATTTTGGTTGTTCAGCTTCGACGACTGGATCAGTAACTATTTCATAGTGACACGACCTAAAATTGTGTAAAAATGGTAGTTGGGGTTCAAAGTTGTTGTAAAATAAAGCTAAATAATTCTCTTCTCTACATAACAAGTAGCCTACTTTTTCTGTTGACAGATAAACTCAGTACGATATATTATCATAATTGATTTGAATTGAAGTACATTTGGAATGTCCTCTGATTGGATATATAATAGCTCAAGATGGGTGTGTATCCTGGATCATTTAGACTCGCTCTAACGAAGATGATGTGGAAGATGAGTCTAATATTTCGTCTGGCAAGCTCTTCAACAGTGACGGAGTAAGGCACACATTGGAGGATGTTGTGCATTTGGATTTAAAAATGATTGGTCAAATTTCCAAGGAATCAGATTTGATGTTTGACTTCTATATGATTGTCAGTTAACCTGTTAGCCTTGTGCTTACTGTTCTGGCATAAGCAAACTTGGCTTTGAGAAATTATAAAAATAATTAGTAATTGTACAAATCTGATATTTGACTGACTGATAAATTGCTAATTTCAACAATGAATGCTTGAGTCAAAGTACCTTCAATGGAGTCTAATAATTGCTTGTTCTGATGTATGGAATAGTGATTGCTGAACAGCTTGAGCGTGTGAGGCTTTGAAAGAAATATACTGAATGGAGAAATCCATGATTTAAGGTTAAGTGCACTGAAGTGCCCCTGTAATCAGAAACATTTAAAAAAGCACAATAGTCGTTTAGGGATTGACTGGGAACAGACTTTGCCCCAGTAAGGTACAAGAGATACAAACAAACACAAAAAAACATAAATACTCATATAAGCACTGACTATGTAGCATTTTCCACCACAGATATCCCATTTAACAATGATGAATTTTAAAAATATTTATCAAACGTAAATAGAGCATACGATGAAATTTAAGAGTCTTAAACGAACGACGCAATTTTAAAACTTAACAAATTATTCCTCTTAATTAGAGTGTTTTGTCAGATTGGTGCAAAAATGATTTATTTTTATCATGGTGGCACCACCTGTCGAGAGGTAAAAGTTACTATTGACCATGAAAAAATATTTGCACTTCAAATAAAGTATAAAAAGAAAGCTGGGGATTCAATTAAGCAGATAAAATTACAAAAGCTCGCAATTTAATTCTCTAAATAAATCTTTTTTCTTAAATGAAAATTTCTGTTTTACGGGGTGACAAACACTAGCGTCTCAATGTGGCGAAATGGTGAAACTAACCGCACTATGTTCACATTAAAGAAACTAACTAATTGTAATTATTTACACCAATAACTTGTATTTGTTAAGTACATACTTCGAAGATGACGTTACCAATTATGGTCACAAACATAACTCCAATATACAATGGAGTTTGCGAGAAATTGCACCTAAATTGCAATGAACATTTGACCTATTCCACAAAATTTCAAAATTCTTATCAACATACTTTGAGAAGGAAATGGAGCATAAAATGAAAAGTAGTGGTTTTAAAAGGATGGTACAATTATAAAATTGATAAGTTATTTCTCTTGATTAAACATTTTATGCTATTTAGGCAAATTGTCACAGTTTGGACGCCAACTGTCGGTAAGATAGTTGAAACAAATATTTTCAAAAAATTTCTATTTATACATTTTAGAATTAAACTTTTTTAACTAAATGATTCAGGATACGCACACACCTTGAGCTTCTGTTGTCACATGTATTTCCAATACAAGATTTTCCAAACATAACTGAATCCAAATAAAGATAACACATCATACTGGACACATCCATCAACAGAAAAAGTATTAAAAGTTATACCATATGAAGGATTGGACGTAACAAAAGAATATTTCTATAAGCATTGTTATTTCGTATTCCGAGTTAGATTCGAAACGCGCGCGGATTGGTTTCAACTCAGTTATCGATTACAGCGCCACTACACGGTAAAATACGTAATACACCTCCTATGATTCTCAAACGAAATCGATATTTCTCACGATCGATTTTTAAACAGCCAACATGGCGGAAAATAGCATCACACTACTTTTGTAAAGAAGGAAGTGTTTTCTAGAAAAATCACCCAGACGGAGGTATCTCCAAAAATTCTCAGGTGAAAATACAAATCAATAGTTGTTAGATTTGTGTATGTATTGTGTATTTTAAAGATAAAACGGGCATTCTTGACTTCAACTGAAGGTAAGATTAACCAAATAATCGTTACATATAATTTTGAACAATTAACGAAATAGTAGCATATAAACGTTTAAACAGAACATACTGCTGCTTAATTTCAATTCTAATCGTTACAAATATTGTGTCTTTGTGATATGACTATTCTTTTATTATATATACGTGTATATATATAAAATATTCTTTTACTTCTATCGTAATATTTCTTACTGATTTGTTGATTCTTTGACCTCATACTGCAAAATTGTCAACGATTCAAATATTAAATTCAACAATAATTTATTGAGGATGTACATATTTCATGGCTGAAATGATAATTCTGATGCGTAATATAATAAAATTTCTCATGTCGCTGTTTAAAGTATTGACAATTTTTCATCAAGTGTGGGAATATTTTTGTTCTCCTTTCAAAATGTCTCATGAATTTTGCGTATTTGATCAAAATCAAATTTTACTACTTTTTATTCCAAGTTATCATTTTCTGCGGAACGTGCGATGGCAGCGCCACCACACGGTAAAATACGTAATACACGTCCTGCGATTCTCAAACGAAATCGATATTCCTCACGATCGATTTTTAAACGGACAACATGGCGGAAGGTAGCATCACACCACTTTTGTAGGCGGAACTGAAGAAGGAATTATTACCCAGGAAAACCACCCAGAAGGAGGTATGGTCCAAAAGTTCTCAGGTAAAAATACAAATCAATAGTTGTTAGATTCGTGTATGTATTCTGTATTTTGAAGATAAAACGGGCATTTTTGGTTTCAACTCAAGGTAAGATTTAACCATAATTGTTGCATATCATTTTCAACAGTTCTAATACTAAATTCAACAATAGTTTATTAAAAATGTACACATTGAATAGTTAAAATAGTAATCTTATTTACTTGTCGAATTTCAGAAAATTTTTGTAACCGCGCGCAATGCGGTTGGTAGAGTCCGTGTTTGCTGCGAAATATTTTTATATTTTTCTGAGCAAAATGGCTCTAATGAAATAAATAATCAATTCATTCAAATTATAATTCGCGAAGTTAGAGTCAGTGTGTCCACCGATTGTTACTTAAACGCGCCCGTTGATAGTCTTTTTTTTTTTTTTTTTTGTATTTTCTTCGGTTCAATATTCGTTTTCGCTGTTAGAGTCAGTGCTCAAGAGGATAAGGCCTCTTCTGGAGATCAAGATCGTAAGTAGTTTTATATATTTTCTATCTCAATTTATTCAGTTTTTCAAATTTGACAACAAAGTATAATGTTTGATGTTTGTTACAGACGCTTCACAGCATTAAGTTTTGTATTTTTGGGGAAAATCCAACGGTGGCTCTAAAGTTAATAATGTAAGACTCCTTCATTACCTCCAACTTCAGATTTCGTTTCGCTTTTAAATATAAATTCTAATATTTAATGTTTTGTTACAGATCTTCTCGAGTCTCCACTTCCCCTTCCGATTCTGTAAGAATCTTACGATGCTTCGAATGCTAAAAATGTAAGTACTTTAGCACGTTGTGTTCAAATTTTCTGTTGAATGAGTTCTCTTTCTATTGTTGACTGTAAAATTATACTTGTAAACTAATACAGTTGAATGTAAAATTATAATTATAAAATAAAAACACTTCACACAAACAATTCCAATCTTTATCGTTATTAAATCATATTATATTTAAAATCTCGCAAATAACACTGTGTCTTTAGAAAGAAAATGTTTTATGCTGTTTAAGAAATTTTTCACGGCGTTTACTTACATCATGGGACTGTCAATCTGCTCGATGGGATCTTCATGATAACTTTTCCAGTTCCGGTACAGCATCGGTGATAACTTTCTTCACATCTGTCCCGTGAGTCGCATGCCTTTGTGTTCCTCCGGTCACTCAACCATGTCGTAGGACGAAAGGTCCGAATCGGCACGAGTGACTGGTTGTATACGTAGAATTTTTAATGAGCATAGTGACGGCGAGTATTTTTTGTACCCGTGAGTAGTAACATTCTTTTTTCAGATTTTTTATGTATTAGATCAGGATAGGGCTTCTTGCACATCGCGATTTTAACAATTAGGATATATGTACACGTTTACGATAATATTAAAGTACCTTCAATATAAATGGTTGCAGAAGTAAAATATCTATATTAACGTTCATGTGAATAGATGAATTATAAAAATTTGTAGATAAATATTATTAAAACGATTTCGTTTGAGCATTTCATAGTATAGAAAACGGATATCCTCCGATTTCGTTGCTGTGAAAGATGCAGTTACTTATTGGTACTGGTAATATGTCTTATTATGGTAATTAATAATTTTAAATTTAATCGTCCATTTTATAATGGTATTGAATGATTTAATTAATTACGTTTTATAATTATAAATTGCAGTAGAATTTTAAATGTATCATAATAGATTAGAACTTTTCCCGCAAAAAAATGTATGAAATTTTATGTGCAAGAAGATACTTCGCGACAGGCAGATTTTTAAATCAAAGCAACAAAGTTTGGACACTGCTTTCGCATTTTCGAAAACGTGCTTTGATGAAGAAATCGCCTGAGATTATTCCTATCGGTATTTAATTTGGAGTCAATTGTTTCATTTTGATTATTTGAGTCACTTGTCAGATTGTTCATGGTATCTTTTTTAACAAATTCAAGTCTTGTTCGTTGTCTTTATTGTTTTGCAATTTCAATAATTTCTGGAAGCATAGAGTCAATTCAGTTTGAAATAAAATAATGCAGTAGTCCGTTAATTACAAATAAAGTAATCATTTTATAGTTCAGGATTTTCAGGTTTAACCTCTTCCGTGTTCATTGTCAGGATCTCACTCACGTGCCCAGGTGCTACTTGAGTGGGTGAAAGACATTGGGCACGATGACCATAGTTTGTAATTTTATAACGAATATCTCAGCGACCGACAATGCGTTAGCGTATCGTGCACGACGTATTTTCCACATGTGCGTGTATGTGTGGTTAGGATGTGGAATTGCGTCGTTTCTGTTGTTCCATTCATTACAAATATTAAAAATATTTATGCACGAATTTTGAGCATAAATTTATTATAATGCTACCTATTAAATACACTACAATTATATTATTAATTACACAATGAATTGTAATAATGATTCCGTGTCAACTGACACATGTAAAATTATATGTATCTTTCCTCTGTTATTAATATCTCACATATAAACGTGTTTTAGTGACGTTTTACGCAATGGTGGTTAGCCATTGTCGGTCGATTTCAGGAAAATGGTACGTAATTTAAAGTGTGAAAGTTGCGCGTTAAACTCGGGTGTCGGAGGCGTCTCGGGACGTCCTCTCTAGTTTAGGCTTGCGCCCGAGTGGTATGTGTGAGAATCGTGGAGCGAGTGTGTTGGTGTGCCTGTTTTGCCATTTTTTAAATATAGGGCGACTGTTAGGATAGGTAGCATACTTTCTGGCGTGCCTGTCTTTAATTATAAGTAGGTAGGGCCGGGCAGGTTGGCACAGTCTCTGGTCGCGTGTCTCCTTTTCGCGTGTCCAACCTGTTTCAGGAAATCGAATTTGAAAAATCGACAGTGAAACTGGTACAAGTGGAGTATGCCTTGTTTCTGGTTTTACTCTTCGATTTTTCGAATTTAGTATCGCGGTCGCGGTCGCGGATAGGTCGCCAGTAGGTCCCGAAACGAACGTTTATGTAGGTACTGCTCGAGCACTCACATGCCAACGGACAGCGATCACTATGATCGATGGTCGTTCATGTGTATTGGAGTCAGCTTCAAGTTGGTTTTTGGTTTGAGATTAGAAAGACTCGAGCTAGATGTAAGTTTCAGCGGGCATTGCGCTCGAAGGAAGAAGAGGTTAAGGACCGAAGAGGCCCGGCAAACTGCCACGAAGAGGGTCACAACAAATGGCTTCTCTTCCTCTGGATCATTTAAATGATTCCAAAGCATGGGATGTCATTCTTGTTACTACTTTGTCACTATGCTCTTTTAGTATTTGTAGTTCTATTTTTTTTCCTCTCCATCGTGGCTTATCTTTGTTTTGGGCAAATCGCGGTTTCCCTTGTTAGTGTTGCGAGAGATCAATTACAGGTTGAATTAGTGTTTCGAGATAGTTTCGCGTTTGTTTATTAGCGAAAAATTGATCACGGTTTAAATCAGAGTCGCGAGGAAATGATAATCGCGATTGCTTTAGAGTTGCGATTTATGATTCGCGATTGTCTTTTCCAACTGTGTTTTGAATTTTTGAACTATTTTACGTAGTAAAATTTGTCTCGCATTCTATCGTTTTAAATTAAATTCTAGAATCGTTGCTTTTAATTGATTTCAGAATGTTAGAGTGTTTTGTAGCAGCTTTTGGTTCGTGCTGGTTTTTTACTCTGCATAATGATTATCTGTATTTAATTTTTGAATTAGTGTTGCGTCATTATTTCATCGCGATTTCTAATTACTTTAACACTTAGTATTGCGATAACGAATGATCGTGTTTCTTGAAATAGTGTTGCGTTTACAAATTGCCCATATTCTTCCGCTGGATTCGTGGAAAGTTCCTGAATCACCTGATGCAGCTACAAAATGCAACTTCCAGCATCGGAGTTGCATCGGACGCGTCGCAATTACTATTGCGTATTTCTGAAGGCAAGTATAGAGTAATAGCGTACTTATTTTCGGGAGTTTTAGCTATATGACGATGCACTCTTCGCGTTTGATTTTCATAAATTGCCCATTTCGTAATTAATACTAATGAGCTAGTGTTGCGAAACGAGATACGGTTTGTTGCTCGAGTTCGTGTTGAATGTAGATTTGACAGTAACCCTTCTGATTACTGTCTTACTTGACCAATTTCGATCATTTTGCTCGATGTATTTCTTCAATTCTGTTTCTTAGAGTGTTTTAAAAAACCAGTCTTTTTTCTGTTTCAGGTCGCAGACCACGAAGTCCCACAAGGTGCAATGTCTATTCATATACCTCGTCTGTGACATGAGTTACCACACATGTGGCGTGTGATTCCGCGTCGCTTACGGGTATGCAGTGCAGATACCTCCGCTGTCAGTTCGAGGTATCAAGCTTAATCCTTAAATTCCCAGGATTATACGGGTTGATGATAATGATAAATAGGCTGTATAGATGGTAATTCGTTGAATCAATTTTGAATAAGCGGCGTTTAATTCGGTTAAAACTCGATTAAGCAATTTTCTTTGGCGATGGCTTTCAAGTTTGACGAATAGCTGAGCATATTCACGGGTTTGTAGTGATTGGGTTTGAATTGAAGTAATATAAAATCAGAATAGAACTCATGTACGACTCTCTTGTGTGGGCTGAGAGAAGTATTCAGCAATTTTCAGATTATAGACCCTTTTTCTGTAGCATAGATAATTAAGTTAAATTAATTTAATACACGCAACTTCCACAATAACTTATTACGCGATTCTTACGATGATGAAACATCAGTATTATTTCTAATATCAAGCGACGAAACGAAAGTGAAAATTCTTTCGTGCAGATCCGTGATTAGTCTTCTGCAACGGATAGATATTAAATCGTTATCTTCGATGAAAGATTTCATCGACGTTGAGAACGTGGAAGCTGATCGCTCGAAACAAGACGAACAAGGCGCACGCAATGTGTTCTGTTCCCACGTAATCAAATACTGTCCTATCGGCGTTCTCATTTTTCAAGGTAGAAAGTGATTCCGCGGGGGATTGTAGTTCGAGATGTCGGAGGTAATCTTCCGAATTGGTACGATCTTTAGGGATTCGATGAAAGGGTATTGGCACAATTACCGTCACCATGACATAGCTATTCTGCGGACGTAGCTATTGCGTTCTTTCGATTCTTTCCCTCGCAATCATGCCACCTGCAAAAAATCACGTACCAAGCTAACCAAAAGTTCCTTCAATCCTGCCCTATTTATGATCTGTGTTATTTTCGGAAATGAATGTGATCTTCTTCTCCATTCCATTTTTTTTTTTGTCTTTTATTGATAATAATATTTAATTTCATTTTGTAGTAGTGATTCGAATAATTGTATAGAATAATTTTATAGACTTTTTTTCTGTATTATATCTCATTATAGAGAAATACGAAAATATTTTCAAAAATTATTGCAAGAAACATAGAAGCAGTAATTTAATATTATATATCTTAGTTACTTTGTTACTTCATTCTGCAAATGTGAAGAAGTAAGGGGAATAGAAGAGTTAGTTGTTTAAATGTAGTATAATGTTCAGTCTTCTTGAATTCATCTGTAAACAATGTGCAAGTTAAATGGAACAACCATAATATAGAACGGCGCAATTTGCTTACTTCTCGGTCCATGTTTCCACTACTTTAGTCTGACCAACAGCGCTACCAGACTGATTCTACTTACCCATACGCTTCCAGAAATAGAGTTTTTAATTTCAGATTACATAACTTGCGTAGAACATATAATAGAATACTTATAAATAGCTTATTCGCGCTTAGGTAGAAATTGTTAGTGGCCCTTAATTATAAATCTGAAGTGTGATAGCGTGGCCTGACCACGTAGGAAAGCGGCGAAAATATATCGCGTTACACGTGTAGCGGTGCCGCTTTTCGTAATAATCGTCGCCGTTTATTACCGCAAAACCTGTCCGAGCGCAAATTCCCACGGAAAGATTTGCTGACTCGCCGGTCGGATCCGAATGCACGGCGTTACGTTACGTGAGAAAAGCGCGCGAAGGGAGAGACAGAAGATTGCACGCAGGGAAATTAGATAGTGGCGTAATAAGAAAAGTAAGGGAACTCGTTAGCCGGCTGACAAGAGCGTACCTCACTGTTCTGCCACGCGGTTTTAATTACTACGTTCTAATAGGAATTCGTTTATACTCGTTTTAATTGCTCGTGTGGACCAGTTTGATTTTCGCGTCTGCGCGAATTTACATTTAGAATTAAGAAAGAAAGAGAAGAAAAAAACAAAAACGAGAAAAAAAGTAGGAGGAAAAGAGTGGAAGAAATAAAATAAAAATAGAACAAGAAAACAAACAGGAAAGCAATTAAAAATAATAGGGACGGGGGGGTGGAGGGGAGTTTCAATGGGAATTTATAATGAGCATGTAGACACGTATACAAATATCGTGTTCATTCCCCTATTTTTTTAACGCCGCGCCGCGCCGCGTACTGTACATCGATTTCAAAGGGCTTTCATCTCGACGATTTGTTTCGCGAAACTTTTCGCGTAATCAACGGAATTTGGAATGGCGTTTCGTTTCCGGAATAAATGCCGAGTTCTGTGTTTTTTTCCTTTTTTTTTTTTTTAATGAACAAGTTTTTTGCGGTTTTGTCGACAATATTAATTCACTTCTGCGCACCGACCGATTTCGCAAGCAAAAAGGAAAGTGCTCGTGGAAAGTATTGAAAGCTGCTCACAGGTGAATCGTTCTTTGAAAATTTCAATTCAATGATTTTGCAAATGTCGCCGAGCTCGGTGAAATTCGATGGAATTTACGATTCGAAAAGTCGAATACGTAACTGCACATAGTCGATTTTAGGGGATTGCGTTGAAATTTTCTTATTTTTCGGATTTTACAACTCGTTGCTTTCAACAGACGTTCGACGAAGAACATTTTACTTCCATCGATAAATTTATTGAGCGTTCTCTTGTCCGACAGATTCGCGTATTAATTTTTTCGTGAAATTTTTAACGATTTCATTTTTACCGATGAAAAGGGATTTCGAATACTTGAGACGTCTCTCCGAGTTGATGGCAGTTTTGCCGATAATAACGTTTCATCGTTTCTCAAGTGAGGTATCAAATATTAATTAAGTTGCTATTAATTCCGTTCGCAGCTAATTAAAAGCAGCAGGAAATGTCGCTCGGAGCGTTCGATAATCTTCCGACTGCGAAGTTTCAGCATCATAAAAATTATCTAATTTGCACATTTTTCTGTTGCAACTATGATTCATCAGTTTATGTCTCTATAAAATTAATAAACTGTACGCTACAATGTGTCTTTTTTATCGATATATAATAAAATCCTCAAGATACATTAAAAGGAAAATGCTCCGATAAAATTGGATGATTATATTTAATAAATTGCCAATAGTCTCTTTAGATCGAATAGAGTTTCCTCTATCGAATGTAGAAATTATAATTCTTCATTAAAATTCAACAATTCTCTTAAGATCAAATGAACAATCTGAATCCTTCATGAAACCGATCCAAGTGTCAATTAATAGACAATAAAGATTTCATATTAAATAATAATCGACGGTATCCGATATCGTGCAAATTGCATATTTATCCATGCAAAGCTGAATAAATACAAACTCAACAAAATTTTCGATTGAGAACCTCGTTCGAAATTATAGACGTTCACGCGATTGAACTCTTGATTTCTACTCTCGACGTGATTGTCCTAACGTTTCCTTTTGTACCCGTCGTTGCGTTCGAAATGAAGCTCCTCGAATCTGAATTTTCGAGGGGGAAACGTCTAAAATTCACGCGAGGCGAAATTGGCGAAACTTCTCGCGGCACGACGTTAAACCGGTAAAAAAAAGAAGAAGAAGAAAAAAATGTTCGTGACCAAGCCGCAACGTTAACAACACCGTGCAAAAATACCGCGAGATTTTTCTAGCCGGGCTCGAAACGATCGCGCGGCGAATAAAGCTCGAGGAAATAAAATAGGAAGGCGGGCGCGTACCTCCGAGTGGCCAGAGTTGCACAGGTCACACGGAGAGGGATTTCCTTCGTGATTCTCTCTCTCAGCTGGCGTTCTTCCTCCCGGGGTTGGGTAGCAAGCCCTTGGTTAAATCGTCGCCGGGTTGCCTTCCGCTACAAAGAAATCTTACGCATATGGCTGGGTAATCCGCCTACGAAGCGCCGGTGGTTTCTCTCGGCCTTAGTTCGAAGGAACTGGGACGTCCGATATTAAATTCTCGTAGCGAGGCAAGAAGTCCGACGTCATCTTCGTCGGGAAGGGGGACTTTTTCGCGGGACGTGCCTCGCAAATATTGACACGATATTTTCAACTCGCGTTTTCATGCTGCTGCCTCTCCCTCTGCACCTTTCTATCTTAACGAATTCCATCGGTCATGAAAGACTGCTACGTTCCTTTTCCCCGTTCATTTCGGATTTTACTTCTTCTGCCTCTCGTTTCTTCTTTCACTCTCTCTCTCTCTCTCTCTCTCTCTCTCTCTCTCTCTCTTTCATTCTTCTATCTATTCATCTTTCTTCCATTCTTACTTTTTCTCTTCCCTCCTCTTTCCCTCCCACCACGACGTGATCCGTTCCTTTTGGTTTATTCGTAATCGATAAAGGAACGACCTTTCAACCGAGAGCTGACGTTAAATCTTTTTTTGCAATTTGAACGACTCGACAGCGCGAGAACGGATAAGGGAGTAGAAACTTGTTAGCCGGCTGATTCGAGTGGACAAAAGCTGCACAATCTGGCAAATAGGTGCCGGCGAAGGGGGCAACCTCCGGCCCTTCATTGTCAAACGTACCGCTTCCTCCCTCCTCCCTCCCTTTATTCATTTTCAACCATTACTTTTGCTGAAAATCGAACATCGCCAGACTGAAAAAGAACCACCTTACTCCGACGTTTTTACCCGTCCGTTATCTGTTACATTATGCCACTATTTTCGGGGATCGCGATCCACGTTTGATACCGGATCAGTCCGGGTAATTCTGGCGAAATTAATTCTGACTTTTATTAGACCGAATCTCAGCCTGCCGATATTTACGCAAATTTTTTTTCTATTTTTGTCGGAACTATAGAGAAAAGAATGTAAAAGAACGTAACCCAAGTCCACATCTGTTTCGTTAAATATCAAATCACACGTCTCAATTTGATTATTTTATAAATTTTGCTCATATCGAGGGTATGCCGCCTGCAAATTTTCCATAAATGCATGAATATTCGTGGTTTAATTATCATCTTTTTCGTCCGGCCAATTTGAATCTCCACGAGGAGATTGCTTTGCATTAAATCGTTTCCGAAAAAGTGAACAAATGAAATTGTAAATTTAATTAATAATAAGAGGATACAAAAGGGATTATTTTCGGTATACATTAATGAACTTACTTAGTTAGTAGAAGTGTGTCAACGTAGATGCTAATCGCGGAGATATGAAAATTTATGGAAATTACGTGTATTTGAATGCAACTTATCGAGTACGAATCAGTTGGCATGAAATGTCAAATGTTGCAAATTATTACAATGAGTTGCGATAGAATCACGATTGTATCACTTTGATTATAATTACTTGTGTATAACATATTAAGGCACGGATTGTCGTGGTTTGTGTGTTCCTTTCACGTATAACATATACGCGTATGTTTATCGAAACGTTACACGATAACAACAACGTATAAATACGTAATAATATCATTATTAGTTTGTTTACGTATTATTTGATTATCATCAGAAGTAATTAAATATGGTTCGTATTATTACTTAGCTAGCTTGAAAACAATAATTACGGAGGATAAGTAAGCATTTGTTGCAATAATTTGCATTAATATTTCAACTCTATTGCGATCAAACAGCTTTTATAAGAATTTTTCATGTTTGCCAATATATATTACTTGTTTATATTTGTATATAATAAAACACGAGTTAAAATGCCGATATCGGAGTATTGGAATTATGCTTTAACTGATTAAAAGGATCAACGTCGCGTAAACGCAATTCTTCTCAATCAAATTGTACACTGATTGCCAAAAGAATTGCAAAATTTTGATTAACCGGATTAATTTTAATTCCACAGAAATCACATGATTGCATGATTACCATAATCTTTCCTTATTTTCTAACAAGTTTAGTGACCAAAAAACATATGTGATTTGTTTGTGCAACCCCAATTCATAGGCATAGTAACTTCTTTGACGAGCACTGTGTTATTAAGTCTTATTTCTTCATATTGGCGTTATGGAAAGAGATTCATACAGATCCTATGGTTTTATGAAATTTAAACAAATTAAAGTGCTTGTTAATTGTTAAATACGAACAAAATTAATAATAAAATTACGTTAATAATAAAGTTATGTAAAATTTATCATAAATTCAATAACTGAATAATTACTGAAGAATAAGCGTATCGTAGATTAACAACAAACATTCAATATTTCGTGTAAAATAATACCCGATAATGTTTGCCTCTCCTTATTATTGTTATATAAAATGATCGCGATCAGTCGCAAATATAGATATAAACGATATTAAAAAAAAAGACAGTTCGTTCTTTGCGGTTAATTCGTTGTCGTAAAAAATTGATGGAAGAAAAGGAATTAATAAAATGAAATATAACTTCGCTCGCGGATATCTGGCAGCGTCTGAACGGTATAATATACGACAAAACGAAAAAATAATGTCAAGTGACGCTTGACATGCACGCTGCCATAGTAACCTGCCCTGTCGAGCTTCGTACGGTATCCAAGAGCAAAATGTTCGAATGCAAAGAGGTGGAAAAGATGGAAAAATGGATAGAATGGATTCAATGATAAAAAGAAGTAGAGGGAGATGTAGAAAAAAAAGAAAGAGAGAAAGAGAGAGAGAGAGAGAGAGAGAGAACGATGAATCAGGTAAAATAGATCGTTGTAGTTAGGTAGAAGAAGACTGGCAATTTTATAATCAGAGTTTCTATTCGACAGAACAATGGCGATGGTAATGACGATCGATCGGGATTGCACTTCCGTGAAAGCGAATTTGTCCTACTAATTTTTAGACAATTCCAGGACCATATGTAAAGTAATTTTTTTACGATATCGTACAATTTTCGTATATGAATTATTAATTCTTATCGTTAAGTCGCTGCGACTCTAAATTTTAAAATAACTAAATATCAGATGCTTGTATGTAAAATATAAAAATATTTATGAATCGCCATAAACGTCGAATTAATCTCAGGAGAATGTTTTCTTTTTTTTTTTTTTTTTTTTTTTTTGAGATCGATTTGCCCGAAAATATAGTAATAGCCGTACAAGGACCATTACTGGCACGATTAAGCTTGATTTAAAATAATTTATGTAATACAACAATATAATAATACAATATCTGATGATACAACATAATATCTGATAATATTTAATGATTATTAAATCATCTTCCGGAGGTTAATTGAGTCACTGTTGTGCTTAAATTTAGATTCGTTGACATGTCATAGAAATCACTTCTTTAAAATTATTTCCGACAATACTTCCCACAAACATATACGAGAACAAGAAAATGATTTCAACAACGTCAAAATGTATTTCAATAAAGTATATCATATCAAGACAATATTATATAATATTACAAGGATACCTTATGTACACATGATATTTCAGAAATTGACAGTTAAATAACGCCAAGACTGTAGCAATTTATAAAACCAAAGAGACAAAAAGTTATAAGACCTCGAGTCAAAATTGAAAGTACAGAAGTAATAGGTATCACCGCTCGTCTCACGTCGCGCAGTTTGATAAAAATTTCGTCAATTTCGCCGCAAGTCGCGAGCGTCGCTGCGATGAAAGATCGCGGTCGCGTAACAAACGACTGGCTCGACGCGTAATTTAGGACTCATTCGAGGCGATCCAGATACCAGCGGCGAAATCAACGAAGCGGAGTAACCCTCGAGGAGGAGTCGGAAGTTCGGTGGAATAACAATAGAAAAAGCGGAGGCAATGTCTGCCGTGCGAACGGCCGGTTGCCGTAACCGCGGCCTGGATTTCTCTCCGCTCCCGTTTCGATCGCGCCGTACGCCGATAGAAATCGCTAATTCGCTTTTGTTCGTTTTCCTCGCGGCGAGCGTGCGAGTTCCCAGAGTTAGCAGCGCGCCGATGGGTCTTCGCTGCGATATGCTTCGGCAGCGGAATCGCGGAGAGAACAGGACGTGCTCATCCATTTTGAATAACGCGTTTCAAGCAAGTTCGCGAGTACAAAATTACAGATTCATCGAGCGCTTACGAGATTTCAGGATACGTGGTATCAGTTTGTTGTGTTGGCTTTCGTTTTATTGTTTAAGAATTGAGAGTATCTCGCGTCGTCTTCACGAAGCGCGACGTTTTTCCTCATTTAAACCGGCAGAATTTCGATGGGTCTTAACTCTTGGATACATAATCTTTCGTAGAATCATTTAGAATAATAATAATTTAGAAACTAGAATTTAGAAGTTCTGCCACTAATAATTTAGAAATTTAGAATTTAGAATAACGTAGAAAGTTGCAAAAAATAATCAAACACATTTGGACTTGTCAGACATTCCATAATAGCTAAACCTAGACGATAGATCTGTTTTTCACTCTTTTTTATTGTACCCACTGTATAGAACCGTCGCGTCTGCCGTTAATAGTCTACAAATCAGAAAGGACTATCTACCGCTGCTACGTAAAATTCGACGCTGAAAAAGTTCCATTCGAAGAGGAAGAAAATTGATATATCTCTTCGACATATCGGTGAAAAATAATCAAACTTATCTTTCATTGCTCTGCATCGTGAAGAATATATCAAGGAATGTAGAGGTTTATAGTCCTAATTAAAGTAACCCTGTTCCTCGTGAGAAGTTACGATCTCACCCTCGCCATTATGGGAGAACGTGCGGCAAGATAAATTCGAAAGAGACGATATTGTGTAGGTATAGTTTACGCGTGATGCCGGCGACGAGGGAAATAATTTGTCGATTTTACGATAGCGTATTTTACGCTATGTGTGTGTGTATGTGTTGGATGTACATACGTAGTAGTTGGTTCGCGGTATTGGACGAGGTAATAAGGTGACTGCGTTATACGGATGAGTTGATTAAGCTTCCAGACTGAACTTTACTTGTTAGAAGTTTACTTGTAGCGAAGATCTCCCAAATCGAGTATCTCTTTTAATTTAAATATTGCTATTTCCTATAGATGTATATATATATATATGTATGTATCTGTGTGATAAAAAACTGCGAGAAATTTAAATTGCTACTTCCAAAGCGAGACTGTAAGAGTTTTCAAGCTTTTCATAAATATTTAACTTCAGTGAGCGTTTACCCACTCGGAGCACCAATCGTAAGAAGAAAAAACAAGCATCTAAAAAAACAACTTTAATGGTACGAGTAATTTTCTCTCGAAATATATAATTACTTTCTCCAATTTTCGATATTAATCGATTTTCGATCGCAGTCGCGTACATTCAACTCGTCAAATGAACTTTTGCATTTGAAAAATATTTTATGATTCAAGGAAAATATAAATAAATGCACGCGTTTGCAAAAACGACATGTACAAGTAATTCATCAACCAATATTCCAGATTTATCCCCCTCTCTTTCTCTCTCTCTCTCTCTCTCTCCCCAGATTTTAGCTCCACTTTTCACTTTTGAGATTAATTAACTTTCCAATCAGACGCGGCGATATGTTAAATTAAAGAACTTCGAAAATTCCGTTCGCGGTAAACTGATTTACCTCTGAATAAAGATGACGCTCGAAAATCCTGCAAAACGGTTTTATTAATTTCGCGCGCAAACAGGGGATCCAATAATTAAGGGGCAATAACAGAACTCGGCGGAGAATTTTCATATTTTCTTGTCATTGTTCGACCGGAACACTGGCCGGAGTTGAAAGTAAAAATCCAATTACATGAGACAAGTGGAGAGCGAGCAATTCAGATCGCGTTTCTGCAGACGGGTGGAGCGACTTCGATTCCTCGATTGCCCCTGATTCCCGATAATCGTAAACGGATGAGCTCGTCGAGCCGTTCGTGAGCGGAGGAAGTGACGACGAGAATAAAGAAAAGGATAGACTCGCGCAATTCGTCATAGCAGTCTAACAAAAGGCAGCTAACGGCGCGGTAATTACGGTTTAATTACCGAGCACTTCTTTGCCACGTGATAACTCGGTCGAAATCATACATTATATTTTACTTTCTGGATAATGAGTATCGTGTAACTTCCATAATTAACTGGATAACAAGAGCTTTGTCGTTCGTGGTGGTCTTTAAAAAAGACATCGCGTTTCTTCAGAGACACGGATAGCTATCAAAATAGAGGAAGCTTGAAACAGATACCGATGTTTCGTCGGGAAAATTTGTTCGTTTGTCGGTATAATTAAAATAATTAAAAATCACGGGAGAGATCTCTTTTGTTACCATCGTTTATTTTTTTTTCTTTTTTTTTTTTTGTATAATGGAGCGTGAAATACGCGTACTCGGGAAAGGACTCATCTGAAGCGGGAATTTTTCTTTTACGAGTATAACACGCGTGCATATTGCACGAAGCGTTTTGAAATTTCATCACGATACTCGAGGCTGTTACAATTATATTAGTGTAATTTGAGATATAAATTATATTTTGTGTTTTTTATGAATACCTTTTAAACAATAGGAGAGTCTTTTACGCGGAAATAAACGAACGAGGCAACGATGTATAAAGAGAGTATTTTATTCACCATCTAAAACTCCGGATCGGATCGCTTACTTCCGTCGCGTTGAGGGACTTATTAACTCGATCACCGTCGCTATAATCGCGCAAAAGTGACAGAGAAAGGGAAGAAGAAAATAAAACTGAAAGAAGGGGAAGAAACGAAACAATCTTGCCTCGTTTTTGAGCTCGTAACAGAGTGTTCGATGCTATAACGATCGTCGATAATTCGAAGGGCAGGCAGGTTCGTTTCTACCCCAGCCAGCTGCACCAATTAGTAGACACTTGACAGGCTAGGTAACTTCATCGTGGAGTTGCAACTTAAAAACAGCCAAGTGGATACGAAGCGGCGGAACTTCGTGGACGTGATTCGATGGGCAAATATAAACGACTTTGCAGCTTCGACAGAGCAGCGGTACGTGCGGCGTTCATTAAATCGTAGCAATTATTCGGTCTGGTTCACCAAGGCTTTTCGAAATTGTCGCGAGTTTCGAATTTTCAAGACGACAATTGTGCACGGGCACCGCTACGCGACAAATTCATTTTAAATCTGACAATCGAAACGAAGAAATCCGTGAAATTTCGATTACCTTGCTCTCGTCATCTGAACAGTGCGGGATTCGAGTTCGTATTGTTTGAAATTGCGTTACGTATGTACATTCCGTTTTAAGTATTTGTCTGCTTCGTTAGACATAATAATGGATATTTATTTAAATAAGAAAGAATCAATAGCACGAGTTTAGTAGTTGAACGAAATATAATTTGTCTGGTATCTATTTATGAGTAGAACAATTTGAGCAGGAATTTATTTAAATAGAACGAGGTCGTACAATCAAATAATGCCAAACAGAAATGTAATTCCAAACGAATTGTAACTTTGCAAAGATGCTCTTGGGAAATTCTTTTTCAAAGATTTAATTAAGGAGATTTAATTAATTGATATTTGATACGAAAGTCGTGATTCCAAAAATTTTACCGTAAATTGCGACACGTGTGTCTAAGAGGTGGAAATAAAAGTGTAAACCGTGACGAAACGCATCAGGTGTTCTTCACTAAAGTTAGTTATTAAAACCAACGCTTGCCACCTTCTCGCGGAACCAGAAGATTATAAATTCAAATTACGATCTATATATTAATAGCACGTAAATGACGACGGATTCGACAACAAAATCGAAATGAAATTACAAAATTGTAAAAACGACATGTTCGTTGAATATCGTCGTTGTACGTACATACGTGGAATGAATCGCGATAGTTTTCCTCGATCCATAAAACATCCCCGATCATTTCGAGAATCCTGAAAAACTTCGCTCGATGCGCGAGAAAGGGGGAAACGTAAAACGATTTACGAACGCGCGATAGGACATAATACATAGTACATACGCGCGTAAATTCTCTCGGTTGGGAATTAATTCGCGCGACTCGGTTCGTCTTGAAAATCGGCCAGATTCTCCCGGTCGGTATGTCGTTGGCCACCGATACTCGCGGAAAACTTCCCGTTTTCCCCTCCGTTTTCTTTTTCACGCCATTGACCGGAACGGAATAATACACCGTACAGCCCTCGTACAGCCAATGTAAACTCTATCTAGCCGTCTCTCACGGGCCATGATAGAGGAACGTCGTTTCTCCAAGGGAAGTTTATTTCGGATTCACGTATATTTCACGTGGCCGTTCGCCACGGGGAAAGAACGACGGGGATGAGCGAAGCGGAGGACAATACGAGAACACGACGGTAGCGGGAGAGGAGGGGAGGGACGGAGAGCAGAAAGGGAGAGACTTCTTCGCGGAGCTAACGGAAAGTTAATACGGTCGTTGCGATTCCATTCGACTACGGGTTGATGATTATGCAGGCATTCCCTTCATTCGCTCGCTTCTTAATTAAACACTGTATTAATATTTATCGCGGTACGTGTCATTATGCTAATGCCCGGCATCGCGATGAATTAAACCGTTTTACACTGGATGCTCTGTGATGAGAAATTGAAGTGGATACGAAGCGGAATAGTAAATTATACCGTAGCGGTTGCCGGTACGATCTATCGAAGGCTTCTTGCGAAACCGTTCTCAAGAATACTCCGGACCGTGGTACGAAGCGTGTAAATGGGATTACCTTCGGTCGATCGAATAGTTAGAAATTATGTTAATATTGTCTTTTACGTTTGAGCAAGAGAGTCGGGACGTGGTTGATTTAATTGCATGCATTTTAAACTATTAAGGTCTGTTTTACTTCTCTTTCGATCTTCTACGTATCTTTGATGTGTTGTTCTCCGTTATGATTGCTAAATTTCTCCCTACGAGGAAATCACATTATCCGATATTACGTGAAATATTTAACTTGTAATATTAAAAATCTTTTTAGTTAATAAAATTCAAGAAGATTGTGACACAGTGCAATATGCTTGTGTGTTTTCAACGAGTTTTGAACATATTGAAACACGCTATACAAAATAGCACATAAGATTGCCACATAATTTAGAAGTTAAACTTATCACTCGTTTACATGATTCATTTATTCACGACTACTCCCATAACTCGAAGTAATAATATTTCTAAAAATTAAACAAATGATATAATAGTTCGTTTTCAAACCAAGTAGGAGCAAGCCTTGCGGGACATTGAACTTTCATATTCCATTCGTGAGTAAAGAATCTCTGTATTTTTCCGTGGAGAAAATTTTTGTGCGGATACGTGTTTGTGAACAGGTGTATATTTTACGCTTTAGCAGGAGGCTAAATGATGCCCCTGGAGGATCGTCCGTCATATTCTCGGGCGGAGTTACGTTTGTTTTACATTTCGAGCACAATGAGGAGCAAATGTTTCAAAGGATTTGCCGAAGAGCTCTCGATGAAGGTCGTTTAACTTTCGGATACTCGACTTGCGTGCCGTTCTCGTTATGACGCAACGCGCCGTTCGACGAGACGCGAAATTTCGTATCGCGAGACATTTACGAAACTTGATTACAAGCAAAGCATCACACGTGCGAGACGTGCGCGATGGAACTTTGTAATTTCTCATTCGGAATTGTAACGAGACAGCGTTACTTGAATTATAGGTCGCGATATCTGCGATAACGGAAGTAGTCCGACAGTGAAACATATCGACGATATTCCCGAAAAATGAACAAGATACGTGAGATAAAGTAGTTTTTATTACGTCTCCAACTATGTGATCCTATTTATTTTTTATTATTTCCTCGACTTTGAAGAACAGAACTAATAGCTCCACGGGTTTCAAAGTGAATAACAGCAAAGTCCAAATTCTTTAATTCGCAAAGGTGTGGCATAACGCAATAGACACTGCAATGTGACACTGATAAATCCAATTTTTGAATTTTTACACGCGTAGAAATTCCATTCCGTATAATGTTGTTGCTTTTTTCATTTTATTCATTTATTAAAATGCATCAAAACATTAACAAGTACACTTAAATATTTATTAATATTTCGATACGTTCTCTACATTCAGCTTTGAAGTTAGTTTAATTAGACAGAAATGGTTGCAAAGCCACCATTTCCATCGGAAGACTTTGGTTCAGTCGAACGACTCCATAAAAATGCCTTCATTACGGTTTTCAATCTTCGAGCACCTCTCGAATCAAAGGAACCAACTGTACACAATCGAGCGTAACTTTCTAATTCAATCCCTTCTTGAGACCGGTATCGGTGAACCAGCCTTCTCTTTCGGATCTTAAGGATTCCCTCTTTCCTGTCGATAATGAATCGACGAGAGTTTGTCATTGAAGACGAGAAAGTGTCGCGACTGAAGGCCAAGGTCAGCAACTCGAAGGCATCCACTCGCCATTTCATTATGCTTCTACACGAATTTCCCGTCAATGAATTCACCAGCGAATGAATTTACTGGATCGTTAAACCGGGGACGAAATTTGCGAAAATTATTCGGACATTATTTTTGATGCATATCGCAGGCAAATTTCAACGATTCCAAGGACAAGATACTGCCGGAATACAAAATAAATAGTTACCATAAATCGATATTCAGATTGGCTGGTTAATTTGTAGAATGAATTTCAATTTTCAATTAGAGCGAATGAATTAATGACGAATTAATATAAATCAATGTAGGTTCATCTGGTTATCGCGGTGAAAAAGGATGATCGGGCGACGCGTGTGTGAGTAGGAGTATATGTTTCGATATACGAGGCGTGATAGAATTTGCGGGGAATTTCAAATGGAACAGTCATTCTATGCATCTCAGCTCTTGTTCATGTAATGAATAGCAACAGCCAATTTTATAGAATCAGTAGATAGATAAATGAGAACAATTGTAATCTGATGACATTATTCTCTACAGAGAATTAAGAAATCAGAGAATTTGAAGATACATTGAATCACTAAAATATTCATTTTTGACAATTCCTGCAGTTGTCAAAAACGAATCATATTGTTTTACAGTACAAGCTTCAAAATTCTCACCAGCTGTTCATTTACTTTAATTGTTTACCTCAATAATTTCAAGATAATTTACCTTAATTATTTCATACATCACCATTCATAAAAATTTCGAAACCTGTTAAATAATATCTGTCTGTGTTGGAATACGAATATTTCCGTAAACAACAATCAATCTTATCGATTGATTGCGGAATCGAACTTGAAAAAATTACAAATTATTTCACGTAACGACAATTACAAAGAACAGACCCGCAACATTTGTCGAGACGCATCTTCTCGCGAGTGGACGAGTGTCCGAAAATTTCTCGAACAGCGACGTGAAGAGAAACGTCCAACTTTTGAACGAAGTATCGAATTAACAGCTTAACCGTGGACACCGCGGAACGACGAGGTGTTAGAAGACATTACGGCAGAAAGCACTCGGGTATTCCTTTTTCTCCCCGGAGGCAAGTGAATCCAAGAAGTCGAAAGAACAGGTTGTAACGCGAGGTTACGAACGTGCCGATCCGGCAGAGTGTCACGAAGGCGAAGGCGTTTGCTCGTTCGTTTTCTTATTTTTCATTTCGAGTCGAGCAGGCTGAGTCAACGATTTTCTGACGTTTACAATGAAAGAAAAAAAGTATACGGCGCGCTGTACATTTAGTTTCATAAAACAGCCTGACCGCGGACCTTCTGAATGCCTCCCTCGCCCCCAACGCTTTGCACGCTTTTTCCGCCGCTTCTTCCGTCTCCTCCCTCTCGCGCCGCCGCCGGAGAGAAAACGATATTATTCTTCGCGGCGTTTTCCAACGCGAGGCCGCCGCGGTTTGATCATTATTATTATTCACCGTCTATAGGAACCACGGTTCGTAAACTGTCGTTTCCTATCTTTTGTTAGTTAAGTTTCAGCGAAAGGAACTAGCGAAACAGTTTCCAGCGAGCATGCCAGAACAGTGAAATATATTTATACAAATAAATATATATGAATTTAACTTCTTTTGATAATAATAATAAATAGATTGATAGATAATGGTGGCAAAATAATAGATAATAATAATAAATTTCGTTACGTAAGTCGAATCAATCAGAGTTAATAGTTGGCCAATTTTTCATAGAAATTTTACGCGCGAACAAATATTTTCAGAGATTTGAATAATTTTTTATAAAATATAGGAACGGACGCCTGTGCTCGTCATTTTATATTCCCCGAGAATTACAATTGTTATCAACAATTTTTATTTTAATAAAATGAAACTTTGTTTAACTTTTATTCAGTAAAATAAAGTATTTATTTTAATTACCATTCAAATTACAATGATTCGTATGTAGAATTATCTCGACACGGTTATTTCAGCGCCAATAGATATTAAGCGATGCCTGCCTGTAAATGCGTTTAGCATTAATTCATCTTTCAAGGGACAAGTGACTCATTTTTATAAATATATGCGCATATACCTTTCATCACACTGGCGGATAGATTGCGAAAGAAGAGTCCTCTGCCAAAGTTTATCTTTCCAAGTTACTTAAAATTATACACTCCAAGGATTTTTTTAATTAAACCAACTTCTTCGAATTAGAAACATCGTTGAATTCCATTAACTGTATAATTTCATTAAAGTAACAATACCTATCTGCTTCTGCAGATTAAAAGAAAATAATGTTTCTTTTCGTCTACGTTCCCGCTCAAATTAAGAATCGAACGACCAAGTGAAAGGGAACGGGCGACGAGTTTAAGTTCGTAAAGGGACAATTATCGATCGGGTGTTTACCAGAAAAAAAAAAAAAAAAAAAAAATGCCACGAACTTATATCGCTCGTGGTTTTCGGGGGAAACTAACTGGAAGCCGGGTTAGTTAATCACGGTTGCCTGGTATTTTCTTTTCATCTCCCGGGATTTACATTCCATAGCGTTGATAACTTCGCCCCTTGCTGGATAGATTCGGGCGAAAGAATCGCCGGTTCGTGAAATTCTGATAAAATCAGCGGTCGAAGATCACCGGTCGTGACCAAAAGAGGAAAAGGGTGAGAGGGGAAAAGGGGCGGGAGATTTGCGAAACCGGGCAACGCGGCACAAAGGTACATTCGCGGGGAACAAAGAGACGAGGAATTTTCGCGCACGGAGGTTCATTTACGATTAAAAGGCAGAAGCCTCGGCGCGTTATCTTGTGGCTCTGGGCTCGTGGAAATTTTTAATTCAGCGTTACGTACGTTATACTTTTCATCCGGCCCAATTAAGTATTCTTGCAATAAGCAGCGCTCCCGGTAATTAGCCGCGAAGCAGTTTGTTTGCTTCATTGAAGACAAAGATAGTCGTTAATCAAACGAACTCCGTGTAACTGGCCGATCGTCGTAAACAAACGGATTACAAAAATAACGAGTACGTATTTCTGGTTTTCGGAACGAAGATAGTAACAAAGAGATTACGCGTCAACGGACCGGAACTGCACATGATGCACTGCCAATTCAATTATATTGTTTACAAGCAAACTCGAAATAATCTTGCAGACTTTTGCGGAAATTTATATTTTCGTGGCTACGTAATAGAATTTAGAAAAGGGCAAAATAATAGAATTTAGATAAAGATTTATTTCGTCTAGCATGTGTTCAATATTTACTCCAGTCTTTGGTATACGTTCTACTTTATATATTTACATAGATAGGTTATATATTTTATACGTGCGCCATGTACTTCTCAGTTTTTTTGAAATTATTTTCCGTCTTCTGAATTTGAGTAATTTCAATTGTTACGAAATGGCAGCGTTCTCCCAGGCGTTCCCATAAGATCTGAAGTCACGTAGCGTGACGCCAAAGGAAACAGATGTTCAGCCACAATAAGGCGGCAACGCTAATAATTCCTGGCTATCCCAAAATCTCTGAATTGCGAAGTATAATGGGTCATTGTGATTGTTCAAGGCCACCCCGACAATGTCAAGTTAATGGGTTATTGGTTCATTGCGAAATTATGTAGTTCAGCTGAATATTATATGTACATGTATCGTGAATTTTCGACGGGGAAATAATCCAGATATTCCATTGCCACTCATATATCGGATCATAAAGCTATTACAATACAATTTTCGAAAATGTTGTATTCATTAAGGACTATTTTAAATACCATCGAGGATAATAATTCTGATTATTATTACGTAAATATTCATTTCAAAGGAGTGGAAAGTTTATTTTAACGCTTCGATACGCATTTAATGTTGTTCCATGTAATCGATCAGAGGAATTTGTAACAAAATGATTGCGCTCCTACTCTGCTCTCACAGCAAAAATCACGCTGTACAGTGTTCTCGTCGATTTGTGCCAGCAACACGTCTCCATTCGTCGATTCGTCCCACTGAAAATTCATTTCGGCGACTCTCAAACGACGTTGCTTCGAAACAACCGTATAAACGAGTAGAACGTTGCAAGAAAATCTGACGAATTTTCTTTCTTTTTTTTTCTTCTTTTCCCCTGACGTGTTACAAAAATCGCGATACGGCGGAATAGATCGTTCGACCAGAGGGGTGGAAGAAAAATACCATAAACCAAACGAAGCAAACAACTCGATAAAATTGACAAATCATGGACGGAGTAGCGAGCTGGCAGCGGGGAAAAACTTAATTTGAAGTTGCAGGACGTTTCCACCACCGTTTGGCGCGGTGGTGCGCGGTGTGCGTGGCACGCTCTTCTCCCACCTGCGAACCATCCCGGATGGATATACGAGAGCAGCGGTGGCAGGCAGTCGGCTTCCTTCGTAGGGACATGCGCAGCGACCCGCGGAACGACAGGTGCGCGCCGTTCGCCACGAACCGCTTAGTTTTGGGTGAGCGTACGAATCGGTCGTATCGCGTTGTGCCGCCGCGTTTCCCGGCACGTCAGTCGGCCGCGACCTTTCTCTCTCTCTCTCTTTCTCTCTGTCTTCGTCTGTCGTTCGTCGCGATTCCTCTCTCGTTCAACGTACAAACGACAAACACGTCGTTGGCTGATCGTTCGTCGGACGTGTGTAGTTCCACGCGATATCTGACTCTCTCGACCAGCAAAGGGCTCGACCGAATTCGTCGTCGTCGCCCTCCACGGATCGCACCAACCCCCGGCAGAGATCGCGCGCGATATCTCCACTTGATTCAACGATAGGAGACCCTCGGCAGTAGCAAGCAGCGGCAGCTTGTCGACGCCCTGGACCCGACTCTCTCTCCGTCTTTCCCGTCTTTCGTTTCTCTCGTTCTTCCCGGTGCAGTCGCCGTGGCTGGCTGCACAGTAGCCCGCCGTTTATCGAGCGTGCACGTGCTCCGTGTCGCCTCTCCGTGTCGCGCTCCGCTGACACGTTTCCAGTAACCCGACGGGACGTCGCCCGCACCGGAACAGAGTCCTGGTTTGTTTCAGCCGCCTTGGCTCGTTCGTCTTCGCCCGATCTCGCCCGGTGTGCACACGTCGGTGTGTCTCAGTTGCTTCTCCGACAAGTCGGATGTTTCGCGAAAGGATCGATCCTCGTGGGAGTATCTCGGTAGTAGCGACCGGCCCAGTCGTCCTCGATCCCGTCTCAGACACCGTACGCGAACGAGACAGTCGTACGTAGAACTTTACACCGGTGTCGCGTCTCTGGTGGTACGGGGCACGACCTGTTGTTCCGGGAATTATCGGCTTTGGCCAGTGAGTTGTGTGTTTGGCCGTGAGTGAAGGTCGGGCCAAGCCAGAAGATAGATCACGGTACGGTGACCTGACGAATGTGGTGCGTGAATTATTGAGTCGTCGTTCGTTCGTTCGTTCGTTCGTTCGTTCGTTCGTTCGTTCGTTCGTGGCTTGCTGATTTCTCAGAATGGCATTTGGACTGGATTTACCCTGCAGGATTACCGGGTGGGACACTATCGCCACGATTCTGCTGTTGCTCCTTGGCTCCGTTCAGCTTCCTCGAGGTGTTAAAGGTGAGTTGTTACTCGAAAGCGTTTCTTCCCTCCCTCCCTCGTCGTTCCCAATTCGTTTTCGATTCGATTTTGCGCGATAGAGGCACGCGAAACGATAGGAGAATCATTACTACAGATTCACGAGGTGAATCGGCGATTCGAGAGATACGTGTCTGTACCGCGAACTCGAGAAAGATTGCACGTTCTTGGACAGATATTTAGAGGTTATTGGAAAAGAGGAAACAATTGGGGTCGAGAGAAAGAGGCAGAAACACACGCGCCGTAGGAAACAAGCTCTCCGTACGCGCAGGAATTTACAAAGAGAAAAACACGTGAAAATCAGAGTCAGCACTTGAAACTCGCCGATCAATGTTACGTTACGTCAACAAAAATACGTACGCTTTCGTACGGGTTGAGTACGAGCAAGTTGGTTCGTGTCGCGCGTCCTGCGAGCCTGTTCTACGAAATTCATGGAGTCCGCTTGTTCCAACGGAGACAGTGTGCCATCAAGTTGCTTGGATCCGAACGATAAACAGCCCCGCCGATTGTTTGTTGCTGTGGAGGAACACGACATTCCGGGAAATATCGGCCGTGACACAAAGTGTAATTTCAATTGGTGATCCAGGTTAATGGGTTGGGTAGCTTGTAACGTTGGATCGTAGGATGTTTTGTGTAATTAGGGCAATGCCGGGCAGATATAGGCAACAGCGTTTCGTTTTATCGTAGATTCTACAGCAAATATCGTGCGACTAATTTGCGTTGCCACAGACACTCTCGGTGTACATGTGTTTGCATTGAAAATGCGAAATCGGCTGGTGAATCGGAAACGACTCGCGATTGGATTATTTGTGCAATGGTCCTGAGAAAGTGTTAATTGAAGTCGTCGACCTCGATATTTGATTGTAATTAGCTCTAACGGAAATAAGGATGACACTGTACGCAGAAATTTTCCTTCGTTCGATGACGCATTTGACAAAGTACGCAAAATTCATAACAATATCTTATTTAAAAATGTTGCGACTCGAGATATTTTACATTAAAATGAAAAATCAAATTTATTGCAATCTTTCTCCTTTCGAAATATAAATTTTTGTTTCGATTAATTTTACTCGGTAATGTGAAATCAGTCTCAGGATTCAAAGTTGAATGAACGTGTAAAGTAAATTTTTTCAAAATTCCAGTTGAATGATACACGAAGGAAATGTTCTAAAATTGCAGACAATGTGTACAAAAAAAATATGGCTCAGTTTTAACGAATGTATTCATAAAACATCCGCAGGAGTATCTTCTGTGTCATGATCGTGCAATCAAGGAAGAAAGAACTCGTCAAACGTTACACGAAAGTTATTACCATAATAAAACGTAACATTTACATTTAGTAGTCGAGGGCCGTATAAAAATGTTAATTCGCCGGCTATGAATATAACACGAGAGTAGTACGTGATATTCCGTACGATTTTAAGCACAGTGCGTATTTATAGAATCTTCGAGCGAGACTGATTGCAAGGCTCGATCGCAATTTCCAGTTCATGCAACGAGCCCCTGATAAATCGTTTCAGATTGTTTCACGTCGAACAGATTTTTCCGTATTTGTCACGTCTACATTCGTAGTACATACCGTAATTTCATGTGAGCTTTCTGTTTCCATCAAGTCGTCGCGTTATTTTTTGAAACATACAGCATATTTTTCCAAAGTTTCCTCCATTCGCAGTATTATTTTTTCGTTGATGGCCATTTTTCTTTTCTTTTCTTTTTTTTTTTTTTGTTCCGTTCCGTGTCAATTAACAATATTCTGCACAACGCGACACTCTGACATTATTGAATTCTTTTTCACAGTTATGTTCGATCGTGGTTATGATTGTAACTTTTGTGAAATTGTTTTCTATGGGCACGCGGGTCGCAATATAGGATGCATAGGGAGTATTTTTCCCCCTCGCGTATTGTTCCTTTTCTCCGGTACCAATTAATAGACCAGGATTTATTTTTAACTTGTTCAACGTTAACTATTATTGTTCGACTCTTTTTTTTAGTTTCTAATGGAATTGGTTACACGGGGCCTGTTGTTCCATAGAGCGACTTGCTGTTTTCGAATTCCGAGCGATGTTTTCGCATTTTTTTCAGACACCAGAAATAGAGTAATCGCAAACATCTCGCGAGGCACCACTGTTTTTCGTAATTCGTGCATCGAGAGACATACAGGTCGGCATTTGTTTCTCGCCTCGTTCTTTTTTTTTTTCAGTCGCGTATATACGTGGCACGAACAATTAATTTCATTAAAATTAGACAAATGATCACTCGCGAACACATTTTGTCATTAAATTATGCGTGTCGTGTGACAAAATAAAAATTCTAACAATATGTAAGCATGCACACACACGCGCGCATTAAAAGATAAATTATAAATTTCGCAGCAATCACGAAAGTATGAATAATTAAAAGTCATAATAATTAGTAGGACCATCTTTAACACTTGTTACATGCTTAAGATAATTGCTGCTATAATTAGGATATACTAATTTTTTAATCAAGTGTTTGCAACAAATGTTCTCTGATTTCGATACATTTCTGCTAGGAATTTCCTTTTAAATAATCATAATATGACACATTCGATCGAAGTAATATTTTTGAAAATATCCTCGTTACAGAGAGAGAGAGAGAGAGACAGAGAGAGAGAGAGAGGTCAAAATTTTCGCGAAATTTCGTGATATTTTTGTATTTAATATTATGCAAATGGAATGGAATGTTTCTGCAAATGATCAAAGGAAAAATCCGCGCTGTAAAATTTACCGAAAATTTTTCGAATAAATAAGCAAAGAGTAGCACGATTCCAAACAGTTTGGCAACGGCGGCGAGTTTAAAGAAAAAAAAAAGGAACTTTTCGCGTATTTACGCGGCATTTCCGACATATAATAATAATGCGCGGGTCAGAGCAATGATAATTGCTGTAACTATGATAATTTAATAAAATCGCATCGTGCTCGCACGCGTAACGAGGGAATGCAAGAATTTATTTTCGTTAAAACGTTTCCTTTCATGAATCATCGGCGCGGAGATTTTTCACGGATATTTCAATAATTTTTGCCAATGATTCACTGCCGCTGTGTCCGTCGAACACACGAGCAACAATTTATTATCCATAATATTAGATACCTTCTCTCCATTACGCGGCAGCAATGTTTTCATTGACCTGACAGTGAGTATTCTACGACTTGATATTCGGATAAAATATGCGCGTCGGGATATGAAGCCGCCGCAAGGTTAATATACTTGCCAATTTTTTAAAATTAAATTTCCTCCCTTCTGATTTTAAGATTTCGCTCGCTCTGACGTTGAAAACGCGTATTTATGCGGGTTGTATGTCAAACTCGCGAATATTTAATTATTCGATACGTGTGTATTTGCATGCACGCGCTCTTTTAAATTATTATCCGACGCTACGATGACGAAAGCGAGGAAAGTGGAAGAAAAAATAGATAGGATGAAAGACGGGGAGAAGGATGCGTTTTTATCCAGGGCATATTGCTAGACGGAAGTAACAGAAATGAAGGTTTCCTAGTAGGTTCGTGTTTTATCGTTTACGAGCAAGGTTCAAAGGACGAATCATGTTTGCATCGGCGATATTAAACGTATTTGAAACATTCCATGCTAACGACAATATTATTTTTTTAAATATGAAAGAATGTACAACGATGTTACAATGTTTATAACCTTGCTGTTGTTTAACTTCGTAAATCGAAAATTCTGTTTTCAAAGTTGATTTTAACGAAAATATAACAATTTGAAAGCAGTTCACTCTTGTTTAGAAATTTCTTGACTTGTTAAACGATAAGACGATAGATAATAGCTAAAATTTTGGTCTTGATTTATTGTCAGGCGAAAATTGGTCTGGATCTGTCAAAACTTTTGTTATCAGATTCATAAATTCGCTTCTCTCATTCGCGATTTAATTAGGTATAATTCTTTTTTGATATAAGGTTTCTTTTGTACTTTTCGCCTGTCAATTAACAACATTCTGCACAACACGATATTTTGATATTATTCAATTCTCTTTCGCGATCGTAATATCATATATCAATCATACGTATAAATATGTATGTATGTATATTTAAAGAAATGTTCTTTATGCACACGCTCGTTCAAATGTTATTTATATAAGAATATTTTTAGAGGAAGTCAAACACAAACGAGGATTGCTTTTATTGCGAACCCTTCGATCTCTTGAATCAATTAAAATGAGATATACCACACCGCATAATTCAATTACAGAAACGAATCGAACGAATGCGATTAAACGACGAGCAGTTCGTGTACATATTTGATCGAAGCTCACATCAATTACCGATTTCTCTCGTCATCAATGATTTCTTGTTCGATATAAAGCTCCGTTTATATAAAACTTGTAAAACGGATAATTGCAGCTCGTGCAGTAGGAATCCATCGATTCTCCCCTCCATTAGTGATTTTTTCATTCATGTAATAGGAGATTCCGATCTAAATAAGTGGATCCAGCCAGCAAGAGTTTGTTTAATTATTGATTGAAATTTAGTTCCAATAAATGGAATTCAGTATAAATGGGACACAAATGGAATTGTAGATGGTTGTTTCAGTCCGCGAAAGTTCACTCGATCGAGCAACAACTAATACCTCGCTCGAACAAACCAAGTTCCACTAATTGCTGAAATGATTCGAACGTATTTTGCGCGAACGAGCCGCAAGCCCCGAAGATTTCCACGCAACAAACCGGCGAAGGCTTTCGCGTTAGAGGAGCGAAATTCTTCGTAGTTCATTAACTTCTTAGCAGCCGCTGCGGAGGATATTCCGGAATTTCTCACGCGGTCGCGAACCCCGATAATAAACGCGGCGAGCATTCGCGGTGGCGTTGCCTATCTTTGCGACGGCGAAACGTGCACGCCATAAATTTTTCCACGCGGTGTGCCCCTCGCGAGATATACAAACAGAGAAACTTTATTCATCCACCGTTTCGATTTCGCGCCGGTTCCCCTTACAACCTTACTCCGACAACCTCATGCAAATATCGTTCCGATGCGTTTCGAACTGGTCGAATTCCTGTCGCAATTTCGCCTCCATTCTTCCTGCTGGCCAACTTCGCGTCCGAGCAACTGACATCCTCGAGAAAGTCCTCCACGTGACTCTGCTCGACGAGGAAATCGACAACCGTACTACTTTACGCGATCTTCAAAAAGCGTTCGATTACGGGGGGAAAATCCGGTCTATCTTTGCTGCAGTTTCTTTAGCTGTAAACTTGTTGACGACGAAAGTGTAAGAATTAGAAATGCAAGGAATGGGAATTGGGGAATGTTATAATTTACTTAATTCTACAATCAACTGCAGAAACAATTTTCGAATTGATTGGCAGTGTAACACGAGTAAAGAATTGAATGTATCTTTTATAGAGTCAGCGACTATGTTTCATTGGCAAAATTGGAACTATGCAAAATTCTACGATGAAATTTAGGCCACGTTTAGGCTCTTTTAGATCGGTTAGCAGACATTTCTGCGTGATTTGGAGCAGAAGTACGCGCCGTTTCTTCTTTGATTTTCGAACCGCTTCTGCCCGGCTGTGTAGGCGCTTTCTCTGAAGCACTTTCTATTTTTGATTTTCTTTCGTAATACTACGGATCCTGCAAAGATCTCGCGTTTTTCATTGTCTGCAAGAATCTGCAAGGATCTCACGTTGGATTTCTATTTAAACGTCATTAGTATTGATTTCTCAGCGTTGCATTCACTTTACACTACATTTAACAACTTTTTGCGATGAACACTAGGCTGGTTGAGTAGAATTTGATTTAATAAAGTTAACGGGAAATAAAGTAACATCTTTCGTAGATAATGTGCCTGTATCCAAATATTGTTTAAAATGTTGAGTGTTAAACTATTTATTACCATATTAATTACTGACGAAACTAATTACTTACTAAAATGTAAAAGGATTACTTGAAAAACAAGTTTGAATCTCATTATTGGAAACCTTACTAAATTCAAATTTCTCAAAAGTTTTGTTTCACAAACTACCGACAGGTACTTACAACTTTTAAAAAATAGTGACTAATTGCTGAATATACCTACATGTGTCCAATATTATTCGACACATGTCCAGTGTTGGACTGTTAATTATTAAGAAAACTTTATTTCACAAAGAAAATTTTAGTTTTCAAACTTTTTTATTAAGAAACTTTTGTTTTACAAATCGCCGATTAAAGGTACCGTTTAAAAATGTAGTGAGAAATTATCGGAAATCTTTGGTTTCCTCGGTGTCAAAAGTTATCGGAGTTATCACGTTCAAAAATAGCTCTTCAGTCACTGATTTTCAGAACGCGGTACCGCGGTATTCATCGCTTTGGCTCTTAATATCGATCCACCCGTTACGAACGAGTCGTTAATAATCGAGTGAAACAAAAATTGCGGATTCACGATTCCCGGTGAAATAAATTTTCTTTTCTTAAAAGAAAGAGGGTCGCTTGTTCGAAGGTCACTTGCTTGCAGAGTTAATACTCTAATTGCCAGAGCGTTCGAACGCTCTTCATATCCGGGATGTGCGATTCAATCGTCGGATCGTGAACACGGGGCAAACTGAATCAAGACCGAGGCGAAGGAAAAACGGACGGAAGTGGAAGTGGAAGTGGAAGTGGAAGAGGGCGGGGGCCCGAAACTTATGAAACAAAACGAAGGAAATTATGCGAGATTCAAAGGTGACAGTTGCGCCGGGGAAATTCGAGTAAATTCGCGTATAAACTTCTGGATGGATTAAGAGGTCGAGGCATTTTAATCCTGTAATGGCGCTGGCTCGCGTCGTTTGGCCGACAGAAACTTGTAGGGAAACGTTTGCTCACGGTCCGCTGTTTGTTTTTGCAGGCTGCAGAAGATAACTATTTTAAAGTTAAGCTCGCTTTTATATGAACGGGAATATTCGCGGTGGTTTAAGCAGATCGAGCTTTTTCCTTTCATTTACCCATACTTATTAATTCGCTTCCGCGTGCCTTCTTCTTGCGCGTTGGCCTAAGTAGAAAACAAACATCGAGAGATATGAATTATTTTTTCTCTCTCTCCTTCTCCCTTTTCGAGTCGAGAACGATTCTATCAGATAAAAATGACGCGTAGATTCGCCAGCGTTTTCTCTATCTTGCTCGTCTTCCATCTTTTCATTTTATTTTCAATGAACGTGCTCTGTATAAAAGTATTATTATCAACGCCGAAATCAAATTAGATTTTTTCATACATTGACGATGGATAATTAAGTTTTCAAAATGAAATATCACGAGGTGCAATTGAAATTAGGAAACGTTGAAATCATCATTTTGCCGGTTTCGAAATTGTTTAGAAAAAGGTGGATCGTTTTATACTTCTTCGAATCGATGGTTTCTAAGATAAATATCGGTATGATCTCAAAATGGAGTGCAACGCTCGAAGAGATCATTTTTAGAATGACACGATGAAACAATCGTTGGGAAATATCAATTGATACAACGTTGTTGGTTCCTCTTTTCTAGACTGTAAATTATGCTTCTATCTGGTCTTGAAAAGGCCAGGGGAAAAGTTTGCATTTCTGCCGCGTTTACTACGAGAGAAAAGAAATCAAATGAATATTCTTCCCTCAAAGCGATAAATACTTTCCGCCTACGTTTCCACTTTTTATTTACTTTCCACGCGAAGTTTCACGGCGAAATGCGTTACTTCGGCGTAAAGTGAAAATTGTACAGCTACTTGCCCCTTCAAAAAACCAGAAAATTTCATTCATTGGAATTTCATAGTACTCCTTTAAACTTCTCCATAGACCGCACTTTTATTTCCTTCTCGTTCCCCAGCAACTGTGAAATACAAAGCAACGAAAAATTCAAACATCCTTCAACCAGATAGAATCAACTAGACAGCAGCATGTACCTGATATTATAGTCCCTCTATTTGTTGTTAGAAATAACTGAAATGAATGAAATGAAAAAATCATTGATACTTGCATTATTTATTGAAAATATTTATTGTATTATTTTATTCACTGACGGAATATGATATTAACTGGACGACTGTTTGTTCTTCCGCGCAAATTCGAATTCTTTCTTTTGAATGATACGTCGAGGAATACGTTCTGAAGATTTTCAGAGACTCGTCGAAAAATGGTAACGCCAAACGTCGTGTTTAATTCATAAATGATAATCACGTTCTTATAAATTGATAATTCAAAAGTGTCGTTGAAAAATTACCAACACGTCCCGGGAAATTTATTTTATTTTACTGTTATTTTCACCTTTTTTCTGTATACTGTACGTATCAACGACGTTTTCTTTGTTTGCAACTTATTTGAAAACAGGTGAAGAATCCAATTCTACGGAGAAAGTACCATTGTTTTGTCAGTCATTTAAAGCATTCGAAAAATAGAAAAAGAAGGTGGTAGATAATTTGCAGCAGACCATAGTCGAAAAAACCGCGTCTTGGAAATTCTCACGCTTTAACGAGCCGACGCGATTCGTGGTGTGTATTTTTCGTTGCAGTTGGCGAAACTTTTAAATATTGGAAAAGCAACTCGGCGTTGGTTGGCCGGTCGACAGGAGTTTTTTTTTTTTTTTTCCCCAGTTCTTGACAGTTTTACGATTAACGACTCGACTCGAATTGACGCGCATGGGCCACTGCGCGAAATCGAGTTTCAAGCTGGTACACTCGCTGCCGCTCGCCTTTGCCGAGTTTCTTCTGTGCTTCACGCACAAATCCCCCTTTCTCGCCTTTGACCCAAATAAACTGCCGCTATTCCGGACTTTTTAATATCCCGTGGAAATTTTGCGAAATACGGATCGGGATCCTCGATTGGTCGAGTTGACGGCGTAAATGTCAAATGCGGTTAATCGTTCGATGCGTCTGAAATCAATCTTTAACGCTGGCGATTTAGGATTAACTTCTTCTAAATATGGCTTCTTCGATACCGTCGACATTGTCGAAATTTATGATGGCAAACTTGTCAGCAAGATCGACTTTTTTGTATTAAAGGGGAGAAAGCGTGTTTGTTTTGTTTAAACCTCTTTTTCTCAGATCCTAATCGGGTAACGACGACAGCGAATTTTTATGGGAATGAAATTGATTTTCTTTTTAAAACGACATTATATAAAATGTTTACTTGAAATTACGGCAATGTCGTTTGATTTGTTCTTTTCTTTTTTTGTATTTCTAATTTCTGTATATTTATGGCGTGTTATTCTTGTAATCTAACGCCAATTGTTTCCGTAAGTAACAAGCAAATAAATGAACAAACTGTAGAGAAAAATATTTCTACAAGTTTTTGTTCATATCGTATTATCGTCAAAATATTGAAAAATTTATCAGAAATGTCTGAATACTGTATTAGCTGCCAAAATCAGAGAGGATAACAACGTTAAATGATGTATTTTCTGTCAAAAACGAGCAGCTTGACTAATACCAATTGCAATTGAAATAACGTATTGAATGCAAACACACACACACACACACACACACACAATTATATTTCTTTCTTAATAAAACTCAACATATTCGTAATTTTGTAGTTAATGCTTGAAACATAGCAATTGCATCATCATCATCGGTGGAGCTGTTTACAATCATACCGCAATCAGTATTCACTCGGAATATTTTCTAAAAACCATTGAAAATCAATAATGTCGCACTGTATTATATTGTGCGCGTATATATCTGTGATAACGACACAGCAAGTACTTTTAGCTGGAACATCACTTTTACATCAATTCGCGTTATTAACGCGACATCGCGAAATTCAATAGTATTTAACGTAAATAGAATTTGAATATCTCGTCGCTTTGTTTAACATAATTAATTACTTCGCGTTTTCCATTCCCTCCAGGCGACTCTAATTCAACTTCATTTCGGGAGCAATTTCGAACGAGAAATCTCTCGAAAATCAATTTCCTCCCCCGCTCGCAGCTTTCTCAAAAACTTCAGGCAGGAAAAACACGCGAAATGTCCGGGAATAAGATTAAACCGTCGAATCGCCGGACGTGGCTTTGCGTGTCGAACACGGGGAGGGGAAGAGTTGTTTCAAAAATCATTGGAAGCGGATCGGCAGTGAATCGGAAGTGAATCGGAAGCTCGAACGGTTTGTCCGGCTGGGAACGCGTTTTAAGAGCGAAGGAGAATGAATTCGAAAAGCTGGGATCGTTTAATCCTGCTGCGAACGCGTTTAATGCTAATCACCGGATTAACGAGCGCGCCTGTGTACAAGCTTGGCGCCTGAAGCGGGTGAAAACGAGAGGAATTCGTAAACGATCGTTTCTTTCTCGCGAGGATCCAATTGGGGAAAAAGTGACGATCTCGTCCAGCAGTCGCGCATTCACGCAGCTAGGAAACCGCTCCGTCGAACGGGAGTATCGATAATCGATCGCGACAATTAATACGGGCCGCGCGATGTCGCGAGGTTAAGCATAAATATTATCGCAGCGTTAATTCTCGTTTGGATTTGCATTGGCGGCTTCGCTGAAACCCACCGCCGGTGATTCCTTTTGGAAATAATAATATAACCTTGGATATTAATGAAATTTGCGTATTTTTTTCTCGTTAGCCGCTTTTTTTATCCCGATCTTTCTCCTCTAATTGCAAGTGATTGCGAGCGTTTTTCTCTTTTCGAGTTCGCGCGATGGCACGCGGAGAGTGCGCGGCAGTGAAAAATATTTTGGAAGAGAGAAAACGCGCCGACGTTCGACTAAAATGTAGAACATTTTAGAGATGTTATCTCTGGCAAATGAAACGAAAATGTATATGAGTTTTCGACTTTGTTCCACGGATTAAACTGAAAATAAGGGATGAAAATTTACAACGCCATTATGGTTATTAACTGTGAAACGCAAGTTTTCCGGGAGCTGATTCTTAGACTTGCTTCCGAGGCAGAAGTAGGTTGCATGTATGTTATGGCAATGGATTTTCTGGAGGAAAGCATCGTGTTGTGCGACACACGCATTATTACAATCTTTGTAATATAAATCAACTGCATTTCAGATTAATTTTTCTTTCATGAAATATAACGCGAGAAATTGAAGAGTCAAACACTCTGCAGCTATTCAAATTTTTCAAGCAGACCGTGTCCGTATCGAAAATTACGAAACACGAAACTAACGCGTGTGCTACACAATTTACCTTACGCCGATGGCTGGCGTAATCACGAATTATCGATTAAAGAAACGAAAGAGTCACTTTGGTAATCACTTGGTCAACTTTGGAATTAAACAGTCAACGTAGAGGCACGGACACACTCTCTCGCCAGAAATTTCAAACTTGAACGCGAAAGTCAGGGACGAAGGTTAATGTTCAAGACGCGGCTCGTCTCGTTTCGGAGTTTGTTGAATTCGCGCGGTTGATCCCGGCCGATTTTGACACAGTGTAACTGAACTGCAAAGAGTCGGAAACAATGGTTGTCGCTCTTCGTAGTTGACAATCGACCCGAGCCCTTTTATTACGACACAGCTTTCGCCAATGCGGCTTTAATAACTTTCGTCGGTTGCAACATTTTCGGGATAATGCCCGTGATGCGCGTCGTACATTATTTGGCACTTTAATTATTCCCTAGTCACGGCTGATCATCAGAGGGTTTTTGTTGAAATTACAATGAGAAATTGTACGAGGGCCGTTTATTGCCTGTTTATTACAATGTGCTCGTAATTTATTCTATTCTTCTCATTTCATCTATCAAATCGTTTGCCGTACATCGACGGGAAATTTTTTCGTACGAATTTACCGGAATTACCGGAGTGAATGACCCTGGATCGAAAATGTGTTTGAAATAAAGACGATACGTTGGAAATTAAAATTAAAACCTATGAACTGAGGCGAGATGAAGGTTGGAAGGTTTTTATCAACGCGGAACTTGGAATAATAAATAGAAGTTACGGCGTTGAAACGTTGTAATTCATTTTCTGTTGATTTAACAATGGAGATTCGTAGTCGGCAGTGTTGAAATCAAGTGTACGCGATTTTACTGATATCAATTATAACATTTCGTGAAAATATTTTCAACTTTCGGCTGCCGTCGTTGGATCGTTTGATTCAGTTCGAATTAGATTTGAGCAATGTTAATTAATTCTAATCTGTCATTTACATTCTGCTAATATCTGTCGACAATCTGCAGATGTTATCGGTTATCCGAGACACCTGTAATTTACATAATTTTAATCTATATTCGATGTTAACCTGTAACCTATATTCAATTAATCCTAGAATCTACAATCTATAATCTGCAACTTAGAATCGACAATCTATAATCTCGGCCCGAAAATTATCAACGACCCGATTATATCAATTCGAGGCTGCAATTATCCCACGCGAAAGAGAAAGGAAAAGAAAGGAATGAGAGGTTGAAAAGATAACGGGAGGAACGATGGTAACAAAGAAGAGAGAGAGAGAGAGAGATTATATGATAAAGAAGAGGAGGACGTAATGTGAAATAGAAATTGCAACGTTTATCGAAAGATTTACGATAAAGTCAGTTTGCCCGTGCTTTGTAATTGAGCCATCCTAATTAGATTTAACCCGGTAGTAAGCCTCGCGTGTTTTATCACGGGATATATTTCTCGGTAAACTTTCCTAGAAGCAGCTTAAAATAGCGTAGTATTCTAACAGTGCGTGGCTGGAGCCGTGCGAATTTCTAACGACAAAAATAAACGTTTCGCCTGTGCTTGAGATGGCTGGCGCGTAACGCGCGAATGCACAGAATTAATGGTTCGCTGTAAAACGCGTCATTTGCCAGAATAAAACGCCTACGACCGAATATTTGATTCTTATAATTGTCGATAATCCAACGTTTTGCGCGACGAACGTTCGTTCGCAGCAAATTTCGAACGAATCTTTAATTAGGCAATTTTTTCTTTTTTTTTTTTCTTTTTTTTTTGCAGAAATCGTTGCTCGTTACTACGAAATGAAATCACAATTCCAAAAGTCGTTGCACCTCTATTTCCGTGCACTGAGCGAAATCTGCTTGCTAAAATATATATTTAAACTGACAAAATTTTCGAGAGATATTGTATTTGTGTATTTACGATGCGGTTTGATAAAAGTGTCGTTACGTTTTACAAATGCTTCAATGAAATTTGCACGACGGTTCAATCGTAGAGATTCTCGTCTAATTTAGTAGATTGTAATAAAAAAACAGGTTCTGAACAAACACGATTAGAATTTTACTTCGTGAAGTTCTGAAATGTTATCGAATGACTTGTATAGTACGAAAATCACGTTTCACCTCGAACATCGTACTCGCTCCGATATTTTTTTTTAACGAGCCAACGTTATATTTACCCGCGCTGACTATCTTTTTTTAATCGACGTTTATTTTTCCATGAATTAGAATGTCTGTTTTCAACGGAAGGTACCGAGAGATAATTCAAAATGGAACTCCTAGCGGTTAAACTTTGAAGCCTGTGATCGACGTTGATCTGCAACACGTTCCAGTTTTACCACAGCGCAGACCGTGACAGCACAGTTTCGTCGACTCTGTATTTTTGACAGTTCGTTTAACGCGTCCCGTCGGTTGTTTCAGTTTCAGTTACGTCTCTGATCGCTGTTCGCGATTTTCACTTGTGATTAAACTTCGTTTCATCTTCTTCTTCTTCACACACCGCCTCCCTGACAGAGAGGATTTCACTCGGCTTTTTTCAGGAAAAATTTCATCGAACGCGGATTTCTGTTTTTCTCCTCCTGGCTATTAAATAAGTTCTCTCTCTCTCTCTCTCTCTCTCTCTCTCTTTCTCTTTCTCTGACAAAGACAAATTTTTTCAATTAAAATCCCGATACCGACGGAGGAACTTCATTTCGTTATCATTCATATTCTCTATCTCAAAGATATTACGCCAAGTACATTGAAACTCTTTTTCTTTAATTAATTCGAGAATATCTTCTGCTTTACGAACGCGCAATTACACCTGAATGACTGTGAAAGAGAAACGCTAGGGAAAGATCATTTTTCTATCGCTTTTAATATTTCCACCTCGCCTCGTTCGAACGATGAATATTCCAGGCTATGATCCTCTATTAACTCTTAATTGGTATCATTCGACTATTGGGAGATTGTCATTTAGAATTAAATTGCTTGATTCGCGGACGTTTAATTATTGAATTTTATTATTAATTTCTGTCACGGAGGATGTCAAATAAAATTAAATATACCAATTTTTAGTAATTACTATTGCACACATATCTATTTGCGACGATGCTAGTTAGAAGTTGAAATATACTTTTCTAATTTAAATTTTACATCGGAGCAATAATAGATACATATTTCAGATGAAATATTTCGTATCGAAACAGAACAACTACTCGTGTCATTTATTAAATTTATTAACGAAATCATTTAACTTGCCATTTCACGCCACAAAGTACACGTGATGCTTTTCCAAGCTATCAGAGAAGAACATCCGAGCACTCCGCGGTGTAGTAACTCGATAGACGTCCTTTTTCCCCTTTTCGTATCGAATTTCCCCATTGCAAAATGATTTTCTGAAAAATCTGCTTTCATTAGCTGTACGTCGCTCTCCCATCGTGCCGACAATGTAGCGGACCGACGCGGTTCGACGAGTTATCGTTCAGGTTATCAATGGATTACACGATCACCGGATCGAGTTCGCTTAATTATTAATTTATCAGGCACGTGATTGATGGACTCGCGAGATGCGTAGTTGGAATATCAGATGGAAAAGTAGTTAATCATCCGTGTGGCGGGAGGTGAACGTTTAACGGTTCATCAGCTTATAGCCGAAGCGAACGCTTGACCGCTGCTAACAAATGGAATTCCGCGGAAAATCCAATATCGTTCGGCCGCGTTGAAGATTGCCCGGCCGAAGCTTAGCGACCATAATAGAGGTACACGGAGCATTTTTAACGCGGCGCATCCAGCCCTCCGCAGTCATCAGCACGGGCTATGGTAAAACGAGATAACGACTTTGGCCGGCGTTTCGAAAGAAAAAAAAAAAAAAAAAGGAAAAAACGCGCCGATAACTCGGCTATCGGGGCGAAATTTTTTTCGTTCGATCGAGGCGAAGAAATGAGAATAAAGAGATAGTGATACGGCATGGAGGGTTGCACCATGGGTGCCAGTGTTGTCTGTTCGTGGTTGCTTCGACGGTGGTTCCTCTTCTTTTTCTTTTCTTTTGTTTTTCTTTTTTCAGACGCGATCTTCTGGTCTTGAAATGATTTGATAGGATACCGAAAGCCGGCGTTACGAATTAAATTACGATTAAAGTCCGTGAAACTCGATAATTGAACGTAAACTCTGATCCACCGGTGATTCGCGCCGGTGAAACGAAAGTTGTTCTCTTTCTTTCCACCGAGGGAACTTCCCGATTGAAAGAAATTTTTGTTCCCGTCGAAAACTAGTCTCTCCCCGCTGGTTTGATTTGATTCTGGAATATCGGTAGTTTCGAGTCGCTTCTCCGTGTGCTTCGCGGTGTGTTTTTGTTATATCGTGTATAACGAGCAGTAGCGCGAGTCATTGCGTCGCTATGAATTTGATATTGCGTTCGTTATTATAAAGCTATTCAGTAGAGAGCAGCTATGGGATTGATTCACCGCGAAACGAAGCTAATTTTACGTATTTTCGTATATTTGGAGAAAGTAATTCACTAAAATTTCGAAAATGTTAATTCGTACTCGCGAGGCTTTGCAGTTCATCGCGTTGTTTACCCGTTTTCGTGCTTGAAACGCATTTTTAAACGTTTCGTTTCTTTCTGCTTTGTTCCCTGCAAATTTCCATATAGATTGTGTATTCCCGATGGAAAGACGTAACAAAGAAATGAAGAAAAGTTCCTTTATCTCGTCACTGAGTCTTCATCGTTGTTTAACGAGAGAATGATAACAAGGAAACGATCGTCGGAAATAAACGGTGGAACGATATCAAGTCGAATACTCTTGCTCTCGTAATCGAAGGTATGAATATTCGATAAGAAGCGCAACGTTTTCTAGAGAGAGAAGAAAGCTAAGTTTTAATAACAGAACTGGGGGAGCAGCGTGAACAATTTCGCGCAGTATGGCGCCGAAATGATCCGGGAACAGGTTCAAAACAGAGGGGAGCATCTTCGAAATTAGAAAACAGAAAGCAGGGCTGTGTAAACTCGTATCTCACGTGTCTAACGTAAGAAGTCACGAGAAATTTAGAGAAAGACGGGGGACGGGGTTGACACCCTTTCTCTGTGCTCGGTGTCTCGGAAAAGCTGGTTACTGCTGGTCGCACATGGTCTCAAAGGGTTCTTTCATGGCATGAAAAAACGCTGATATTGCAAATATTTGTTTTCTTCCTGTCATATTGCATGTTCTAGATATATCGTCCGTACGTTTTTTGTAGCACACATTACGTGATCTTGCATTTTATTCGCCTCTCTACCGTAGGAAATTTATCTTGACACTTGTTCTATTAATGTTCCTTAACCATTTCGGAATCGAGCTCCTTTGTTCATTTTGGATCGTAGACGAGATCTTTCTCTTTTTTATTAATTGTCAATGGCTTGCACGGTCCTGTATATTCTACAATTTTTGCGAAAATAATCGAAAGAAATAGGAATCCTTTTATCTGTTACATGCTATAACAAGTATTCTACCTTGGACATATTTTATATACATATTTCTGTGCGTAGCGATTTGTCATAGCACTTAAAAATATTTGAAATAAATATCGTTTAATTATTTAAAAACTCGTTAAAATATTTAAGAGTTAAATAATCTGCATTAGGTTTAAATTCATAAATCTCTGTTTCACAACTGTTATGTTGCACGTTAACTTATGTTTCAAGAAAATCAACTAATCGATCGATATCATTGGGTATTGAAAATCATAACAATTTTGCATTATTTGATTTAATTTTGCTAGAATCATTTGTCGTATATGACTCAACGATATCAATTCGAGGATATCTGTTATTCAAACGTTACTTTGTCCGAAACTCGATTAAAAATCCTGAAAAAATATTTGAATTAACTACTCTATTGTTCAATGATTTTCTCGCTCAAGTCGCCATATTGACCAATATTAAAATATTTCTACAATATATTTCCAAATATCCTCCCTTGCCATTCGAAATGATTCTCAAAAACGGTTTAACTGAACTCAACTTTCGACACGTTGCGTGTACATTTTCACTCGTCACGTAGACATTCAAACAATTACCATTGGAAAATTGCCTAGGCATCAAAAATAACGATCTGCAATCCTCTTCTTTGATCGCGTTCATAGGAAATTTCTCCTTCCTCGTTGAAACACTAATCGGCCCTCGATACATTACGGACACCATCGACGGTCGCCACATTATTCATTTATCGATACGAATTTCCAGCAACTCGCCCCTACGTTGCCGTACAATAAAACGTACAGCGCAAGCGGACGCTCCATCTACTCGCACTTTCACATCGGTCGACGATTGAATACAATAAATATCGAGCACGAAGTTATTGAAAGTACGAATTATTGAATGCGGAACGCTAGTGAACACGAAGGTTATTGATTGAGGCCGCGTGAAACCGAAGCCGATGAGAATTTGGTCGCGCGATATTGTCAATTGGCGAAAATGCACGGAATCCAACACGGTCCGCGGGACTGATCGAGTTTCGTTTTTTTCTTTTTTTTTTTTTTTCCTCACCGATCGTCGCGTGTCCATTCGAGTTTCGTTTTGGTTATGTTTGATCACGGTAACGACCCGATCGGCCGTATTATTTCATTCGTATTCGACTCGGTGTAATACACTTGCGATCGATCGTCATGCGTGAAAAGGCTAATTTAATTGGAACGTCGCGTCGCGTGAAAGAATATTTCGTTTGCAATTACGTGCCGCTCAGCCTTCTCCCGTTAATTATTCTAATTGATGCTTGGCCAACACGATGCCAGCCTGTTACTTCGAGCGGATTTTTTTTGTAATAACGAAATTAGATTAGCGAGTGCGCCAAATGGGTCGTGGAGTTTCGACGAAAGGCCATTAAAACGAAAATTTACCAAGTGCATTGTAACGGGGTGAAACAAGTAAAAGTGAAATGAAATCAGAGTAAAAAATGAGAGGTACGGGGAAATTTCGTTGTGTATGCAAATTGCTTGGATAATTGTTCGAGTAGAAAAATTTGCGTAGAATATATTGCAGATAAATTTATACGCTCGACGGCCGTTAATGGCCAACGTTTTATTTTATTGAAGAAATAAATATTGCGCGGAACGTTGTATTTTATTGCGCAAATAAACATTGCGCGAAAGTAGTGGAGGTCGCAGAGGAAAATGAATTTTTTAAATGAACGAATATGAAGGGACACGTATATTTAAATATATCGCGATTCATTTTCCGGTGGACACTGACTGCCGAGAATCATATGACATTACGACTGGCCGATTGTTACGTATGTTTGAAGCTCGAGAAAAGTTCAACTACAAAATGACACGTGCATTCGGCTAGTATTCAATCAACGTAAACAACGAAGCAGTTCTCGAACGAAGCAGTAAAAATTCTACGAGCTGAATCACTTGGTACGAAGCCGAGAATGTACCGAGAGCTCGCAATAATCGTTGTCGGTATCAATTTACCCTTTGAACTTCGTTTAATCGGCCGATACGTTACAAGAAATTATTCGCGTTACACGAATCGTGCCTTTTCCATCCGACGGTGAATTTACGTTCAATTTGATTCATTTCATTTCGTAGAAAAGACGTGTATTTATTTGGCTGTTTCAGCGCGCGCCGTTTACGGCAAACGTACGCATGTTTATCCGGAAAATCGTGCCCTCGATGACGGTCGTCGCAACGAAACGCAATATGGAGATGGCAAACGAGCTTGAATTATTGAATCGAAAATACGATTGCGAGTTTACCGTCGGACATGGGCGATAAAAGGGGCATTGTCGAGAGCGCAATTACGTTTCTGTAATTGGCGTTTTCGCGTGACACACGGGCCTAACTAAGACACGGTTATTCACGGTGATTCCTTAACTGCGCAGATACCGTTTGCACGATCTAATCTCGACGGAAAATTGGCTTCTGCTCTCGCAGCTTAGCAACTACATTCGACGCGACGGTTTGACGTGGAATTTAGGAAAATCTAATTTACCGGGCGAGCCCGTGCCGCGCCGCGCCGGAGATCGTGATACCTCTTCTCATTGTTTTCGAATAAACGTGATCGCGCGGGTTTAATCGCGCGGAGAAAACTCGGACGAACGAACCTCTGACGATTTCAGTTGCCGGCTGCTTTATTTACGAATCGATTACGTTTCGTTAATTGTCTATTGAACGTTCGCTGGATCGATGGTCAAGGTGATGAAAGTTTTGTCCTTTTTTTTTCGTTTTTTTAGCCATCGTAAACATCGAGAACACTCGCAATTCCAATCTATTTCCCTGAATCGTTCAAATTTAGGAACAAAGTGTACATGGAACAAATTTTTATTTTAATTATGTTGTATTTGTGAGATGGAATAAAATCTCTATTATTATATATGCAATTGACTTATCGTTAATGTAATGTAATAACGTAGTAAGTAACGTAGCAAGTAAGTGACAATAACACCGATGAGAATAATAAACTTGAAGGATCATTAAGAAATTGTTGAAGTTATTCTCTTACATTGTGTTCGATATTATAGGAATATTTTGCAGCAAAATTGATCAGGAAAACATCGTCGACGAAAGAGAAGATATATCAAATAAAATCCGTATCAGGATAAAATTATCAACTTTTGCTTTTCATTAACTTCTGCAAATACTTCCAATAGATATTTGCTGTATACACAGTCAAACGGATTGATCGTTTCATCGTCAATTATGTCAGTCGGCAATTCTCAACAGTTTCACAATGCGCGTCTCGACGTCTCGTTCTAAATCGCAGAATTCAATAGAAGTTATTCCTCCGAGGAATTAAATAATTGCATTAAATTCAACGGATCGAATAAGAAATAGAGTCTGTCCGTTTCTACCAGTTCGGGCTGTTTCGTTATCGGGGCAGGCGAACGCATTATTTCCGCCTGAATCTCCTCAAACCTGAGGTGAATCAGTTTCTGAGATTCAATAAACAGAGACGAGCGTGGGGACAATTCGACGATATTGACACACGAAACGCCATGATGCTCCGTGATCGTGCAAAGGACCGACTCGATTTTCACCACGTGACTGCGAATTACGCGGCGATGCATTCATCGTTGCACTCGTTCCGACGTAACCAGCCGTGAAACTCTGAAACGTCACGTCGCGATTCACGACGGTTAATCGACGAAATTCTCGACGAGGGTCGAGCGTGCGAAATTCCAGCGGCGTTTTCTTCGTAGTACGCGCGAATTTCGGAAACAAATTGCCGGAATTTGCGCACGATGACGCGATCCGGTGTAAATTCATCTGGGTTCGTTAATGTGCGTCGTCGTTGCACTTTGCCTCCGTGCCGTTCTTTCTCTGGTAAAACGCTCGGGCAAAAAGCTTTCCCGATTCCGACGCTTTCTTTCGGCGATGATTTATTGATCCGCGCCGCTGGTTCCGCCCGGCTCGCGTTCTTCGCGAATTTTTTTCTCCGCCGCGTGTTTTAATTCCCGGCTCCCTCGTTATCGCCTTCTTGATCTGTACAGGTTGAAATTTAATTGGGTATCAAATGCTGGGAACTGGGATTTCTTGAGAGACCAATGGTTTTCAGAGTAGTGCACACTGGTTCGAAAACCGCGTTTTCATGGCCAAAACTCACTTTTTCGAGTTTGATATTTTGCTATTTTGATATTTCATTTTTCTATGAACACAAGAAAAATCCTTGCCACGAAGACACGGTCTTCAGATCAGCGTGCAGTGAAATTTCACCTGCATACTGGAATTTTTTTTTTGGAAAACGAGTGAGATTTGGAGACTCGCGATAACGTCAGTGGGAAGTTAAGCTCAGTGCTATTGTTTTGACGTCATTCATACGGAATTCGTGCGAGACCGGTGAATTTCGAAGTAGCGGAAAAAGCAATTACGAGATTATAGAAGCACGCGTAAACTGTCGGCTCGTAAAGAGTGAGTTCTAATGTAAGTAAAGAGCGACGGTTTGGCAGATTTGGACGCGGTAATTTATGAGGTGAACCGCGCAGTCGTAACTTCACGGGCTTTGCAATATTAAATCCTCGAATCTTCGTACGTCTGGACGTAAAAACATTTTCATTCCAACTTCGGAGGCACTAGTCATAATGTGTATTGATCGACGAGAGGCTCGAAGTGGATGAGAAAGTGGAAGAGAAAGAAGAAGAGCAAGGAAGAGAGGGTGAGAGAGGGTGAGGTGAAGGCAGACTAAACCGCGAGGAGGAGGCGGAAAGCACTAATAGCAACGAGCACATTCACCATGTTGATTTCATGTTTAATTCACACGGCGAAGTATCTGAACGCGAGCACGGCCGTGCTTTGCAATTTTTTAACATCCATTATTTCCGTGGGAAATCTTGAAGTTTCCGCGGCGCCCCAGAAGAAATATCGACGAACGCAGTTTGCGTTAACGGTTTCCAATAAGGCGGCGATAATAAATATTGAGTGTTATCTGTTGCGGTGTTTTAACAGAGAACATCTACGGACGATAATTTGAAGTCGCTTTTGCACGAGGGATGCCTGTCGTGGTTTCCAGATCCGATCTGCCAGAGAAAATTCGTTCGTTTCGTTCGTTTCGTTCGTCGTTCTCGGTTTTCGAGCGACAGATCAAACGATGTTAATCGTTCTGCAGTGAGAAAGCTGGTTCGTGTGTTTCCGGGTCACAGTAATGTCCTTCTTTTAATGCATTTTAATTATATACACGTATAGTGTAATCATCTTACTCGGTTTATATTTTGTATTAATCAATATCGCAGTATTACTTTTTTTTTTTAAACGTGCCTCGCTTTTGTTTATTTCATTTCACGAAGGAAAGTCGATGAGATATTGTAGTTTGATGTTAAAGATCTCTGAAGACGTAACTCGGACAACGATAGATATTATTTACGACTTGGCTACGGATGTTTGTACGAATTGATATTTTACGGAACTAAATTAACTCTCTAGATATACTGCAAGGAATGTTTTACTGTAACGAATAGAATTCTGTATATCTTCGATAGACAGATAATTTATGAAGTAAATTTAAAAGATAATTTCAATAAATTCTATATCAGGAAATTATGTCGAATTTATTTCTTCGACGAGTGTTACTGTCGAAAATTTGGAATACCGCGTTAATTTTGAATAAAACCACACCTGTTTTCTGACAGATGTGTTATCAAAGATATTGACATCTATTCGTACACCGTTACTATTGTTTATGATTAAAATTTTATAAATCACGATCGTTTGCTTCCCGAACGTGAATTCGACAGAGACACCAAATTCTTGGACGATAGTTCAGTTATAATATCAGTCTGACGATTTTCTGCGGATACGAAGATACTTGTAACAAAACTCCATCGGAAACTCTGTCGAAATTTCTCAAAATCAGTTTCTCAATCAACCCGAACGAGAGTTGAGAAGATCGGAAACGTTTTCGAATGTGGCTGGCTGAGAAGGGACACGTGTTTGTCGCGTGATGCCGCGCGATCGTGTAACGAGAAAATCGTGTCCACTTCGAGCAGAATAGCGGGAATTTCCTATTTTCTGAAAATAGCCGTTCGCCGACCTACTTTTCGAGAAGACGCGACGCATCGTTCGAGGAATGTTTCACGCTGGCGTTGTTGTAAATGCATTTTTGAGAGGAGCGTAGTTTCGAAACAGAAATCGATTCCCGGAGTTATTCAACGGTAAATTTCAATCTCTGGGTAGTATCTGCCACACGACCGTGGCACGTTTTAATATTTCAAGCCGTTCCAGAACAAAATCGCATCTCTTATTTATTCGTTCGAGAGAGAATAAGAATTGTACCTTTAATATGAAATCAAAGAGAAAGAGTGTGAGATTATTATTCGTATTCAATGCATCGCTATTCGTTTTATCTCCTACTTTGATTTGTTTCATCCTTACTAATTGCTCTTCCCATTTTTGTAAGTGTAATACGATTATCGTTTTTTACTTGCAAAATAACACTTCATATTACGTGTATTTGTTCAAACGTTACGATCGTTTAATTAATGATAAATTTAATTGGTCATACAATTAATGATTTTCGATTGCATCTTTTACTTCGTGTATTTCTCTTCCAACTTTGTTATGGTTTACATAATTGTGCTTCTGCAGCTAGTTGAGATTTGTAGAATGGCGTAGTATAATGAGAGATGTAAATTGGCACCAATTAGATGCCAGAGTTACTCGGATTTTTTTGCATCTTCCTCTTATTAGCAATCTTTATTTTTAATTAGTCGTTGAATTGCACTTTTTAACGTCGGGACTATGTAAGAAAATCTCAATATTTTTTTTCTTCGTTCTCACAGCAAATGAATACTTGGAAGTGCTTGAAAGCACCAACGTTCAGTCAACGTTCCGTTTAATATTACAGTGTATGAATTATTTTATTTAACCTTTACCATAATGTACGAATTATTTTACTTATTTGATTCAATTTCTGTTCGATAACGCCAATGGTCCTTGATCATTGGCAACGCCGCTCGATTCCCAACGAATTAAACTTCCAAACGAGCGCAATAAATTTGCCATCACATAATCTTCAATTGCCAAGACGTTTTGAAACCCCTTTCGCTCTTGTTCGACGGCAGAGTTACATCAGTATGCAACAGGATATAACAGGGGTTCGAAAGTATTCGTTGGTGAAATCTCTCCCACGAGGAGAGAGGGAGGATGGGAGAGAAAAGAGAGGAGCGACAAGAGAGAGGTGGTAGAGAAAGTTGTAGAACCGTCGAGATGAATGGTAACTCTGGCGCATTTTTAATATCCGTAGTATTAAGAAAGTTTCAATTTTAAAGGGACTTTTACAGGCGTGAGGAGAGTGAGAGAGAGAGAGAGAGAGAAAAGAAGAAAAAAGAAAAAAAAAGGAAAAAACGTAGCTGTTCGCGAGGCTCTGTGTTATATTCCGTCGTGGCATGAACTGCATTCAGCGCGATTTAAAAGTTCTTTCCATCGGCTGTGCCGGTAACAAATTATCTAGGGAGCCCTGGCGCCCCCCCCCCTATGGAATTTAAGAATGTAAATGAATTAGCGCGAAATTGCATGAATACATAAAGTCGAGTTGTCGACCGAATAATTGGAGGTAATTGCAATTGGTTCGAAGAACTCCACGGGCGCGACGGAGAGAAAAAGATGAAAAATTTTCATTCGCGACGAACAGTTGTTGCGCTCGTGCCCGTCCCTGTTAAATTTTCCCCGGTTGGGGAAGGGCCACGTGAGTTTTTGTTGTCCAGAGGAAAATTTATGACATTTGCATAGTTTCTTAAGCAAACGGCGCCACCGCACTTCGGGTGATAATGCAATTCTCTTGTGACTCGATGAGTTTTTTTTCATGTTTGTTCCCATGTCACTTGGTGTTTGTGAAAATTTGATGAACTTTGTCAACTCGCGGTATCATGTACAAATATAATATCGTTGAATTGGAAAAATATTTACGTCCATCTTTTATGGAGTCAACGAACTATAAATTTAAATTATTGGTATTTATTTATATAGAACAGAGTCTATCTGAATCTATCTCTATTTTTCGAATATCTGATATTCCAATGTTGCATCACCGATATAGAATGCCTGTTAGTTGGCAGGCTATTTTAGATGTTGGCAGATATCCTTCTCTTTCAATGTTTGAATATTAAAATATTTGATAAATTTGGTTGATTTGTGATACAAGTATAGTATTAATACAATATTGTAAATATAATTAGGATAGAATTAGATATTAAAATATTCAAAAAATAGATATGTAGATATATGTTTTACAAATTTAAATGATTAGCATTCAATTAATATTTTAACATTTACGTTAATAACATAATATCGTTACATTGCCAAATTACACAAATATCACTGCGTAACAATTTGAAGTGATTTTCAAAGCGTTTATCCGTGAAAAGGGTAATCGAGAGTAGAAGATGAATTCTCATTCTCTTCGGTGTATAAATCATTCTTTGTACGTTCATCTAATTCGCTAATTGTAAGCACAATGTTATTTCGTTCTCTGAGCTTTTTAATATTCTTTCACGTCGAAATACAAATTACATTTCCTTCTGGCGCGCGCATAATCTGTGCAAAATTGTATTCTTAGAGAGACTCGCTTGCACGGTTGCAGGTATTCCCCTTCCTCTTTACCTCGTCCTTGTTGGGACAATTAAACGACGTAGCAACACAATGCGAAATTTAAAATTCCACGTGTGAAAAGAAGTTTCGGTGAGGAGTTTTCTGTGCATCTGCTGCTGGACTTAATTGTACGATGCTTGCTTAGCGAAAAGTTCATTTTCTGCAAACTTGTCTGTCACGAATAACGATTGTTGTCGTTTATTATACATTGAATCGAAGGCAAAGGAGTGACGTAAAAAATTAAAAACAATTTTTCTATCTCCTCTTCTCCTTGCAGTCTTCTGCAATAACATTATAATACATGCGTACAGTGTAACAAGATTCCTTAATCCTGCGGCCACTAATATTTTTCTAACGGTAATAAATATCTTCTGCGTTTGAACAAAATACACGTGAAAGAAATTTTATCCTCGAAAAAAATTCCTTTCCTTGAAGCTTTTTATTTATCGAAACGTGGGTAAAATTAAAACATGAAAATTCAAGCGAGGTACATGAATCCTACTTAATATCACTTGAGTAGCAATTCTGGCCTCACCATAATCAATTCGCAGTCTCGAACAGTTTGATTGTCGTCAAACAGAAAATTCTCTTACTCGATACCAAAATTCTTTGCTCTGCTTCCTTGCAGTCGGCCGTTTTCGGTAATTTTTGAACGTTTCTGCGTGGAAACACCAGTCGAGTCGTCGTAATTCAACGGCGAACTCGATATTAGACCAATTGATCTAGCTTCTACATTGCATTAATCGAGGCGACAGTGAAACGACATTACGAATGGACGGTAGGCATCAAGCGAATGGGATCTCGCTGGTGACGTGACCTGTTCGTACGCTCGTCGGAAGTGTCGAGTTACGAGGGAAATAAAGTTTTAATGGACGACGCGTTCGCGTTCCAGGCGTAATTAAATAAAACGCAGTATCTGGATCAACTTGTCCTGGCGGCAATACCGACAAATTGTTTAATTATAACTATTCGTTTATGAGCGGCGACCGAAAAGTTTCGCCGACTGTAGATGCAGGTGCGGTCAACTTCCGGGCACGAGGCTGATACGCCACCGCCGCCATTTGTTTGCGTGGAGGGAACTTACCGCGTGTACACCGGGTGTCAATAATTTCTGCCAGCCACGCAGAAATTTCAATAGGATATCGCGCGTAACTTCTAATACGTACGTGTTACGGCCAACTTGGGTGATTTGCGATCAACTGCGGCGTTATTGTTGCCCCGTTCGCGAAGTTCGTGCAAACAGGAGTCCCTCGTTCGACGGAACGGAGGATCCTCTGATCGGATCGAACGATCGACGCGACACAACTCTGCCGAACAGATCGATTTCGATCGTCCACACCGGGTGTTTATGCGTATGCAGATGGAGGTCCTCGCACGTGTGAAATTTTCAATGGTTAATTCGATTCACCGGGGCGGGGCTTTGTGATTTCTTCACGCGGTTGAAAAAGCGCCAACAAGCCTCGAGATTTATGGAATGAAAATTAATTTCAGGCGAAGGAGGAGAGAAGGGAATGAGAAACAGAAAATGTGTGGGATGGAACAGAGGAAGGAGGAGGAAATTCATTTTTCTGACGAGCAAATGAGTGGCACTGGTTTCCCTCCGTGCGAAATTCTTTGGCGTTGTTTTTAAACCGTGACACAGCTTTTTGAAACCTAACGCTGTTTTCAAACGGAAGGTATTATGCCGTTGCGGGCGAAAACCGTGTCGACAGAGCACGGCCGCAAATTAAAAATTTATTCGGACGTATCTCCGTGCCGTGCGTGGATCGAGCTCCGGCGAGCACCGCGATGCAAAAGAATTAATCCTGCGTAAATCGTGTTTTTCGCGGACAAACAATTGTTCTTCTGTTTCTTTTGCTTACGAATTGTGAAAAATAATTACACAAATTATTATATAAATTTACGATAAACAATTATATAAATATTACAAAATAATACGATAGAATAAAACAATATTATAAAATAATTATATAAATTTACGATAAACAGCCGTCTAAACATGAAAATGATATTAATGTTCTGTGCGTGGAATTATTTTCAATTACGTGTCTTTTAAGTATTCAGCTAGAAGTTCAAAGACCAGCAATGTCTCAGGAACGAAGTCATTCCCTTCTCTCGTTGAGCGTTTATCATATTTATATAATAAATAGTAAAATTAATTGTATTTATATTGATTTCTATCAATATTATAAACAATATTATAATCAATACAAATATAATTATACGATTGTATTATTTTAATTATACAATTACATTTGCAATATAATAATATTAAAATTACATTACAGTATTATTTCACAGTGTAAAATTGTATTATAATAAATACAATCCGTGCAAACGCTTACATAAACTAATGAAAGGATTCGACCGTCGTATCGCCAAATTCAAATAGCCAAACATCGAAACTTTATTTCTTGAAAATTTCATGAAACTCACGAATACGCAGTTTCACCTGGATTTGAAACGGAACGCAAGTTTAGAAACGACTTTCTTACAAACTGGAGATCGTGGAATTGCAGTCGCTCCAATTTTTTACCACCGAATAATTAAATTGCACGTAAGATGGAGGTCGTGCGAAATCAGTCGGCCAACTCGAATGGGAGCAATTAAAAACACCGGGACCACCGGTGTTCCGAGCTTATCAATGCCGTCAACGGAGAAGTTTAAATGAAACAAGTTTTTGGCTAGGTGGAGTAATGCGTGCCTTACGTAACTTGGGCTCCATCCCTCGCGAGGCCGGCTCGTTTCGCAGGAAGCGTTTACTGCAGACGGAAATAATTACCCTTGCCGCGGGTTCACACGATAATAATAATTAAGAACGGACTTTTCGCACCCGACACTGGCGCTCGTTGTTTTCTGGACTCTGGCCGACCGGTTCAGCTCTTAAAATTGCACGAAATACTCGAAACAAAAATATAAAATTACGTCAAATTTGCGTGCAAGCTTTTTTCTCAGGTTTCAGAGCTACGAGGATCTTTGTGTGAACGATATTCTGTACGAATAACTCGTATCAATTTCATTGCGTCGATCGAAGAAAAGATTTCGTAATTAATATGTGAAATCGATTGAAACACGTTGTAATTAATATTTGATACAGCGTTCGATAGTACGACTTTGCGAAATGACGCGATTTATTTAGACAAATTTTTTTTCTGGCGAGACTGTTATTCTTCTGAAGTCGTGATACTCGAAGTAAAAAAAAAAAAATTGTTGCCCCTGTATTTTATTTATAGGCTACAAAGTGACTGATGCCACGCGACACTTCTTTTCACAAAACACGATATTTCGTAGTATACGAATATAGAGCACAAGCTTCGATCATTTCTATTTAGTTTCTGTTCTAGAATGAATCATGATTATTCTCGAAAAATACAACACGTTCAATTCCTCGTAGCAACTCTTGGATCTATTTTCTGTGAGGTCAAGTCCGAATATTCTTGGTCGTCACGCATGTTTGGTAACTCACGGATTACTATCTCGACGACTATCTCGGACAGTAAAAGAACCAACGTTTGCCGATAGAAATTTCTAACAATCCCTAACGAAGAAAGAAAAGAAACCTGTGGACGAGAAATTTACCGACGAATTAGCTGTTCCAAAAGAAAATCACGGTTCGTCAGTGCTCGGCGCTCGTGCCAGAAAATTTCTATAATTATTTTGCATGCGATGTAATTAAAAGGTAGCCGTCAATTAACAGCTGTCCGCTGAAACAGTAGAAACTTTCGGGCGGCCCGAAAACAGCTCGGTCGATTTAACCGCGATGTCTCTAATTTAGTTGCGATGAGAATCGTCGTTGAAAGTTTGCTCCCCGCCCGATTCGCGTCGTGGTTTTCGGCTACGGAAGAAACAATTAACGCGAATGCTACCCGTGTGACTAATAATTCAGCCATGGTGTGACTCACGGAAACCCATATAACGCTTTTAGGCTGTCGCTGCCTCCGTTCGAGGGAAGCCGTTCGGTTTCAATCGAATGAAATTCAACCATGGTCTTGCTTGATAGCAGCTGTTTTTTTTTTTTTTTTTTTTTTAACAACGATTCTCGGTTAGCAAATTGACAAATTGATATTTATCGTCGAACTTTATATTCGTTACTTCGAAACGAATTGAAAGTGCGTATTATCGATTTTTGATTAATAACCTTTCAATTTCGTTGCTTTTATGAAATTCGCTGGTTTAATTGTTTGCCAACGCGCGAGGACAATGTTCGAGCCGGGTTATTTATTTGTTTTAATCTCACGGGAGTTATCATATCGCGTGTTGAAATGTTTGAAGAAGACATATCGATGGCTTCGGTGTTTTATCGAAAGTTGGCCATTAATGTGAATACAGTGGAATTTATTGCATCCGGTAGATATAATACATTTAATAACAATATCAAATGTGGGTTGAACAGTAGTGCAGGTAATTTAAAGAAGTCGATCGAGAGTTGGATTTTGGAGATTGGATAAAATTTATCGTGCGTAGTTTACAAGTCAATCTCGTTCGAAATATCGATTTTCGAATTAAGCAGTAGCCTGTGATCAGACGACAAGTTGTCAGTTCGTTCTCGATAATTATAACTCGACAGAAGAAATTTGCATTATTTGAGCGATCGAAGAATTAAACTGTTTCTAGAGAAGGAGTTGCAGTAAAAATCGGCCAGATAATTTATGGTACCGGAATTGGCGGAAGGATTAATTGTCCCAAAGTGTTTCTGCGCTCGGTGTCACGAACATAAGGCTGCATCCTCCTCCGTTCCTCTTGCTCCGACGCGAACAACCAAAGATAAGATTTTGAATAATTCGCCTGGGAAATGGTTCTTGCTCTGCATTCAAATTTTATGAGTTTCAATCTGCTCGACGAGATAAATCTCTTCAATCATGGATGTAAGAAAGGAAAATCGAAAGAAAAAGTTCCACTGCTACCACTATCCATCTTGTCTATTGCCTCTCGATAATTCTTTGAGCGTTACGTACCATAAAAATAAGCGCCATTGAGCTGGAGCAAATGAAAGAAAAATAGAGAGCTTCTCACTAAAAAATTTGGAGAAAATACGTTTGTAGTACCGAAATTTTAATTAATTTCATTTATAACTTAAAGTGCGAAGAAAGTGAAAAATGCGCAAGTTTCCTTTTCAAACTCGATTCGACCAAAAAATTTACCACAAACGCCCGACACGATTTCCTCGATTTCTCAAGTACTTAATCATTTTCTCGTTTCGTCGACCGCAAATGAGACCGAGCCACAGAGAGAGAGAGAGAGAGAGAGAGAGAGAGTCGGTTTGAAACGAACGCAAGCTCGATTAGAACCTCCGTAGCATCGTCTCGCGGCCGACTCGCAACAAAGATTGCAACATTCGGTATTGGGAAACAATCGTAACTGAGTGGCCATTAATTATTCCCGGCCGAATGTTTCGCCGCTCGCTAAATATAAAACTTAACAAAGGACCAAATATACTCGAATGACCGGACAAACACGATCGTAGTGGTTGTTGTTCGAATAATTGGGTCGAATAATTGTGTTGGAGAGCGCGGGAAATATCGGCACGGTCGACGCTGAATTTTTGCCGGTACTCGCTCGCTCGATATATACGTATATATGTACACGGACATCCGAACGTGCTGCAAACGAGCACGATTACAGAACAAACATTCGAGCGTTCTGCAATTGCGGCTAAATTGATACGATGGTACATAAGGACGTGGTTACCTGATACGGCGCGGCGCGGAGTTTTCATTTTTACGCGGCGCGCATCGAGCCGCCAGAGAGAAAGAGAGAAAGGGAGAGAGAGAGAGAGAGAGACTGGCCGGATGCCAAGTTTATTCCTGTATTTCCAAGTTTCCGAAACTGTGATTGACCCCGGCGTGTAATGTGTTATTACACACGGCCGGGCCGTGTAGGGCGAATATCGATGGGCATTACGCTCGTCGAATACTGAACACGATATCGCCCTCCCTCCGTCGCCTCTCCCTCCCCCCCCCAAACGATATCGCGCCCATGTTCCAAAAGTAATAGTCGCGTTATTCGATTCGCGGGACGTTTCGTGCACTGCAAAACCACCGTGCGAAGATGTTTCGCGTCGACAGCGAATCTTTCCGCCGGTATTAATCATTAAATGTTTGTCACCAGCGGAATTTCACTAGACGGGAGTTTCCATATCGATGTTGTCGTTTCGCAAGTGGTAACTTTTCTGCCAGTTTGTACGATATCAAACGAGCCGAAGAATTTAATTGACGTTTGTTCGAATTTATCGTTTGTTTAAAATTTGGGCGAAATTCCCTCAATTTCTTTTAGACGAGAGTTGTCAATGGTCAAATTTACGTAATTTAATTATGTGATTAGCTCCCCGTAGCTTCGTTCTATCATTCAATAGCTTATTATAATGTTCTTTACAGTAGATTACATTGTAACGCTAGAGCTTATTATAATGTTCTGTTATTATTTTATTGTTTACTTGTGTTTACGTTCTATTATAGCGTTGCATTATTGTTCCGTTTCTGTTGTACTGTTCTATAATTGAGCGTTTGACGTTGCGTTTAAAATTTCATATGAATTGTTTGAATATTATCATACTGTTGCTATAACTATATTGCTACGAAGACAATGTAGAGGAAATGTGTGGAAAACGGAGTTTGAGACATCGAATAGATCTCGATTAATTTAACAGTCAATACTTCATATTAAAAATACTCACTTAAAGTATTACGTGCTTTCGTTCGATTTTTCTTCGCCAAGACTTTGGTATGTTTGAGCGCGTTTCATTCGATAAAACTATCGGAGGCATTCACTTTAACCGATAATATTATATAGCAGCTAAGTGTGAACGCTTTGAAAGAACGCGAAATATGTGTCGCGACATGCTTTATTTTCGCGAAAGAGGGAGCGAAACGTCAATGAAAAGGTTTCCGCGAGCTATGCACGCCATATCCATAAATATCTGGCTTCGACAGTGGCGGGGCAGAAATTCCCCGAGATATTATTGCTTAGATCAATTCGTGCCAGTATATATAAAGTGGAGCAAAATTTTTCTTTCTGTTCTCCTTCTTTCTTTTTCTCCTTTTTTCTTTTTTTTTTTTTTTAAGATACTACGTTTCATAATGTATACGCCTTAACGCTCGTAAATTGGCGTGAACGAATGTAATCGATATGGATTTTAGAAGAGAGACTGCGGTTCTCCAAACATGACGTACAGTATCGAACGGAAAATATTGCGTTTGATCGGAAATTTTCACGGAAAATTCTCCATTGATGGTCTGTACATTCCGCGAATGAAATCCTACAGGAATGTTTCCTTTGTAAAATTTGCTTTTCATCCATTTCTGCTTGTGTTCCCGGAACCTGCGGGAACGAATTTAATGAAATTTTTCCTGACGAATTCTGTAAAGTCACTGGAAATATCGAGTGGAGAGTAATCCGGGGGCATTCGGAGGTAACGCAAAGATCGTTCGTTACTTTCTGAACGTTTTATTAGTTGTCACGTAATTCTTTCTTTTCTGAAATATCTGTAGAAAGACAAGCAGGTTAAACATTTATTAACGTCACTTTAGTGATTTAAAAGCGTTTGACAATTTTTAGATAATAAGAGTAATAACTTATTTCCAAGAAAAGGAAGCGGTAACGATTTAAAAGCTCTGGTCAAATTACGTGCTGAACGATAGTTTGTCGTATTGAGGAAAAGACTGCTTAATTTCAACTTTTCCCACGTTTGTCCTCCAAAAGTTGGACAAGAAATTCATGAAAGAACGCTCCGCTGCCTTTCGTAGAAAATATTCAGAGATACACGGTGTGAAACGAAATCTACCGAGCAACCGAGTTTCTTACTCTCGATAAACGTGTTAATAAAAGCAATCGTGTTACGTCGTTTCTTTCATCAACCGTGGTTCAGTTGAAATTCTGGAGCTTAATGCTTGATTCTTCGGACTCGTGAGATTCTCTAGCTGTTTCGAGCAACGTAACAACGAAGAAAATCCCCTGTGGTAAACTCAGCAACGAAAATTCCAGTTCTAACGAGACGAACGAAACGCCCTCGCTTTTGCTAACATGTTAACGTTGTTTTCTTGAAAATTCTCGTTGATTCGGTTGTCTTCTCTCTCTCTCTCTCTCTCTCTCTCACCTATCGATTTGTTTGTTATTGAGTTATGATCGGATGGCAAGCATTCGGAGGAGCATGGAGGATGGATCATTCGTTTCGTGTATAAATAATAGCGATGCATCTTTCGGAGGTAAATTCATTCAGCTGAATAAAACGAACTTCTGTAATGAACCATCTATGGGAGTATCGTCACGAATACTGCGGTTAGACACAGTATTTGCCAGGAATTTTATAACTTCGTATCAGTAACGCCCCAACTATTCTCGTGCGCGGCCCGATGTAGTTTCGGTTGAGTGTAGTGGTTAAATACATGTTTCTACTGACCGTGTCGATGGAAATTCGGTGGAAATTTATACGTACCGTCCCTGTTTGTAAGTATTACGGCATCTGTTGGTTTCGTGCGAAGCGTGATAGCGAACCTCAAGTATCAAGGAGACGATTGATCGTTCGCATCGTATCATTGGCAGAAAATATTTGTGAAAGAAAAAAAAATTTGTTGAAATTATTTGAAAAAATTACTGCAGAATAATAGTAATAGATAAAATTACTGCACATTGCTACGTTGCACATATTGCTTATTAATGTGCTGCTCTAGATCTTTGGAAAATTTACTGAAAATTTAAGGCTGTATCATAAATTATTTAAAGTGCGTAAGGGGCTAAATGACGAAAAATATAGTAGTAATTAGTAAAATTGATCACAATGATCATTGCAGGGGAGATAAACAAAGTTAATAGGCAGGAATGGAGTTATAATCTTGTTACATCAAAATTGATGAGTATTGATTAATACCATGACACTGAATATATCGGTCCTTTGACGGTCTAATAATACTTCAATTATGTTATAATTAATACTCCAAATGAAATGATCATTATCAGAGGTTTCGATAATTTCCTGATATTTATGACAGTGGTGTTGGATCGTTGAAATTTCATAAAAATCCGATTATAAAATAATTATTGGTTAAGAGTAATTCTATTATAAAAGTCTGGTCGTGATTAATCAAGTTCATTCGCACGAAACGTGATTTAATCTAGCTCTTGACGTAATTTAACTCGATGTAATATATAAAATCTTATCTGAGTTGCGTGTGTTTGGGAAAGATAAATAAATTTCTCGTTCACACCTCCAATTAATTATCATCTTTTTTACTTTGGAGTCATTCACCCGACTTTATTTTCCGCGTTAACCCCCCTTCAGGGAATTTTTACAAATCCTGATTTTAATAATTTTAATAATTAAAAATGTGATTTTAATAATTAAAAATTCCTTTTTAATAATCAAAGTAAATCATATATATTTTCGATGAATATCTCGAATGAGGTCTACTATATTCGACTTGCTCTTAATCTGTGTATAATTTTAATTTCCTATCGATTGTAATTAAATGTAATCTTATTAAAACATGATATTTTTCTATTTAATTGTCAACATTTTCTCTGTACCCAACAATATTATCCTTTTAAATTCAACATTTCTTCATTTGAAAAGAAATTTACGACAAACCGCTCAGCAATCGGATCGAAAACTTTACGCAACGTAAAAAGAAACTTATCGCGAGCTTTTTGTAACTAATTACCGAAAGGATCCAAAAAGGACGGAAGATTCGTAAAAAAAAAAAAAAGAGGACAAAAAGCAAACGAGCATCCGCTATTCTCATTAACGAAACCAAGCACAAGCAAACTCCATCAATTAATTGAAGAGCATATATCGAAGTTCAGAGGTCTGAATTATTCAAACAAATGGCCCCGCGACGCGAATGTTGGCGGTGTTCGAGCGACCGGATGAATTTTTAAGCAGCCGGAAAATTGAAACGCAAACGTCGAATGAAGTTTCGCGCTTTAGCGTCGTAAACATGGCTGGGAACGAGCGCGAGCTGGCTTCTGCCGCCACCGCCGCCGCCCCCTTTATGCCTTTCAATTTTTCACGAGCCCCGTAATTAAAGGTTTGATAACGGTCGGCGATTACTATTTGTTAACAATTACTGGCAGGCACGGATGAAGTTTCGCGCGCGGCGCTGGCTTCGCCGACTTGGCTCACGCGTGACACGTAATTCTGGCTGTTATTATAACTTAAAACGACCCTAAATGAATAGGTGGAGGCCTCGTGTATGAGGCCTTGCGCTCACGATAAGGCCTCGCAGCCTTCCTCATTTACCCTCTCTCTGTCTCTCTGTCTCTCTCTCTCTCTCTCTCTTTGTCTATCAGCTAGTCTCCTCCTCTTCGTTTCCTTTGCATAGCGCGTGTTTATTAGAGGGTAAACTGACGCGTTCCCAGAGATTAACAGGCTGTTCCTCAATGTCAATGGGAAAATAAGATAACGATCGACAAACGCCCGTCGGCGGGTTGGCTGTTGGTTGCACTGACTTTTTTATTTTCAGTTGACGATTCTGATTTGACTCCGCTGTTGGCGTTTGAGAAATTTATAAACGTATGTACATACATACAGATGTATTGTTTGCGATACTCCTAGTTGGCGTTTTTTCTTTCTTTTTTTTTCCACGAAGCGTAAACATGTCGGAAAAATGGAAAAAGAACGGTGCTTTATGGTCGATATACCGTACAGTGCCAATTATTTATATCCGTATATAACGAAGGCTGACGAGTTTTCATTTTTTTCTCTTAAGTGGAATTCACTGTAGCTTTGTGTCGACATGTTACAGATTCAACGTGTACCATGTAAATGTTTCGAAGCGAGAAACGAAAGCAATATTTAAAACATTGAGTACTGCAAATCTCGATGTCAGTTTTCGAAAGACTTGCAGTTTATTCTTTTAGCGTTTGCTATCGTGCAACTGCAGTTTGTGTAGACACCGCAGTTTCGTAGTGTGCTTGTGCAAATTTCAAAAATCGTCCGTGTGACATTTTGAACAATGTTCAACATTGTCAGAAACAATCTTTCCTCCGTAATCAGGCGATTTACATTTTGCAGTTTATTCGCCTCAGTGTTTGGTTCCTTGTATTTTTGATAACATAGAAGTGCACAACACGAGGCGTCGAACTGTAAAATTACAACAGCTCGGTGCACGAAATTCATTTCATCCAAGTTCGTCAAACAATTTTTCCTTCGTAAACGAAAGAAACGCCAGGACGATAATTGGGATGCCGTACGTAATTGTGAAATCACCTAAATAAACATTCCTTCATTTCCACAGGAACGCAAATCCACGTCCTTAATATACGATTCTCGCTAACAATCCACCCTCGGCGTGACCCGCCCAATTGAAACGTGGAACAACCGGGCAGGGGGGGGGGGTTAATTTCCACGTACGTACCCGACGCGACCATCCGAGCTCGGTGAAAAACGTGATTCACCGTATATACGAGGCCGCGATTAATTAGAATTCAGCTGTTGATAAACGGGGGTTTGCCGGTTTCCCTCGCGCCTCGGAATCAGAAAAATTCGCTCGCGGAAGCTCGGTTTACTTAAGCGAGCCGCGGCGCATTGAGAACGATTAAATGCACGCTTTGTAATTGGCGCGCTATAAATTAGAAAAGTTACGGACGCGTTCTCGCTGGCAGACGAAAGAGTCGGACGAAACGTTGGAAAAAGCTGACTCGGTTGAAGTTTAAAGATTGGCGTTTCCGCGAGGGGCGAGGCAGGGGCGAGATGATATCGGCCGTGGAAAAACTCCACGGTTTTTCGCGCGTTGAATCGTTTTCGACGGGGATGCCTGACATTGGTAATTCGATCGGACCGATTTTAATTAGCCTCTGTGTGCCATTCGTCGCGGAACAGATGTCGCCTGGCTCTGGTGTGGCTCGACGTTGACGTTTGCCGGCTTTACAACAAATAGTCGCAGTTTCGAGTGGCGTTATTGACGCCTGATCCATTAGCCCGCTGCCCGAATGACAATGATTGCGAAGACAAGCCACCATATCCGGCCAACTGTAATTGTTCGGTTTAATTTGATTATGAAACTGACGTGCGGGATCGCCAGCCGGATAAATGCGAAACGAGGATGCAGAAATGCAAACTGCGATGGGGGGGGGGGGGAAAAACTATGAACGAAACGAAAAATTTCTTCGTAGTTGGAAGAACCTTCGAGAACGATTCTATTTCCTTTTCGTTTCTGTCGATTGAAAGGATATTGAATGTGATATTGAAAGTGAATGTTAAAATGTGAAATATTATATAAATTGTTGATCTTCAATGGGTTAATTTTGCAGGAAAGAGTATTCGATACAGCGAACTGACAATTCCAAATAATCACCGAACGCGAGTCGAAGTTATTTCGCGGTTAGCACGCGACGACGATATCATCGGTATCAAAAAAAATTTAACGAGGCTCCGCTTCAAACTCCGCGAAGCATTTAAGTTAAATATTAATACACGGCTGACCTAAATGATCGCGAAGACTGCCGAGTCGAGGACGGAAAATGACAGCCATTAAAAATTCTGTGGAATCGAGCGACCAGCTCGCACCACCTTGCATTTGCATTGCAACGTCTGTGTTCTAATTTCATCGACGTGGCGAGCGTAAAAATAAAGCGCCGAAGCGGGGACACAGGAAACAGTGGATAAATATCTCAGCGAATTTCTATGCTCCTTTGTACCATTCGACGACGTATTATTTGACAATTATTTGACAATAATAAAAGTTGCGAAAAATTCAGGAGTTAAAAAGGAAATGATCAGTTTGACGAGTTATCTTGTACGTATTCGAAAGACATATTGGAAATTAAAAGATAGAAATGTGGCTTTTCGTTGACGGTTCCTCAATTTCAACTGAAAAATAGTGAGAGACGTATCACTGCAGCGCCAATTTTTGGTATAAATATTGGTCTTTATTGACGTGCAGATTTTTGCACAACGAGTACGTAATAATAGATGTTCAAATTTCTTGATATAGATATAATCATTGAACAAAGTATCTCAAAAATATAAATTATTTATGACACGTGATTCAAGATATCTATTGTACGCTTACATTATGAAATTCAGAGATATAAAATACTATGTTATCAAATTATTATAAATATAGTATTGTAAAATAGCATCATAAAATTAATGTAATATTAAAATTATAATAGTATTATAAAATTAAAAAATATATAACGTGATGTATTGATACATTTCGTACACTAAATATATTTCGCAAAATTGAATCATCTTCCTACATATACGTCTACATGTACGTCAGAATTTTCTATGTGTGACGACCGTTACATCTCGTTTACTTTTACAACATAAAACTACAAGACTCAGCATCCGTCCGTATATACACGCGAAAAAATTTCCCGTGTTCGAATTGTTACGTCGCCAGACCAGCGAATCTGAAATTCGGTGCCGGTGTCTACGATCGAAAACTCGAAGAGAGGTCCGGAAGAAAGAAATTGAATTAGCCGGAGCTAGACGAGCTATCCCTCCAGTCCTCGAGCCAGACGATTCAGGTGAAATTCACGAGGATCGTTTTCGGAACAATGGCGCAGTTAATTTTGTCGCGATAGAAGCACGAAACGGAAAAGACAGGAAGTACAATCATCGAGGAGATGGTTAACGTGGAAAACATTTTAACGATGGCAATCAAGCTGCTATTATTAACCGTTTCGTTCGCGAAACGTTGATGCGAATTGAAGACGCAGAAGAGGGAGAAGCAGACAGAGGATGGTTGCTTAAACCCGCAAGTTTCCATTAGGCTAGGACGCTAATTCAGCCGGGGAAACACGTCCGGTGATCTTTGCACGTCTGTACCGAGCAGAAATCTTTTATGCTGAAAACGTTTGATCCTCGAAAGTCAAAGCTATGCACGTTAGTGGTTTAAATATTAAGACGCGCGTTTTGCGTGGTATAATTATCACAAGAAGCGCGCATTGCACGTTCATTGGGATTTTGCAACGAAATTTACTACTACTTAGTGTGTCGCTATTTTGTAAAATTCAGCTCGATTTCGTCGAGTTGATGTATTTTGTACTAATTTTAGTACTTTAATACTTTCCAGTGCAAGATCTATGTACAACACGTTTTTTACGAGGGGAATTTTTACGTTTGCTTCTATGCATTTCTATGCTCTGTGTTTGAATTGATCCCATTGATCTTCTTTATAAAGTTGAAATCGGTCCTTCGTAACGATAATTGAAACGTTTACGTTTGTTGTAGCGAGAAGTACTGTTGAACTTTAAAAATTGTAATATTTTGATATCTGATAGGTACTCGAATAATTCGATTATTTATTGCAGTATTGCACGAACCTCTCAGAGATACGGATAATTATTTATAAATAAAGAAATTAATAACAGGCTGGTGGTTTATATTGAACTAAAAAAACCACAGGAAATACTCGACCTAGTTTATTTATCAGCTTTTACTGATGCGCGCGAAGAATCATAAAAAATTTAACTTTTGCATTATATCGCCAGCGTGCATCAGCTTCAATTTACCGAATTGAGCGCAGTGAAAATATTTTATGAATTATTCTCGTATTAGTAAAAAAACGAGTCTGTTGGTCGAATTCGCAGATCAGTTTGAGCATTCGGTTTAAAAACGCAGGATGGGTACAAATAAATAACAATACAACATAAAACGTTGCTACTACTTCCGATTTCATTCCATTAATATAATATAATTGTAAATGTTTTCACGATTCTGTTGTCAAGTCAAAAATTAATATTTCAAAGAATATTACAACGTTTGCAGTGGATAGAAACTGCAACAATACGCGTGCATTATTATCTCCATAAAGTTATCTTTTTAATGAAAGTGTGTATTGGTGCATTGTCTTGCTAAATGAGTTTAAAATTTTATCGCTGAAATGAACAGGCAATTCAATTGAAGTATTCGCCACTGAAAATAATAATCTGGCGACATAATTACATTTTACAAGCATTTTTCTTTAATAATAGACTGTCCTTTTTATTGTACGAAATGACACGAAGAATAAAAAGAATCAACTGCCATGCCCTTTTCTCACCTTGTCTTCGAAATAACGTATATTTTTCACAGACACCAAGTGCCAAAATCAATTGTCAAAATAAAAAAAAGAAAAAAAAAAGAAAAAAAAATCTGCAGAAAAATAAAGAAATCAACTGTCAAGCCTGTTTTTCTCTACTGAGAAACTTCCGTTCGCCTCGTCTTCGAAATGTATTTTTCACAGGCACCAAGCGTGCACCTAACAAGACCTAGGGCTAACTCATTTCGAAACACACACAACGTGGATCGTTACGTCCAGACTTCTACGCGACACGACGCTCCGATGCTTCCATGTCGTAAGGACGGCCAAATTACGGCCATAACGAGGAGTAATTTCGCGCAACAACCTCATTCACGGTACAAACACATTCACCGCCATCCCGGCGAAATCTCCGAACTACGAGACCCGTGTTCGAATGGAAACGAATTTCAGAATTCGAAGGTCCACGGCGCGATCTTTGTCCCGAAAGCCTCGAAGACGCATAATCAAAGCGGTAATTTCGACGGCCAGCTTCAACGGACGAGACGAACCTTTGCGCAGACACGCGCGCACGTAGACACAGGCGCAAATACCCCATTCGTGTACATTAGACGAAAACAGAGGTTGTCTGCGAACGGAGGATTTCCATGCTAATGCGATTTCTGTAACAGACAGCTTCATTTGGCTCTGTGAATTTCAATATGGTCGGTGGAGTACGGGTCGGTCAAAGTGATTCGAAACTCGCCCAGGTCTCTGCCCGATTTATACCGGGGCGTTTTCAAGTCGCGGCGCGCGAGTTATTCGCTCTTGGCGTTAGTCCCATATGTCCTAATTGATCTCGTCCAATTGGACTGCTTACGTTTCGGGGGTTGGATCGTGCGTCTCCGCGAGGCTCAGCCCGAAACCCCCGGTTCGAAACTTCACCAGTGAACTTTTGATCCCTTTTATGGCACGATAAATTCGCCAGAACCGCACGGGACGAACGTATCCGGTTTAAATGCTGCAACGATCCCGCTTCTGGGAAACGTATTGCTCTGTCGACCGTGCGCGATACAATTTTTCGTCCGTGCTTCTTTTTGCCTTTCCCCTCCCCCCTTCTTTTTGTTTCGTTTCTCTCCTCTCGACGCGGAGGATTCTGAATCGATGGATCCGAGCATGGATCGGCCCTCGGAACGTTTCATTAATGAGATATCGAGTTCCTTACACCCGGCGCTCGACGATATTGATTGTCGGAGATCGCGCGTTGGCAGGAATATCCTTTAGGACGGATGTATTGATTTTAGATAAACGCCGCGTTTTATTTTTGCCAGTGGTACAATTGCATTGGAATTTTTACTTGAAATCCATATAGTGTAGTTTTTGCATTCCTCTTGCATTCGCTCTCCCGCGAGCCATTTCGTTCGCTTTCCTTTCTTTTGCTAAATAAAGTAACCACGTATTAGCGAATAAATTCTTCTCCTTCGTTTATCTTCATTGTTTAAAGTCGACCACTTGTACGGGTTAGTAACGACAAGTTGGGACTAAATCTTACCTAAAGCCCAATTCACATTCGAAAGTGCGATTTCTTTTCAAACTGCACCGTCGGTCAATGTGTCGTCTGACCGCAGCTTGATCGCAACTCGATCGCAACTCTCGTTTCCAGCCAAGTCGAATCCAAACGCGAGATCTGACTGCGAGGACCGGCGTCCTCGTTTATGGAACGTGATTACTTGCCGGTTGGCGGTTACAGAGCGGTGACTGAAAACAGATCGTGAAATACGGGTGAATCCTCGCGGAACAACGTGACGACGGTCGGCGCGAGTTTCAGCGAGTTAAGTGTCATAGAGGAGCGTAGGAAAAGGGCGCGCGAGGTTGCGCGGCGTGCATATTCACCGAAATCCTCGGTTTCGCGGGCAGAGATTCTGACCGTAGAAAACCCCGTGTACACCGCGGCGCACACGAATCCAACGCTGGCGCGGCCGGTGCACGTGTACAGAAAGAGGGAAAACCACGAGAGAGCTGATGCCTCTCGCTTCGTTTTTCTACGATGAAAATCGTTACGTGCTTTCGTCGCGCCGCTCGATGTGAATCAGAATGGCGTGGTCGTCGTCGCAGCTGCGGCGACCGAGCCATTTGCATACGCGCGTTACGCTTTAGCTTCCTCTCTCTCTCTCTCTCTCTCTCTCTCTCTTTTTCTCTGTTTCACGACGATTCTTCCCAGGCCGTTCGCGTCAGAGTCTTCCGTTACGGATTAAATTTAATACGGTGCCCCATTGCGCGGCGGTTCGTTATATTTTTACAAAATTCTCGTCGTCTCCGGCGCTAAGAAACGCGCTGTTCAGAGTTTAACGACACTCGGATGCGCGCGTTCGCGCGGAATCGCGCCTCCGGCAGCCTCTGCAGCCTCTACAGCTGGAATTTTCGTCGAGGATGACTTACGGCTCACTCGGAGGAACAATATGGCGTTTCCGTGGAAAGTGTGAACTATAGCCGTGAATATTCTGATTCGCAAAGTATATATATAGTTCGAGGTTTCAGACAGATTCTCCGGGACACGATCGTCTCGGAACGTGCGAGATTTTTGAAGTAATTGTCAGTTCCAGGGATAAAATTCTGGATAAACCGTGTTAGTTTAGTAAGTCGATCGTTTGAATTATTTACGTTTCTTGGATACTTTGCCACACATTTGCAAGAGAACTCGAATCATTTGCAGTCTTAAAGTTAGTAGTGAAATCGTCGAATCTTTACGTCTTGGAATGAGGACAATTTTTCGTCGAGTGCGTGAATATTTTCGTCCACCTATGTAGCCTCGAGAATGTTCATCGACTCTAAACGAATTAATCGCTCGAATTATTTATCATCCTCGCGGCGTGTGTCTAACCCGTTCCGCGAAAAACGCGAGAGATAGATGAAAGCTGAATCGTCGACTGGAATTATTCGTAGCTGAGAGAGAGAGAGAGAGAAAGAGAGAGAAATTGGATTAAGGTACCGGACGAAATATATGCGAAAAGTGGAGAGATCGATCTCGTGAATCATTCGCAGTTGTTTCATGTCGAGCGGGTAGCCAGGCTGTAATTCCTTTCCGAGAGGGTGTGCCATTCTTATTCCGCTTGTTAAAATTCAACGAACGTCGTGGCAGTTCGTATCACGTACATTTGAGACGTTAAAGCTGAATAAAAACCGAAATCTCGGTTCCCGGGATTGCAAAGTTGAACAGGAGGATAGAGGTATGGCATTCTGAACGAAGTTAAAATTGTAAACATTTGGAATTTGGGTCGGGCGTGTGACTCGGATTCAAAGCAACGGAGACGAAACAAAAGGAAAATTGAATTTACGGCGCTCCGTTCATTCGTTCCTTCCGAATGAAAGTTGAAAAGTTCATATTCGTCCCGTTGTTTTCTCCGTCGTCGACCGGGTCGAACTATGAAAATTTTTAATCAGCCGGTCTCATTATCAGCGTGGGAATAGTTTCCAACGTGGCAACGATTTCAAATACTCCAGCTATTTCCGAAGGAAATCGAGACCACCGCGGAATTATTAAATCGCTTTGACATTTTAACGCGATTGTTAATTTGCCCAATGAAATTAAATAGACATTTTCGCATAATCAGGACCGTTTGACCGGTTAAGCAAACGAATTTTATACCGCGTCATCAATGCGATGTCACTATGGATGATTGTAAATGAAAGATTAACGAATGAAAGGCGTAATTTCGTAATGTAACGTTAAGGAATTTGTAACAATTTTGTTTTGTTCGTCGATGTGAATTTCACGTAAATGTCGCGCGTTGTTGCAACTTCAATTCCAACATGTTGGAGATCGTGCAAAATTTTTCTGAATCTCTCGACCATTTTCTTACACGTTGGAATACAGAGAAATTCATGGTACTATGACCAAGCGATGGGTCACGCCACCTCTCGGAAACTACAGCCCCCGTGACCCAGCAACGGGTCACGCCTGGTTGAACGTACTAAGTGAACGAGTCAAGCATTATACGGAGTACAAACTGTACCGGGACAGAGTGTAAAGTAAATTCAGCTTACCTTCGAACGATACCAATAGATGGAAAACTATTCATAAAACTACAGATTATTTTGAGTTTTTTTTGTTTTTACCAATTCGAGCTATACACGCGCCAAAGTAACAGGCTCTCCGAATTTTTTAAAATATTAAAACTCTTTTCAAATTCTCAAAACTTTAAAAAATTTTCAAATACTAAAATTATCTTGATCCTCTATAAACTCTCAAACCTTCAAATGTTCAAATATTGAAAATTCTCTTGATCCCCTACAAATTTCCAAACTTTCAAATTTTCAAATATTAAAATTTAATTCTCTACAAATTCTCAAACTTCAAGATTTTCAAATACTAGGATTATTTCAAATATTCAAATTCTTCAATTCTTTCCAAATTCTCAAACCTCAAAGTTTCCAATTTCGTTGATTTCCGAATATTTCTTTTCTTTCGAGCTTTGAAACTTTTAAAAAAGCTTTGAACTTTCAAGTTTTTGAATCCTCAGAATTTTATATTTCCGAATTTCTACGTCTCTCTAAACCTGTATCGTTTCGCTACTTTCGCTTTCTGTTTCCTTGAAAAATTTCCCCGAGAAACTACGAATCCCCCGAAATATCTGTTTCGTGCATACCGTCAGATGGAACGTATTTTCGACTAATACTACTGTCTCCCTAGTATTTATTCCTCTTGGCCCCGTAAACTTTGCATTATAGGATACACGGCTGTGAACACGGTTTTCATTCTGCTCGCATATTAGCGCGATGTTCTCGCGCTTCGAGTGACACGACGCTGTTTCACTCGTAAGGTTGCGCATCTGCAGACACCTGTGACGATCGGTTTTCGCCATCCTTGTTACTCGATACGACGTGCGCTCGCTTGTATCGCACGTTCACGCAGCTATGAACGAACTCGCGCGGGCATAAAGACATCATGACTGGAAAATGATCGTCTTGGTCGTGGATAGGAACAGTAAGCAGTAAAAATGTAGTTTGTGAGAACGTTAGATCGCGACGATATTGGTTTAACCGAAGGAGGATCCATCCCGCGATTGTTTCGAACCGTACGAAACGTGGCCGTGGAAATATCGAGTATCGGGCAAACGTTTATCGCACAGTACGAACGTTTGCCTCGTATATCCGGTCATTAAGATGGAAAGGAATTCGATCAGCTAGACGTGTGGATTATTGGGTGAACTTTGTTTCAACGGATGGTATAATATAGTGTTCGTATAATGTTATCCCTTGACTGGTGCCATTTGGCCATTTGTGATTATAATTGCTCAAGATCGAACTAGTTTATTTTTGGAATTTCCAGCACCTTGACTGCTGCTATTTGACCATTTGCGATTATTATTACTCAATACTGGACAAGTTTGTTTTAACTTTGTCACTGATTTGTATCATTAGAAGGGATAACGAGGTCTATATAAATTGTTAGAGTCACTCATAATGATGATATTAAATCTAACCTAACAACGAAATTGAATTGTATTTGCTGAATGAATTCTTCTTAGGCGAAAATTATGCATGTAAAGTGATTCATTTGATTTCTGTTGAATTTTTAACTCTTGCGATTTTATTAGCTATAATTTTGTGTCTCGTTGAACGTGACTGATTCTTCGGAGAATTTATTGGTCGCGAAATATAACAGGAACCGTAAATCAACCGCGCTTAAATGAACCTCGTTGTACGAAAGAAAGATACAAAACAGCAAATTGAACGACGACGTCAGACTTGGAGAATTTCATGTATCGCGAGAATAGAAACAGCGATGAACCAGAAATCGTGCAGTGTGCGGTGGCTTGATCGCCGGATTTCCAGTCACACGTCGATTTCTTCGTATAGTTTGGCATCTGGGATCGGTGTACTTGAATGTCGAGTGCTGTGGGCACGACGATGAACGTCGGTAATTTCGCATTGCGAACTGCGAATTTTTCTCTTTTGTTCCACGCCTTTACGTTGTCGCCCGGATGAAGTCGAACGATCGAAAGCCTTCATGAAATTCTGCTCCTTTGCAATTGCATTCCTTTCGAACACTTCCCAGCGACTAATGTGACATAGTGAATTTTTGTTTTTTTTTTGTCTTTAGACCGGTCGTTTCACTTCCCAGTCGTTTCATTTCTTTTATTTACTTTTGTCGAAGAATGTAAACTGTAAAATAATTAATGTCTCGGTTAAAGTTTAGACTTTAAACCACTTTCTTCGGTTCAAGTCCGAAGCATTGAACAGAATATACGTTTTTGTTTTTTTTCTGAAAATGATACGATTCAAATTACAACGATATAATTACAAAGTGATTTTCTAGTCATGATTGTAAAAAAAAAAAAATGTTGCGCGACAATTACCTTCGTTACGTTCGTACCCACACGGGAAGTCGAGCCTCGAAGCATATGCGGGAAACACAGAGATATGTTTCTCTAAATTTCGCGGTTCAAACGGCAAAAACGCGTCTGCTTGTACATAACAATTTCCCTCCATTTACGCAGCATATTTTCCCCTTAGTTTTTTTTTTCACGCCGCGTTCGGTTAGGAACGTAACGTAACCGAACGTTTCCGCATGGAAATGTATACACGCGTGAAACAGTACCTCATTTTACGAGCACGATGCGACGACACAATTATTTCAATTATCTCCAGCGAGCATTCCACGCGAACGAGTCCCCATTACGAAACTATTACAAACGGCGGTTCGACTACAGGAAATTGGCGCGCGCCAAAAAATCAAGAAAGTCGAGTTGTTCGCGTAGTTTTTCTTCCCGCGTGCTCGTCCCTGGCCGCAATATGGCGGCCGTTTACCAGCGCGATTACGACTTGGGCCGCGTGCAGGTATTAAAATAGAATTCCCCTCGTTCTCCCTGTAATGCGAGCTCGGCGCCAACACTTCCGCAAGAAAGCCGTGCAACGTGTGTTTCGTACACCATCGGGCAACAATGCAATTCCAGTGTCGAAGTGGCGCAATTATTCCAACCGACCGTTCCAGCCGTCCTATTTTACGCCGGAACGGTACGAAAATGTCATCGTGCGCCACTGTGCCACGAGCGATCGTTGGCGGGAAAGCCGGGAGAGTTGTCGCCTGAAAAATTTTCCACGCGAGGTTTTCGATCGCCAACATTGCCCTTGATATCTCGTACGAGATACGCAGGGTATATCCAATTTTAATTTATAAACGCTATCGCGTCCGAAACTATTCGTCTCGCAATTTGGTAACTCGCAAATCGAGCCACCGCCAATCATTAATTCCAAGATGAATTTTAGCAACCGTGTTTTTCGCATTTCTATGCAATTCTACAATTTTTGTGAACGCAATTAAAATGGAGTTTAACCAGAGGTTTTCCCCCCGGTTTAATTAAACGTTTTAACTTTTGACGCTTTGGACGTTTTCTGGAAATTCCTTTTTTTGGAATTTTTAAACTTCTCGCGAATGTATAAAAGTCCGCGACTTAATTGCTTCGTGCCTCTATTATCATTTCTCTCATTTCTCGCGACAAGAATTTTTATAGCTCGTTTTTATTTAATTTCACAGCTTCCGTTGAAAATAAAAAGAGGATGTAATTTGGAATAGATCGACGTTGAATGATGTGCCAATTTTGTTATTGACGCCGCAGGTCTGTTTTATTATTGACATAAATTCCTTTTAAGGAAAGAATCTTTTAAAATTCCACATATACGATACCTAGATTAATTCTTTCATTTTTTATAAATCGGGAACGACGCGATTCATGCATTTTTTCCCAAATATATATTTATGAATAACAAAGTGTTATTAATACAACCGAGCACTGTGAACTTTGTGATTTCACTCACAGTCGATGCTCGAAAGCAAAGCTGCTCTTCCGCCATCTCCGTTATTTATTTCGAAAGAAACGTCTTTCGATCGAAGCGCACGATTTCTATCACATTTAGAGTACGATCGCGACTAGGCGAACTATTCTCGAGGCATACACGCCGAGGACCAATCAGACGAAGTTGAACGTATAACCGAGTTTCCAATAGTGACCGATATGAGGTCAAATAACTTACGTTAGTTTAGATCCAGCCAAACTTCGTTATGGAAAGTTTGCCAATGTTCTGCGCGAGAAAACAGACACAGCGAGCGACGAACTAGCGAGAACGAGAGAGAGAGAGAGAGAGAATGAAAGGAACAGAGAAGAGGAAAGAGATAGGAAATCGAGTGAACCGAGGAGAACGGAGCCTGAACGTCTCGGATCTCGAAATAAACAAGGACAAGGCGTATCAGAAATGATGGAGTGCGCTCGTTTCGATACTCTGTTTGCACTAATTTATTTGCTCCATCGACTTCGTCGGAGTTGACTCCGAGGCGAGCACCGTGGAATAATAATATTCGAAACATTTCACGTTCGTTTGTTCGAGTGAGGTTTCAACGATCTCTCTCTCTCTCTCTCCCCCCCCCTCTCCTCAACCGCATTTTCTTCTTTGATATTACGTTCTCTGTTTGACGATATCTGTCAATTCAATCGAGAGACTCGCAACGTTTCCCTCCCTTCGAAATTGTTTATTCTCAATTTCGAGCAGAAATGATTGATGGCGGCGTCCACGCACCCCCGATGAATTGGTTTTTATTCATTAAGCGAAGCGGTAATAGCGACGGATCGAAAGCAAATAGAGAAATCGCTGAAACAGTAACGAACCAACAAGTGGATCTTCCATCGTGCGCTTTTGTTGCTCCTCCTTTCAATCGATGGAACGGAATCGCTCATTCTGGAAAATAAAATTCGGACGTCGAGAGAGTTTACGCGATATTCAGACGCATACCATGGGCCTTTCTTTATCGACGAAATAAGCTTAATAAATATCGATTTATGAGGTAACGACGATGAAAATATTTTCAAATATTTAACGGCTTGTAGCATCCATGCAAATCAAGACAGTAATAATAGACGAAACTTCTCATCGAAATTCGAATTAACAAAATTAAATACGTGACGTCGTTTCTTACCCAATAATGATCACCTCGTTTAACAAATTTTCGAAATGAACGAATCGTAAATAACAAATAAACATTCAAATATTTCGAAAACTTCATTTGTAACACCAGCAAAGATGTATACGCGTTAACGTACACCTTTCAGATCGGAAAAAGCATCGTTCTTCATTTGCCCCTTATAAATTTTAATTCTCTTCCCCCCTCCCCCGTTCCTCAACGATATTTGTTCGGTAGAATCAGTATTGATGTTTGCAGTAAATTTTGAAATAGAAAATAGTGGGTTTATCTCTCCTCTAACTAGGACTCGGTCTCGCGTGTGTTGGCCGGAGGGTTTAACTACAATTCCGCGTGTATTCGGTGCACGCACACTCGCCCCCTTATAATCTCTAAAGTGCATCGGGACGATATATTGTTCTAGCGAGGACAGGGTCGCGCGACGAGGGCGCAACCTTAAATGCAGCGTAGATCAGGACTCGGTGAACAGGATAGGAACAAATTCCTGGAATTCCTATTAAAATAGCTGGAAACTTCGAATGAAATTGCTTTCGTCACGTTGCCCCGTCCGAAATTTATTAGCCTCGCCGTGAAGTACTTACGTGTTATTTGTTTGGCGAACCATGTCACGCGTGTGTACGCTCTAAATTTTTTCTTTTCTTCCGAGCGAAGGCCATCGATTATCAGGTTCTTGAACGTCTTGCGACTACTTAGCTTAGATTTTTGGCGCTTCGTTGGATATTTTAGTTACATTCTAAAAATTGATTTTTCTAAATAAGCTGAACACGAACGGAGAGTATATTGTGGCGTTCAACAAAAGTGGAAAAAAATTGAAACTCGACGAATGCAAAGATGCAACTGTACTTATGATTCATTTTTCTAGATTCTAATGTACAGGGTAATCGTATGGAACGCAACGCGAGAGAGTAGATTGAAAAATGTAAGAGTAATCGAATCTTTTAAAATTTAGAGATTTTCTGGTTGTCCTCACTTTCGTCGAGTTCGTTGAATTATAAATCGCGTAGCATTAAATCGACAAGAGCACTCGTCACAGCTTCATCATTTATTCAGTCATTTGATTTGTTCTTCCAGCACGTTGTTAAATATGTAACTGTCGCAGTTTTAAAAGAATTCCTCGAATCTCCCGTCGTGCTTTATAATCGACGAGAGAGCTGTGTAGAAGCACAGCGAAGCGCGACAACAGATACAGATGCTGCTCCCGGGCGAGCAAAAAGCGTGAAAACAGAAAAATCCGAAAACAGAGTTCGGCCCGCGACAGAATAGAGGGAAACGATTCTGGTTTGTATTCGAGCTGTTCTCGCGGAATAAGCTTCTTCATCATCGATGAAAGTAAGGTTGATAAGAATCGCCGGATAGATCGGGCCGATATCCTTTTTTCCCTGGCTCGCCATCTTGTTCTCATCTAGCGGAATGACCGTCGCGATGGTCGTCGATGGCCAATAAGCTTCGATGAACATGGGAAATCGATGAACACCGACGGAGAGCGCGGTGCCTCGACACAAAACACAGAGACTCGATTCGCCGGCGAATTTGTCGAGGTTTAATAATCGTCTTTCGTGGAGAGTCGCGTGGAGTTTCGCGAACGGTAACCGGGGGATAACGTCGATCGAACTCGGAAATCTCGTTGGCCACGGTTCGCTGCTCTTCGCAGCACAGAGAAGACGATAAGATCACTGGCTCGGACAACCTGTTCCGTCGTTTCGGAATTTTTCATCGCAAATTATTTCGTCTGGTGCGAATTTAGTAACTGGGTCGTTTTTAAAATTGGAGTTGAAAGGTTACCAGCACGACCTCTCCGTGAAACGAAACGCCCAAATGTAAGTCGAATTAGAAGAATTTTATAAAGCCCGGAAATATACTCGTATACAACCTTTCTCTGAACCTACGTTCGATAATATTCCAAATTTCTATTTGTACAGGAATAATTACGATCGTCGAGCTTCAAATTTAATGGAATTTTATAAACACCGACTCACTGGAGATTTCCGACAGATGAAAGATCAATTCAACAACGTTTAAACCGAAATTACAGTGAAATCCAAATCTTATTTCTCCTAACAATTCCAAATTCTCCGAATTCCAATTCAAGTCGCTCGATGAAATCGGCCTCTCCTTGTGCAGCATCGCGAACGGAGAGCGAGCCTGCGTGTCAGGAGAGCAATTGCCGGTTAAATTTCGTATCTCTCCTCCGTTTCGCCGTCTCCTCGTGTCTCCTTCGTCGTATCAATCGTTCGACTAAATCATCCTGAAACGCGTACGACGAAAATCCCTGTGCGGACTCGTGGCTGTATGCACTGGCCGTACAATCGAATTTCACTCAATAGCTATTCAATAATGAAAATTTACGTTTATATAACTTTCATTGCAGTGAACCGTACAACGACTTGTCCGAATCGCGCTTGTGATCAATTTCACTTGGATGTTACTGTCGATTTTTACTTTGGCAGTTAAACGGTAAAGAAAACAATTTAACCATGCACTTAGTGCGACGTTCTCGACGCAGTGGCGAGATCAATGTATCCAGAGCCGAGTCTTTTGAAAACAATCGTGAAAAAATGAAACGGCGATGTGTAAATTAATCATTGTGTGCTTCGGCGAACCCTCATCGACCTCTCTAGACACGCGCGAGAATCTAGCTCGTGATTTCACAGCGAGACAAAACCACTATCTACTTTCGACAGACACCGCGCTTTGAATTTCAGTTGTCGCGCAGCTCGTTCGACCGACCCGTTTGTTTGTCGGTTCCGCGTTTCGTAGTCGTCCGTCATTCGATTATTTCAAGATTTAAACGAAACTAACATTGTCACCGGCGCGTCCAAGCGCGGGCTACGTTGCCGAGCGAGTCGTACGGGCGTTGAACCTGGGTTTCGTAGCGGAAATTCGTCGCCATTCTGTCGTGCGAAATTCGATCAGCTCACGTTCTAACAAATTCTCGTCCGAGGCGACTGCTTCGTTCTTTCCTCGTCCGATCGACCCGCGACCGCACTCGGCGATGTTTATCGATACCGAGCGCTACGTGTCGTCAATTTGGGAACAAAACGGAATATAAATGCTACAGTTATCGGAAACTGAAACTGATGAGAGACACAATCTCGTAGAGAAAACACGATGACAAATCGCGGAGACGCGGTGTGAAATTAATTTATACCGATTACACTGTGTTTGTGAACTTGGACGCCTGTCCCACCTTTACTTTTTAATTTAAATACTTAATGTTTATTGAGTATTTTCATACTTTCATATGAGAAAAAAAAATTTTGTGTAATTATGTATAATATTATTATTTTATAATTATAGAAAGTAATAACATTTACATGTCATATAAAATTATATTGTTGTGTTACAATATTCTATGTAATAAAACAGGCAGACGATAGATGTGTAACAAAATTTTACAATACAATCGTCCATGCGTCAACAATTGACGGATTCACCGATGTACGAAGTATCATCCAATTTTCTTTTTCTTCTTTTTTTTTTCGGTGAACTTGTACGCTACAACTCGGAGAATAGTTCTGCTACGTCGCAGGCAACTGAACTTGATTCTCTTGGCTATTGCAGGTGATTCTATCGCAAAAGATTGACTTGCGAAACCAGGAAGGAGTTTTTGTAGATTGCAGCGAAATTTCCAATCGTCGAGTGATCATTCTAAACTATCTCTTCTGTGCGTTATCATCTGCGTTACTAGAATCCATAGGATATTAGGTTAGAACATTTCCCAAGCAAAAGCTCTGTCTTGCTATTGTCCTTCTTGGGCTGAGATAATTGAGGCACTAGAGGTTTTAGTCCTAAGGACAGGATACAATTAATTTAGCACTCGGTTAATAACAGTGTAACGTGTTGAGAATACTATATTATATTCGTTATTTCTGTAATTTGACAGAATTTTGGGGTCTTTTAATATTAATGTTGACTTTTATTGAAGTTTGAAAGATATGCTCATGCATTTTTAAATTTTACGTATTTTAAACTATCAACGAATGATATACGAAGTGTGATATTTTAAAACGATTATAAATTATTGTTCAAACTTTTTACCGAAGTCGCAGAATTTCCTAGTTTTCTATATCAGAATAAATAGAGTTTAATTGGGTCGGTTTTTTCCCCAATTTTGGCTATTTCGCTGCTGTTTCTTTAATAAAAGCTTCATTTTGTTACTAAAACGAAAAATCAATCGAGGTCGAAAAAATTACATAGTTCTCGTTATTTCTTCAGGAAAAAAACGTCGTACTCAAAAGATTATAATGGACTTTTTTAATATCCGGAAAAACTCACTGAAATAGAAATTTACCTTTATTTAAAAAGAAACTCGTAACCGGATTTAACAATATTTATATACATTGACGAGATTCGTAACAGCCGATGCATTTTCGCAAATTTTCGCCCAAACTCGGTCTATTGGAAATCGTTCCTTTTTTTTTTTTTTTTTTTTTTTTACGAGGAAAAAAGGTATTCGAAGGAAATGAGCGATAAAAGTTTTAGTCGGAACACATACAGTAACGATAAAATCGCGAAGGACGTAAAAACGATGGGAGATTGAAGGAAGAATTATTGGTAGACAGTTGTAGGGGTTGAACATTTTCTTTTCGATTCCTTTCAACGTGATATCGCACCATATCGACACGTTGCCCAATCCCATGACATCGTGAGCATTCATATCGATTTACGTTACACAAAGCAAAGGAGCGTTTGAGTTTTGTGTATTTTAGAAATAGAGAAATGTTCATTTCTGCGTGTAGCAGCATTAACATGGATTCTGTTTAACATGCACGAGGAAAATTTTGGACACGTTCGTTTCGCGAATTTAGTGCAAGATATCTTTTCTCGTTCTAAACTCTTGATTTAAACTGTTAACTTGCAATTTATTCGTTGTATACGTTGGATGATACGTCTTACTTTAGAAGGGATTTTCCGTGGCTCTATTTTAGTCTAAATTTATTTCGTAGAATAGAATCTATTCATGAAGCAGCGAGGTGAACAATGAACTTGGCTCTCAAAGGACCAGCTATTTGTTTTTGACCTTACCTCAGTATCAGAGTTACGCAATTTAGCGTATTTATGAGCCAAGTACAAGACGTAGTTCATAAAGTTAGACACGTTTACATATTAAAAGTTGTCGAAGCACGGAATCGAGGTTAATTAAATCGATCGGAATTGAACGAAATAAACTGCGAGAATCGCATTCGTTCTAGCGTAACGACTGATTTCTTTTATATCCTCAAACAAATTTCTATTTCTTGGAAATTTTACAACACGCCTTTTTTCATACTTGCAGTTTGAAAAGTTCAAATCGAGCGTTACAAGTGTAAAGATCATTACAAGCCAATTTTTTTTCTATATCTTCAGGACAATAATTTATCACTTCATCAATCAGTATTATCAACACCACAATGTTTTTAAATTTTAACACACATAATGTATTAATGAAATTTTAAACGATTCTTTGGAATTGCCTTTCACAGTCTCAATAGTAAAAAAATAGAATTTGACAGTATATATTGATTGAAAAGAACTGCAAATGAAACGTTAATAATAATGATTTAACATGACTGTAAATAATCAATTTAGAAGCTGCACATATGAAAGAAACCAGGAACATACTGAACACAAGTTCATCTCTCTGCTTCTCACAAACCCTTAATAACAATCTTCTTCTACATAACATCAACAAATCGTCACGATTTTAACACGTCTGTACACCCAGACAAAAACTCTGTGATCGAAATTCGATTCCCATACGATAAAAGCACGCGAAAAGTTGAACGATCCGCGGAGTAACAATTCTCATGGCAATCTCTCTCTCTCTCTCTCTCCCTCTCCCTCTCCCTGTCTCTCTGGTCGGAATTCGAGATCGAAACGGAATCCATCACGTTATCCAAGCTCGTCGGCAAGAATTGAAGTCGAAGCGTTTGCCTCGAAGCGGCTATCAAAACGTGACACACGAACAGAGACACGAGCAATTCCATCGGTAGAGCGTTCCAATATCGCAACGATGATCTTCACCGTGACGAGCCGGTGGACCGCGTTCATCAGCTTCGAGGGGTCGTACCCCGGTCGCGGAATTTCGATAAAAATGACCTCTGTCCTACGATTTGACTTACGGCTGGGAAATTGAACGCGCAGCTTTTGGCTCTCCGACGATTTTCGAATGGATGGGCGAACGTCGTTGGCGAACAAGGTCCAAGGGGCGGAAGAATGTTCAATTTTCATAAAAATGAATACACAGCGAGGAGGGAAGGGAGAATCTTCGTGCATGATTCGCGGGAACGGAAACTGGTGTAAGGATTGGCGCAGGAATTGTTTGAATATATTGAATTACGGCATATGAAATGGTGGATTTTGCAAGCGTGTAAAATCGCTCGGAATTTCGTGACTAAAAGCACTGTTGAATAATACATCGACTTGAAGCTCGAAGCCGGATTGATTGTGAGATGTGTGTGTGTGTGTGCGTGTGTGTGTGTGAAAGGGTTACGAAAATCAACTTAATGAACGCAAACAGTATGCTGTCTGGATTCCAAAGCAATGCTAAAAAGAAAGAACACGTACATACTCCATGAGCGTAACAATAAAAATAAATAAAATTGTTGAAGAGAGTGGAGAACGAGCGTTCTGCGACCAACAGCTACACTTACATCCAGACAACGACGGCAGGTGGCAAGCATGCTTTGTCTGCTGCCGGACCGCAAACGATGCAAATTTCATCCATAGTCGCAAGTAGTTTCGACCACAATTGGCAGCGTTCGCCTGGTGAAATTCAATTTTTGAGCTTTGAATTTTGATGTCATGGAAATGTTACGGCGGAAGTTACAAATACAACGTATACGCTTGCGCAGCTTGTTAGCGCAGGTATTAGTTAAACGTGAACGAAGCCCGAAGTTTCAATGTCATTCAGCCGCGCGATCAGTTCCATAACTTGCAAGCAAGAAAAGTGACGGCGTTGCTTTCGAACATTATTTTCTAGATCTTCTTATTGGAACGTTAATCCCGCACGTTCACGTGATGAAACTCGGGAATTAATAAGAAATGATAATTAATCTAAACTTCAAGATTGAAACACGTAACACGTTAAATTTCGTAAGTTTCCAGCGACGGAAGTTCATTATCTTAGATTACGAAGCTTTCCACTCATTAAATTAATAGTCGGCGACTTTGCTCGGTATAATAAACAGAATATTCATTCGCGTAATCTATACAATAATTTCATTCACATGCTAAAGTTGTTTAGTTCAAAGGCTAACGACTCTGTAATAGAGAACTTTAAACAAAAGAATTAGCCATTCTCTGTTGGATGCGTACTAATTAAGTCACCCTCTTCGCAAACGCAAACAGCAACAAAGAGGCCAAAAGCTGCAGAGCTTCGCCTCTTCATTCAGTATCGTTCAAAGTAACGTCTGGAAAGTTGAACCTAAGTACAGCTGGGATACACGCACAATAACAATCAAACACTAGTCGTACCAAAATACTTCAATTTTCTTCGTTGACTCGTCAAGTGTCAAGCAATCAAGTTATGAATAGTTCGATTTCCTTAAATTTCCATAACTTTATTAATGGACTGTTATTAAACTTATTAGAACTTTTATGCAAATTCATAGTTTTGTAAATAAAATTGAGAAAATTGTTTCCTCTATCAGTCATAATAGAGAATATCGTACTTTGAATATTTTGTAATTTATACACTGTCTACTTATCAATCATTATTCGATTATCCGCTATGTAGTTACTATATAGTTATTATACACTACCAGTAAAATTACACTGTAGTACTGTATGTAATGTCACTATATTACTAGTATTACCACATAGTGATAATACTTATTGCACTATACATGTACCATTATACTTATTACACTATATAGTTACTATTTGACAACGTGGAGAATTTCAGAACAAAAGAAATCTAGAGGGCACGTATTATCTGGACAAAAGTAAACAAAATATTCAAACTAAAGTACGGAGCGAATTTCTGCTCACCATTACTCCCAGAAATCACATGGAACTGTATAAAGATCCTCGGTCTACCCACAAGGAGCCAACTTCCGAGCGGCTGATACATCGAGGCTCGATTGGATCATCAACGGCTGTCGAGCAGCGTGAAGATCTAAATATCTTTACCTCCGCACGGAAAGCTAGGTTGGAAACGGAACCACATACGTAACCCTCCCCCCCTCCTCCCCCCTCTCCGTTACGCGGAGAAGTTCGGGCCCGAAGCTAGATTCTTAGTCGGTTGAGACTCAAGACACGAACTCAATTCTGAATCGCTCGGGGCACTCCGCCCACTTAGGAACAACGCCGTTTCTCGCCTACCCTCTTCACCCTGTTCGCCCTTCCCCGACCACGCTGCGGACGCGAGGGGTGGGATAAGGGTTGATGGGTGCTGGCGCGCGTGGGCGCTACCGCCACCCTCAGCACGGTGTAAGCTATCGGTTTAGCGCGGTTCGAATTAGGTCCACGTAGAAGACTTGTTACGTCGTTACCTTTAGTTTCACCGATACGCCTTATAAGAACGTATCCTTTTTCGAGCTGCAGCGTGATTCCCCCTCCCCCCCCTCCTACCTTCCTTTCTCTCTCTCTCTCTCTCTCTCCCTCTTTCTTCGCCGTTCTTTCTATTTTCTTTACCCTCTTCCCCTTCTTTTTCTTTTCGTTTCTTTTCCTACTCCACGGTCCGTATTCTCGCGGCTAGCTACTCTCCGCTTATAGAAGCTGAACTTTTTCGCTGACGGGTTTCTCAATGTGTACGTGCGCGCGCGCCTCGGAACGAGCGAGACTCGTTGAAATTTTAACGCCGCAACTTCCTTCGACCGATATGAAACCGAAGTCTTTGCCTCTTTTTCGTGCCCAGCGGACGAAGGTCTACGATTCGCCGGGGAAGATTTCTTCACCGCTGGTTCTTGAACTTGTTCCTCCGGATACGGACTTGGAAATTCTTGGATTCGTCCTTCACTTTTTCCACGTTTCCAATCTTCTACCTTTTTGGTATATTTTTGGAGCGTTCAGAAATAATTGGAGGACTAAGAATCGCTTTGACGTTCTCATGAAATGTTGAAAATATTTGTCATATTTTCTCAACGGTGTAATTCTGCTGATTATGAAGTGAATTTATGAGAATGAGGAAAATTACTGTCAAATTTTTAGAAATCACGACTTACGTCATCGTGATTTTCAGCTCACCAATTCACAGTGTTTTTAACTGGAGGAATTTAGGAATGATTGTGGTTATTAGGTACGAAGTAGTTAGTTTTTAATGGTTATGCGTAACTGTGTAAAACAATTACCACTTTGATTTGGAATTTACTTGAAACTTTCTAAAGAAATTCATTATATGTATCTGTTGTAGTCACGCATCAATTAACATATTTTTGTCGTTCTGTTTTCAGGTAAAACATCACCTCTGCTTGCTATAGATGTCCAACACTTTAATTGGGCGAAATCAACAGTGAGTCATGATCATTTATTGACATATACGATATGTTATGTTCAAACAAGATTTCGGATTTTTCAAACTTCGTAGAAATAACTAATCGTAATGAACAGTCTTTGTCAGGCCGATTAATCGCGGTAGTTCTGTAATATGATTAGTTCGTAAATACTCGAAACACAAGGATACGTTCGAAGGAGAATTTTGTTCAGCGACGTAAACGAAAGCGCGCAGAATAATTAACGACTGGTAATTTCTACTGCTTCATTACAGAGAATTCAGCGTACTTTAGAAACAAACTACATTCTGTTCCCCGTTGCGTGTGCCTGACCATACGCGAGTGGCAAAGTTCAAAGTCATTGATTTTGAAGTTCTATCGGAGTTGGAATGTGCAGATGATTGTCCACCTTTCGAAACAACTTGTTAAATCAATTAGTCAGAAGTTCAGCACCATACAGTTTGTAATTAACTGCCATTGACTGAATGGTGGATCAATTAGCGTAGAGAAAGTCGTTAATTGTCTTTTAGCGTGTGTAGTACCTTTTCAATCTACGTTTCAGCTCCCTGTCTAATTTGTTTTATACAAACTGGTCTCGTAAACACGCGAGCTTTGACCACTCTAAAATTTAATTTAGCATCGAAGCAACTAATATTATATCATATCATTACATATTAAATTCGTTACGTATTTCCTGGTTCTAATTCAAGATTCAAACTATTCGTTCGGAGTGTTTTATTTGATTGTTTGGTAAGTTCATGTGGCGTTTCTGCCAGACGATCTATTCCATATATCCTATATATAATATATGGAACATGTAATTCCAAGTAAATTATTTATCGTGTATTTAAATTGCGCATACAAAGTTGTCAATCGAACATTTGTTTAAAAAGACAGGACAAAACACTGTTTTTCTAATGAAAATAATCTAGTTAACACTGCCCGACGAAATTTTAAACGAGGGAATTCATTTTATCGAGAGAGAAGGAATATTTCTCATGGATATTTCTTTCTCGAAGGAATCATAATTAACAAGAAGTTTCTCGAAACAAACGGCGAAGATGTTACTTAACAGCGTACTAATTCCATAAACATACTTGCAAATTGTTCCAAAATTTCGCAACGAACTTCCCGAACGAGCCAACCCTCGTTCCAGCGTTAAATTAGAAATAGTCGTTGGAAATTTGTAGGAAAAGTTAGTGACCTTATCTTGGTTCGTTATGACTGAAAATGTCCGACCGAACGTTCGAATCAGTCGCGTGCGTTTGACCCGGGATAGAATAAAACCGAGCATGCTCGTGTTTTTCTATTCAATTCTAGTTGCTCGTTGAACTGGCGACTCTTATCGTTCTTTATTGCGTCCCGTCTCCTCGTTAATTTCCATATTAACGTACTCTGCTCGCCCGTTAATTACCGCATTCGAATATCACACAGCTAATTAGTGAACTTTAGACGGCGCTGACGATTTAATGAACTATAAATTTTTAACTTTCCACGCGCTGCACGTACCGCGGCGAATATATAGATTTCGGCTTGAACGCCGGATTTAATGCATTTAATGCGGACGGTATTCACCGCTGTCATCGCATTCCCGTTTAAAAAATAAACCATGTTCGATCATTTCCTCCTCCCTCTCCCCTCCCCCTTTCTCTGTTCTTTATTCCATTTTATTTTATTTTATTTTATTTCTTTTGTTTTTTATTTCGCAGCCTTTCGTTCTGTCTCTCCCGGGTGGAAATTAAACGAACCGTTCGTTCCTTCGTTTACGCGACGAGAGTCATTCGTTCATTCCGGCGAGTAATTAGGATCTCTTTAAGATTCCCTCTATTTTACACCGAGACAATGAAGAGACTCGGCTTAATTGAAAGTTGCGATGATTGATGGACGTCCAGACGATTCTTGGGGGGAAGTTCGCGAGGAACTTGCCCTCACATCGTTGCATCAAAAAATCGTTTGCGATTCTTTACGCCGTTCTTTACGTAAGAAGAAGATGCAACATCCACCCGAGCAGAAAGTTTCGTTGCCAAAGTTTCAATGAGATTTTTTAATAAATCGGATATATATATATATATATATATATATATATATTGTCTCGATGTAATACTTTTCTCGCTGATGTGCAAACGATAAAAAAGCGGAATGCACATCAAATTTGTTCATCTCGCCATTGACGAAGCTTTTTCTTTTTGAATTCGTTTTGGAAAGTATTGCAATAATACTGAATTAACGTTACGTCCAGGTTTCGTTGCATTGTGCTCAGATTTAATTTACGTCGAGATTTCTCACGTTTGGACGTAAATTCTCTCTTTACACGATCTCACGCGACGTGACATTAATCCATCAAGGATCAGATAATTGGATTTTTTTGAAATTTTATAAAATGGAAGATACAGCGATAAAAATATATCGAGCGAATCTTTAAAATTTCCATTCTCAGCCTCAGTACCGGAAGATAGAATTTAATACTGCGAGTCGATTGATCTTTCTATCTTTACTTCTTCGATTTCCTTCCGTTCGCAACTAAACTGCAAACGTTTCTGCAATTTTATATTTCTACGAATGAAACCAAAGACACGGAACAATAATAAATACTTGTTTCACGATTATCTCATGTATCGATACTTCACTTTGAATATTTTATATCTTTTGCATATTGTGCGCGCATTGTCGGATTTTTTTCAAATATCCTCCCCTAGAGATCTGTTTCAAACAATCGACTGACATCGTCGCGAAACCGGGTGATCAATCAGTAAACAGACGCGAAATTGGCAGCAAATCGAACACGAGACCATCTAATTAAACGCGGGGGACGTTGGGTGGTGGGATCGATGGAGCCTCGGCCACAAAAGGATCTCTCTCCTCGAGGATCAAGGATCACGTGATAAAGGGACCCGGCTGGACAATGCGAAAACGAACGCGACGGTGAAAGAAAATGCTCGGAACCCTTCCAAGTATCAATACGTTAGAAATTTATGTTCCACGCCCTGCGTTCTCTGTCCCGTATCTGTTCCGCCGGCTAGAACAGCGCGGAACCATTGACCAGCGATGAGGAACGGTGGCGCAATCAGTAGTGGTAGTAGGAATAGGGTGGTCGGCCACTCATCTTCACATTTCACCGACAGAGAGGCGGTTATCCAGCCTTTCGAGTTTCGAAGCCAGTCGTTTCGCTCGTTATGGCCAAATCTCGTCCGCGCGCGATATATATATATATATATATATATATATATATATATATGTATATTCAAGTCTATGTCGCTGGTAATTTATCGCGTTGTGGCGGAAGGGTTGGCACGAGGGTGGTTAATTGATTCGCGTTGAGACGAGAGAAAAATGGAGGAGGGAATTATTGATCGCGGTTGTTGGCTCCCGCGAAAAACATCTCCGACGTTCTTTTCTATTCTGGTTCCTAATTTGGTGTTTGCTAGCGCGATGCTAATGACTCGGCCGCCGCGATGGCGAAACCAGTCAGTCGTTTTCTTTTTCACGTCTTTCTCATCTAAAAATTTGTAGAAAATTCTGTAAATTGCGTTGTAAAGTATAATTACACGTTCTATGTTTGTTTGACGTAATTTTGTAAATGGAGTAAAATGTAACTGGAAATTGCAGAACGCACGAATATTTTGTTTGACTTTTACTGCAAGCAATTGTAATCGTACACTCGTATTAATTACTCACAGAAAAAAAAAAAAAAAAAAAGGAAGAAAAATCACAGACTCAGAAGAAACAAATTCATTCGACGAAAGATTCATTTCTCCGACAAAATACAAACACAGATTCTCAATTTTTCCTTAATGTACCGCCATGTCGGCGTAACGCGACAGCGTTAACAAAACACAACGCTGAAATTTTTTTTTTTAGGACGGATGGAGTTTCACGTTAAATTTTTCCAAATTTACTCGACGGAATAACAGATTTTCGTTGAAAACATCCGATCCGCTTTTTCATGTCGGTTGAATATTCTTGTTGACGGGGGTTCAAGTGTCTTGAGGGTATTTCAGAGCGTTGAATTTTGAAAGGTTCGAGTGTGCTCGGACGTAGAGATTCGAAACAGGGAAATCCAGTTGGGTGGAGTTGGCTCGTGTGTATCTCTTTTCTCTCTCTCTCTCTCTCTTTTTTTTTACTCTTTCCCAACGAAACCTCTTTCTCCCGCGTTCGTTGTTCCATTTCGGCCGCAAATGTTATATTCCCCGCGCGTTGCGCGGGCGCGCGCAAATTTAAATACCGCGTACGTATATGTGTACGTACGCTCGACGAGCGCGTGTGTATCCATATGTAAATAAACAGACGAATTTCGTTTGGACGTATGATGCGTCTCGTGGCAGGACACGATTGCCACAATTGTCGCGAAAAATAACAGCGTAAATAACAGCGAACGATACGTATACCTAGGATGCTCACCCATGCAACTGTTATCCATGCCTTTGTTTCCCTTTCTTGTTTTTCCCCACCTCTTCACCTTTTTTTCCTTCAACACGTTTTCACTCCCTTTTTTTCTCCCTTTTTCTTTTTTTTTTTTTTTTTTTTTGTCATTCACGAGCTGCCACACACGTGCAAACTGCCATCGCGATAAATTGGATTCCGGATCGATTTAGATTGAATCATATTAGTTAGTGGAAGTTACAGCGCGTCCCGTTCACCGACGTATTAATACTGTGACAGTTTAAAATTGAAACGTGCGTGCTGGTTGAGCCGGGCTGCATTTGTTTTTTGGGAGACCGTGAAACGGGTTTTTTTTTTTTTTTTTGGGAGAGAGAGGGCGAATTAGATGGATGGAAAATAATAGTATTTATTTCATCGTTCGAATAATTTTCATCGTTATCCACGGCTCGTTGCTCTCTTTCATGGGATCGGAGCGCTGTTGGTTTGTTTTTTCATAAGCTGCTCGATACTCTCTATTTCCTTTTTTTTCTTTTTTCCTTTTTTTTTTGAGTGAAAGCGACGGTAGATATTTATTACATGGTTTAAATAATTTTTATCCTTGTCGACGACCGTTTTAATCGTTTCGATGAAATTGAATCGTTGTTGATTCGATATTTTGTCGCGAGACTGTAAAAATGGATTTCTTCGTGTGTTTAAATCTGTCACTTTTTTTTTTTGCATTCTTTTCAACTTGGTTAAGTCTCTCTGTCGCGAAGAAATTTCTTTATTTTCATAAAAACGTGGTGAGTCGTTGGAACGCGTGATTTCTCGTTTCGGTATTATATTTCGAAAGATTTAATGTACGTTTGTCTGAAACACAAATATTTGAGACGTATCGTATAGAGAAGTTTTGACAAAATATGAAGAACGTGTGTACCTTCGACAAATTACTCTCGAAGTTCTCGCAATCCGATCCGAAGAATCTCTTCAGTTGAAATTCATTGACTCTTCTTTAGCAAACTTTGGGAATATTACATTCCCCAAAGTTTAAATCGTTTTGTATCGCGAAACATTATTGACAAGTGTTATCCAGCAGGTATTACAGAGTGTTCGTGTGAAACCTGGACAACTATTATTAAATTATGAAAGATTACGCGAATTTTCACTCTTTCATCGAAAGAAATGTGAAAATTAACGCTGGAACTATCGACGATTAAAGTATTCGAGACATTGAAGATAAAAAATAGAATAACTTTGTAATACCATGGCGTGTACAAGCTTTTATTTATATATTTTACGAAAAGTTATTTAAATCTTGATACATTGTTTTACCTTTATAAAATGTCCAACAAAAGCTATAATTTGGTCATTTTGGACCATTTCGGTAATCCTAGTGTTGTAAATAAAGATCAAAGTTAGTAATAAACATAACAATAAACTCAATAAAGACCGACTTCGATCCGATCAATCTTAGCCTTCGTAAATGATTAACGTTGATTGACGTTCAACGAAAAGCGTTGAAACGACGTCTTACCTGTCAAAAATGAAACTCTTACATTCGAAAGGTCGAAATGTCATTGACGTACTTAAAGTTAATCTATTTATTCGAAATTTATTTTTTATATCTCGTGGTATACGCACTTTGTACGTACGCATTTCAAATTTTCCCCCAAAAATGCGCCAATCGGCACGGTGGTCGCTTTGAAAAGTCATAAAGATTCTTTTGAAGATGCCACGGGGTGAAATCGATCGACGAAGGGGGTAGGTTTGCAGTGATCGTTTAATTCGAACGGAAGTTGGGCTCCGGGAGCTTCTTAGGCGAACCTGAACCGTATAGTTCCCTGGGATCGGGCTGTTTCTAGCGCAAAGCGATTCATTTGCCCTTTAAGTATGTTACCAACGTCTTTCCTGCTGCGGATCTTCCCTTGTTTACGATTCAGCTCCTTCAGGACTGGTAGATAAAGAAAATGGTTGAGCGCAGAGGCGCGAGGGTTGTTGCGGGGGTAATTTGCAAAGTTTCTAACGTGAGGAAACGCTGAATCGGCGGAAGGAAAGAGATAGGAACACGTGGGTATAATTGTGGATTAATATGCGACACGCGAGATGCATCGGGATTTGCCCCGGGTATTTCTCTGCACGCTTCTGCAAGCAATCAGAATTTTATGAGGCGCGCAGTCAATCCAAAGCCTCTCGATTGGGCATTGGATAATTTTAATAGGCGGAATTGTTAATGAACGAATTTATTTGCTTATACAATTTATTAATGTGATATACCTTTGACATAAACAGGTAAATTTTATACATATTAATCTTTCTCACGATATTATAATTATTAACTGTTTCTCTTCTCTAATGACAAAATACATAACGTACATGTAAATGTTACTTATTTACGATTCACTGTCCTTTTTATCGAAATTGTCCAACGTTAAATAAATTTTATTGATTGTACTTCACGGTATAATTTCTGACTGTGTGTTAAAAACACACTGTGCTCGATAAATGCAGAGTTAATCCAACTGATTTAGACGTACACAACTTCTCCACTTTCAGTAATTCTATCGAACGGAGAGACGTTATCGTATTTACTTTTTACATCGTTATATTTCTCGGATTATTCACGTTTTATTGAAAATTCATACGCCCTTTTTAAACGTAGAAAGTGCAATTTCTGCAACAAAATGGGGAAAAATAATGAATTTTTAATTTCGTCTCTGTCCGTAGAATACAAAAAAAAAAAAAAAAGAAAAAACAGCGTGTAAATGGAACTGTATTTCACAGTGAATTCTGACAATAGTCAATGAGTTTGGCTTTTCATTTTATCATATTCGATTCTTGTTAATGTTTTAATGCGTTTCAATACGAACAGTCACGTTCTATAATATATATTCTCGTTGTTTAAAAAGCAATTATACAAATGACGAGTTCACGTCTGGTACACTTCTGAATATTGCTAAAAACTACCGACTCAAAGATCGTTTGAAGCGAAACTAGAACTCTCTCGAAGCTGCTCGCCGTTTGTCTCCTACTTTTCTAAAACAATTTTTTCACTGGATGAAACTCCGCCTCGGTGCTTGTCACTGTGTTGCTGGACGTTGCTGGAATTCCTCTCTCTTGGTACTCTTGTATTTCTTATTATTGTCGTAATTCCGCCTTTCTTGAGAGACGGACCCTTTCGTTGCAAGAATTCCCCGCTGCAAGCTTCCTTGCGGGAAGGATTGCCCCCTCCACGAATGTGGAAATTCTTCTAAGCTCCAATTTCATCGCACGGCAGACCGTGCTTTAGGATGGAGTGCCGCACCGAAACGAAGCCCCTGGGTGATAGATTATTTTCCACAACCGAGCCGAGCCGAGCCGAGACGAGCCGTGAAAGTAGCTGAGAGAGGAATCTGAGAAACGTACACGATAGTTAGGTAGTCGCGGCGAATTATTTTGGAGACAGTGACCAAGAGACTGACCGCGAAACGAATGCCTAGCGCTGCTGGTCGTCGGCCAAGAGATAGTTGCCAGTGTTCGGCATTAGGGTCAGCACACCCTGGCACTCGCATGAATCGAAGTCGTTGGAATTAACCTCACCGAGCCTCGACGACGAGATACCTCGTAATCGTTCGCGCACTATCTTTGCAAATGCTGACGTTTGCGTTTGTGGTAAATTTGGTGTTGCAGGAAAAAAAAAAGAAAAAAAAGAAGAAAATGCAAAGAGTGCACGTACGTGTGAAAATGTAGAAAATGTATAAGCACTTGCTCCGAGGGTTAGTAACGGTAACGAATTTTCATTTAAATCGCAATTTTTCAATTGCGCTCGTAAAAATTGTGCTCGACTATAACGATCGTGTAATATACTGTAATATAACGGACATTAATTGCGAGACACTAATTATAATTGACATTAGCGACCAAACGGAATATAACCATCAGGTCGCACTGCACGTGCAACATCACCGTCAGCCCATAGCGTAAAAGATCCGACCCCGATCTCTCTATCGGAAGAACGTGAAACGCCGAATGCGATTCGGGACGTTTTAACTCGAAACCCGGCTATGTAAATGTTGAATCGATATCAAATCTCTTCCAGTGTCTTTCCCCGTGTCCTCGTGCCGCTCCGCAACGTCCCGTAGACATTCCATTTTCTCCGCCGAAAACGTGAAACAAGATTCCGACTGCCTAGTATCTCCGGTGAAACACCGTTCAGTTTCGTTTATTTTCGCGTTCCTTCGGGCACTGTGATCGGGGACACGTTAATCTCGAGAATGTTGAAGTAAAAGCGGAGCACACAAAAGAGGGATAGTACACCCGCCTATAAACGGGAGGAGCGTGTTTGTGTGTGTGTGTGCGTGCGTGCGGAGAGCTCGAACCAGCCCCAGTCGTTTGTTCATCACGAATTTATGAATACGGCGTATGATTTCCGTGGCCGCCCGGTGAATACAGATACCGGTCGCGGTTCTTCTTTAATTTCGAGAACCTTCGCGAGATCTGCTCTTATCGCGCGCATTGTCACGTGGTGGGACGAGAGACACGTCGACGTACTATCTGCTTTTGGCAGAGGATCGCTGCTTTAATTTCCATCTTTCTGCCAGGCGTTTCTGTTGCGCCGTTGCATAAGCGAGAAGACACAGCCCGAAGGTTTCACGGGCTTGGCAAGTGGATGAAATGGACGTGCGGCTAACAGGACGTAGAACGATAAAAAAAAAAAAAAAAGAAAAGAAAATGAAACACGTGACGGAGTTTTCTTTTTTTTTTTTTTTAAACGGAAGAAAAAGCGTAACGTACACTGACTTGCGAAAGTATTTATTTTTTTACACGTTGCACGTTTCATGGGAAAACTGTGAAACTTCATTGGCAGTTTGTACTCGTCGTGTTTTTATTGGCATAAATTTGAAACCAATTTGAGTATATCTACGTATCACAAACACGTGGCGTATGTAAAAATCCGCCAAGATGAATAGATATGACAAAGTAACGTTGAAGTCTACCGATGAGGAGAGAAAAAGCTGTATAATATTTCACATGTACGAATAAACACGCACGATATTTCGCCGTACAATTGGACGTATAATCGAGCACATGCACGTGCAATTTAATGCATATAACAAATTTCCTACGATAGGCGTTCAAACATTGTCATCGAACCAGTGTAAACGTAAGACGAACGAGGTAAAAATATTGATCGGTACTAAATTATGTTGGAAATCTATCGAGAAGGAAGAGAAGGAGGTGCTGAAACTATATTTTAAGTTGTGCTATTTTGCTGTTTCTTCCTTGCAAATAACATCGTCTATTGAATTTCGGATCTTGTTGAGTCGTGCCATGCTAACTCAATATCAGCACGGAACCGATCGAGGGCAAACACTTCCTCAAGATTTTCTTGGAGAGGGAAAATTCCATTTATTCGACGAGTTAAGGCAATATGCAATTTATTCCACGGTGTATCGTTATAAATAGCCGTTTCAATGAAATCAGTCATCTTCTCGAAAGCTCCTCTGTAGCGCACATCTCCCGGATAATATGGAATCTATTTCGCGCTACTCGACTGAAAATTGCTCGTTGTTTCAACCCGATCGGCATTTCCTCCGAGAAATCCTATTCATTACGCCAGTTAAGCGCGACGTCGAATTTGCCTTTGCCTCTCTCGTATCGTTAAAAATTGCTCGTTCACTGGATCTGCCTCTTTCGCGAACAGGCAATGAACGCGACTCGAAATATTTCACAGATAATATTTATATAATACTCTGTGTGATGTTTCGCGGACAATAATTGAATGGATCGATATGATTGACATTATAAATACAAAGAAGGTATTTATCGAATTATTTCAAAACTGTATGATTCTAGAATTACTTTCAGACTTATTGTATAATTATTGATTGTTTTAGAATTAAAAGGGAGGGATTGTAAAGAACCGATAGTTTCATTACTTTGGTGTAATGAAATTTTATTTATTTCAGTGAATGCAGAAGATATTTGCGCGTACGATCGATGATTCGATAGAAAGTTGTAGTAAATGTCGTAATAAATACATGCAGACGCTCTGCGTAATCACTGTAGAAGTATGCGTTTAAAATTCGAAATTGAACATTTCGTGGATATTAACGAAACGATATAAGCGATGATATTTCGAGAAGGGTCGCTAGGAGAGGCGCGAAAATGTCACGTTCTTCTAAAAAAGCGGTTATTTTGCAAGTAATAAACTCGCAAAGCACGTACGTTCCCAAGGACATGCAACTCAAGAACTCTAAAGTGGTAAACTAACGAAACATCTTCAGGACGTGACTGTCATAACCGAGTAGACAGAACGTTAGAAATGGTTCACAGTGGGCGGAACGTTATCTCTACGTTTTCCAGTTTTGTAAACCGCCTACCCAGTCCGATCTTTCTTCCAAGAGATTAGAATTTTTCCGTTCTTAAAATCCTGAATGTTGGCAAACGACTGCTTATAATACTTGCAAACAATTCTAAGCGCCACTATTTCTGGTTTCTAAATTTTTATATTTTTAAAGTAATTTCAACAAATTTCACACGTTGTCTAAAATATTGTTAATGAAAGTAATTTAAGCATCTCCAGTTACACTTTCGATAATTAACAGAAGCAAATTGGAGATTTCGCAGAGTAAAGTTTCTCAGAAGAAACAATCATGATAATTCTTTCAATTCGCTGTAGAATAAACGACAAATCGTGTTATATGCTAAATGAAACAACTATTGACCATTGACTTGTAATAAAAAAAATTGGTAAAAAAATTCATGGTACAAATCTCACGTTGTCACCATGAAACAAGAAAAAGTTATGATTTCATTTGTTCCATCTCATCTTGTCGTACCTTCGTAAAATCGCAGAAACTATCGAATAATGAGACACGTTGACTGCCATCGAAATTATTTCCTTGATGGGGGGCCATTGTGGCCATCAATGACTGGAGTGCTTTCGAATAAATAAAATAAAATGAATGTCGCCAACTAAATAATTTTGAACATCGTAGCCAATCAGACGAAATCACTGTGAAATAAAAAAATGCACTATTCGACAATTAAAGATTTTAATGAAAACATTATACATTGTACATTGTGTATAAAATTCTTTATATACATATAGGTATTATCATTGTACGTTTAGAATAATGAAAATTCTCTCGTGGCCCCGTTGTGTGAATCTGGCAGTCAACTGTATTAACATTGAAATAATCACTCGTCGTTCTCACGTACAAGCACCGTCGCCATTTTCACCGTCCACGCACAGCCAGCCATACGTTTCGCGTCTGGCGACTATAAAAATGCTCTGAACGCGGAGGACAATACATCGCTGGAAAAGTAGCAACTCGGAGGAAACAGTAGCGGCAGAATCGCCAAGTACGGTTTCCAAGAGCCTCAGTGACGACGTTCGTTTCACGAACGTGAGAGAACGACGTCCGGTTAGGTGGCTGCGATGAAATTGTCGCTCGTCTTACATAATTTCTCGGCGGGGGAAGTGTCCCGGCGTGAAAAATGGCAGCCACGGAACGGTCGGTAACAGGTCTCCGCGAGCGACTCCGACGAAGAAGATTTATTTCACGGTCTCGTAACCTCGTTAATGTCTCTCGACGCTATTATGAAAACGTTATCGGCGACGTTATCGATTATCCGATTGTTCTTTCGACGCCTCTCTACCTCTTTCACCTGCCTTGGCCTTTGCGTTTTCTAACGACTGGAACCTACTGGAACCGCGACGTGACGGCCGAGACCGATGGCGAAACCGATCCGTTAACGAGCGTAAACCAACGGGAACGGATCCGTCTTTTTATCGAGTGTACGATTTTCAAAGGGTCCGGATCGAGCTTTCGCGAACAGTTGCACGGAACTGGCCTCGATGAAACTTCGATGCCTGCGTGGTTTCGCTCTTTTGGAATCGAATTACGGGCGATGAAAAAGCAAAAAGAAAGAAGCAAAAAAGAGAAAGAAAAGAAACGCGAGAAAAGGAAAGAGTGACGGAGAAAGGAGTGTGGAAAGAGGGGAGGGGAGGGGGGGGGGAAGAAGGAAGAATTCGTGGATTTTGGCGGATCGCTCGCCAAAGCAAGCTCCATCAGAACCGAAAATCGAAGTTAAGCGGTGCTCGTAAATCGAGTTTTTTTTTACCCTTTGGCCTATGAGCCGGGGAAATACGTTGTTTTTTACGCGGACGCGGGCCTCCCTCTTCTCTTTTATGTTGATTAAAATACGCGGATAAAATTGCTCGTCGATGCCCCGGAGATATCGTAAAATATGATATCGACGCGTGACTGATTATTCAGAAAGGGGTCCCTTCCCCGTGGAAATACCGTTAACGAATTTAACCGTGTTTCGTCGACGAATATTTTGCCTTTGGTTAATGAAAAGCAACCTGCGTCTCTGTGACGGGATCGTTCTTGTTACTCCGCCGAGTTAATATCCGATAAATATCCATCTATTCGCGTATTATCTACGAGTTGTCTGCTTCGTATAGCAAGGATCAGGAGAAGAACGAAACACGGAGGTGTTTTTTTTTTTTCTTTTTTTTCGTTTTATTACGAAATTGGTTAGTGAAGGACAGTTTGCTTGACACGTTATCGTATATCGTATGACACTTTTATCAACACGTTGATTGCCACGGTGATCATAGGCGATCGACGTTCCATATTTTTATTAACATTTTAGAATGATTGAGATTGAATGAATATCATCGGCGGGAAAATTTTAAATGACACAAGTACGTAATGACACTATAAAAAATGGAAAATGCACTGTAATTACATATAATGTGATATTTTATAAAAATTCGACATTGTGGTAAAATTTCACACGACGATCAAGATGTCAACAAATTTTCTTTACGCGATTCTTCGTAAACTCTTTAAAATACTTTAGAATACTGTATAATTTTTCCACACCACTTTATTGAATATTCGGATTTAACATTAAAAAATGTAAGGGATTCTAAAATTTCGTCATTTAACCCAAATGTTTGATGTTTTAACAAAGTGGTGAAAAAAAATCATGTAGCAAGTTTCAGGAGATCTTTTTAAACAGGAGACTTTAATCTTCAGAATGAACCATGATAGATTTATTCGAAGAAAAATAGTTATTCAATAACTTCAGCGACAAATGCTAAATCATGTAACGATGTAAAAACACATCTTGGAAGACGATTAAAGTACCGATAATTTTTCTCCTGCGAACGAGGGATCTTGGATCGCGTTCAATCGACTTTAACAATTTCGCGCCGAAACAAAATCCTTGCAAATTCTTGTTCTTCCAAATTGGTTCGTGCCTCGCGACCGAGGGAGGAAAACAAATAAATTGCAAAAGCGTGAAACTCGAGGGCGAGACGACTTTGTCGACCAGGGACGATTCATTTCGCTCGATTTGGGATGAAAATTCTCTGGCGGTGTTAGACAGTGAAATTTCTTGAGGTAGGTACAATCGTCGGGCCCGTGCAAGGGTCGAATGCGCGGCGAGCTTTCCGCATCGTAGAATTTAATCCGCTTCAGTTCGTTTTATCGAGGGCGTGTTTCGTTGAAACAGGAATCGCGGGATGGATAACTCGGCACGAAACTGGATCCCTTTTATTCGCCCTGACCCCGGCTGCGAGGATCGGCGATTGCATTGAAATTCCCGGCTTTAGGTTTGTTTCCGTTTAAAATTTCAAAGTCGCATCCGATGCGACCCGGTAAGAACGTTGGCTTCCTCGCAACCGGCTTTACCCCTCTAGCGTAACGTTCGACGACGCGAAAGAGTTACGCCGTCGACTGTTTTACGATCAGGTATTATCTTTTGGAGATTGAACGTGTCCTCGCAAGGAGAACTGGCGTGACATTTGCAGTTGCACGAAGGAGAGAATCGAAACGCGGAGAAACGACGAGGGAAAAGGAAAACTACGGTGCGTTTTGTGTTGAATCTTCCAGTTGAGATTTCCCGGAGAGCTTTGCTCATACTCCCGTTTCAAAATGTTAAGACTGTCTTACGATTCAGTACATTCCATGCAATGGAATAACGAGATAAATCTGACGAATAAACTGTATCACGCAATGTTTCTTTTTTTCTTTTTATTTCTAAAGTGGAATGTTGGTAATGATTTGTTTCATTAGTAAGCGTTTTATGAAGATTTTCTATGGCGATGAACCTGACAAATGGACTGCGTGTGTTTACGCGGTTTTATATTTTTACGGACATATATATTTTTTTTAATTCAGAAGTGGAACGTCGGTAATAATTTATCTCATTAGCAAGTGCTTTACTGCGAATGATGAAGCATTTTTATGGAGATAAGTCTGACAAATGAACTGCGTACGTTTACGGAATTTTATATTCTTGCGAATATTCTTTTTTGATTCAAAAACAAATGGAATGCCTGCGGTAAATTTATTTCATTGGTAAGTGCTTTAGTTTAAAAGTACTTTTGCACGTTATATGCATTCTATAGGTTTCTAGAATCTTCAATTTGATGCACGAACATTCACAATCTGGTGAATCATAATCCCATTAGGTGTTATAAAATATGGAGGAAACTTTCCTTCATCCTATCTGATACGTCTTACATGACGTTCGCGATTCTAAAAGTCAGAATAGACTAAATGTAATAATTGAAGTCAGACTCTTATTTCATCTTATTTTCTGCCTTATTTTATCAAATTTGGACTGCAGAATCGACTAACTACATTTTTACATCTTCATTATCTGTCACGTCCTACACTGGCCTATATTGCACCATAATTACATTTTGTAATTCTGGAAAGTCAGATTTAAATATAATTTTCAAACGCGTGAAATCCGTGTCACAGGTACAGTATTCACTTTGAATGAAATCTGAGGCCAGATAGTTACAAATCCTTTCAAATAATATATCGCAATAGTATAGCGCACTTTGTATTTTTTACGCCAACGTACTATTCATCCCTTGTCCTATTTCCTTCTCGAGCAGCTTTCGCCGAAACAACAAATCGCCTTTGGTGAAACAACAGGTCGATATCGCGGAAGAAAGACGTTAATTCCCCTGCCACGATATCCCCCTAATTAATTGACAAATCGTTTCGCCTATTCGGACCGGAAAACCGTCGTTTCGACGTCGGCACGCGCGTGTTCTCGGCCAATTAAATTGAACCGGTAAATCAGGTATCGAATAGTTGGAATTTAGCTCGAGCCGAGTTTTCGCTGGCGGTGCAAACCTCGCTGAATCTGGCAATGGCTCATTGAATTTTCATCTTGACGACACGAACAACGAAAAAAGAAAGCGTTGAAAGATGAATATTACGTCTTGCACCCTCGCTCCAGATTTTTTCCAATAACGAAAGACTTTATTTATAAGAATACGAAGTGAGATTTCCAAGAATATCAAATGATGGTTGGATGATGGTTTGCTCGAACTAAATTGCTGAATCTGGTGTTAAACTATTAAAATTCGATATACGTGGGAATCGTATTCGTGACTGATAGTTGAACGGACCAATGAAGAATTAGTGAATTTTCTTTTTTTTTAAATTGATTCGGGAAAATACCGCCTTTTAGACAGATATTACAACACATGTTGCTCCACACGTTGGTTCAGAACGATACAGCTCTAAACTTCATAATGATAACTTCAAAAATTAATATTTTTTATATTCTATTTGCTTTATTCTGTTTTTTTTTTTTTTAAGAACGCAGCTACGTAAAACTTTCATCAAAATTTCTTATCTCGCTCGCTGAAAATCAGAAAGAGCACTTTTCTCTATATCCTTGCACGTTACACGTACATACATTTGTGCATGTCCGCGTCCTTAAATTTCTTACGAATGCATAAAAATACGCCGTCTATTAATTGTTATTCAAAGATAAGAAGACGTTTCACGTTCCAACCGAAAGAGTCGTTCGTTTCCCAAGGACGCTTCAAAAATTTAGACGCAGATAAAATTCAAAGATAGCACGTCGGAGAATAGCATTGTACAAATCGAACGATCGTCGACGATTGCCTGAACGACGAAAATAAATGGAGAAAAAGACGAAACGACGGCGACTCGATTCGAAGAGACAGACACGCGCGGGTGTACACGCGAGGGTCATGGGGATATTCGAGTCGCGTTCCATTGGAGAAACGCCGGCGAGAAGATGTGGCACGCGGCAAAGCGGTGCAATATCCCGTAATTTGTAATTCCGCGGTAAGCCGTTGAAAATCCATTGACAGCTTTCCAGCGAGCCACTCGACCGCAAATGCTCGCTAACAAGGCTATCGATTCCGCTGGCATCCAACGGATAAGACAGTTTTACTTGGCCAGCCAAGCAAAGGGTTCGAGGTCAACAGTGACAGAGAGATTCGTAATAATCGGTCGACCGGCGATCACTCGGCTATTTGGAGAGACGAGCGCGACAAAGTCGATATTTTATTGCGTCGTATTCCCGGTGATAGAATTTCGTGATCGACGAGAAACGACGTCCGAGAGCGAATCGCCTCTAGTACCTTTGCCGAGGAGCGAGATCAACCTCTTTTTTTTTTTAAATTTCTACTTTTTTTTTCTTTCTTTTTTTTTTTTTTTTTTTTGTTTTAAATACACAAACGATCTCGCCGGTCGTTTTGTCGGCGCTGTGTCGATTTTCTGTCGCCCTTTGGCGATTTCAGTGAAATCTTGATGACAGGGGCGGTTAAAGTTTTGAACACTGCGGCATTTTAAAAATTATTGCTCCGTATTTTTATTTACGACAGTGTCATCGAATTTTTTTTAGTACATTGAATCAGTTACTGTAGTTAGTAAAAATGTAAATATCCCCTTCATCTTTATTCATTGACGATATAATTTTTTCTTTCGTTCTTTGTACAATACAAGTGATAAACGCGATGATAAGTCAGACAATGGTCAATTGCATCAAAATTGTGTTAATTTCATGTACATTTCTCAAATGTAGATGCATCGAAAATTTCAATGATCTGTCAAAGTTAAAATTCAACTAAAAGTGCACGTGAGCAGTACTGTATGGAGATACTGTTCGAATTGTGAAATTTCAGTAAATTTCAGTAATTTTTCTCAATAACGTATCTATACAAATTTATTAGACAAATAATAAAATAAAATACGAAAAGAATAAAAATGTTTGATCGAGAAGGTGTAGGAAGCGTACGAACGAAGGACGAAGGACGAAGGACACGGTGTTGGTGAAAAACGAAAAATAGGTGTATTTTTTCGACTGCTGGTGTAACACGTCGGTGCTTTTGTTTAAACAATGGCAAGTTGCTTTGTTTGCAAACGATACAAAGCACACAGTGCAAAAAGTGCACGAAATATTTGATAAATCTACAACGACTGTATACCGAGACAATAAAGAATATTTATTGTCAGTCTTTGAAAATCCACTTTCTCAATTCTGATTCATTTCACCGGCGAGTAATATTTCGCGCGAAGTGTTAAAACGACGTACTAAAACGCTTTAATCGTGCAAATTACACTTACGTGCGTGTACTGTAAATTCAATGGCAAACGTTTGCTCGTGCCTCACACGCTCGTCCCACTTTGTGTGGTTATTTAGGAAGAATTTGGAATTTCGTGGTCCGTTTGATCAGTCTGTTCGCTCGAAACGGACTTTACGTGAGCAGTTGGAAGATCCTTGTCGATTGTTAGCTAGTTTCAAGCTAAATGGAGAGAAAACAGAAGGAACGAACGTTTCTCTTTGACGTTCTTGGGAAAATGGCAAGCCAACAAACATTGTCTAAAATGCATCTGATTCCTCAAACTTGCCTGACAATTTTTCACCGACGATTCGTCGAACAGCATCTTTGGAAATACAAGAATACGAGAGAAAATTCGCGCGTCAATTTAATTAAAATTTCAGTCGTTGGAAAAGTTTCTTCGCGGCGAAGAGGAAAGGAGAGCAGGAGGGTTTTCGTTCTCCGGCGAGTGCAAGTGGCGTTGCGTCGTGCGTTAAATAAAAACCGCTCGCGGCTGCTGATATTCGCGGCGATGTATTTTTGTAAACCGCTTGTTTTCACCGACTTCCGGAGAATTACCGTCCGAGTGCCACGCCACGAAGGAACGGTTTAGAGGGGAGTGGTCGGGGGGTGAAAAAGCTGGAAAAGAACACTCTAGTCATGCAGTACAAAAAGGTCGCGGTACTTCAACGACAGGCAAGTCGGGGCACGGGGACGCGAACGAGAGGGGAGAAGAGAAAAAAGGAAGGAGAGAGAGAGAGAGAGAGAGAGAAAGAGAGGGAAAAAACAGAAAAACGAGGAAAAAAAAAACAAAGACCGCAAGGAATTAATTGAATAAAAACACGGGACGACATTTCAGTAGTTTAATGAATTGCCGCGTAATTGTTCCGCACGCGGGCGGCATAAAAACGTTTGTGAAGAATTCATTAAAGAGTCAAGCTCTTCTGGCGGTCTCGAGCCATTGAGGTATTATTAGGGGGCCTCGTCCCCTAATAAACGCGGAAATTTCGAAATCCTCGTAATCGCGGTTATTTACGGACGCGCGACAGCCAGCCAGCCAGCCAGCCGTGCCGTAGCAAACGAACACGCTCGAAACTGACTAGATCCTCGGGTGCTACTCGCGGAGAGAAACTTCGAAATAACTAATCTGAACGAAATTACGTGCCCTCGTCGAGCTTCGTGCACGGATCCTTAAACGAATCGCCGTGAAAATTCTGCTTGCGGATTACGTCTCGGAAAGGGATCCAAGGTTTTTCGAGCGTGTTCGCGTTCGAAAGGGGTAAATAAGGGACGACGCGAACGCGACAGATAGATCTCGCTGTCGCTACCCTTTGACGATTCAGTCGAGTTGGAACTTGACGACAGGGGAGAAATCTCGTACTCTCGTACATTTTTCTTCGAGGAAATTGGAAATTTGGGAGTTTGTCATTTTCGCGGAATTTTACTCGCCTGCCCCTCGTCTCTGGTTCAATTCGTTTCTTTTTCTCGCGAATTTCATTAAATAAACTTCGCGTCGAAATGCGTGCGTATAGGTACACTTCCCGTGGAATATAACTTAGTTCCTTGTTTGCAACGAACTTTCTGTGTAATTTCGCTACATTATGACAAAGTTCTATACTCTGCCGCGTGTGACAATGCCGCCGGTCGCAACATTTGCTGGCAACAATTTATTCCGGACTAGTTTAAATTCACTGTTTCACGAGTTGTCTTCTTTTCTTCCCTTTTTCTCTTAATCTCGCCAGGCGTCAGGCTAGAACTTCAATTAGACGAGACGTTTGGAAAACTCGCTAAATGGATATTCAGTAGAATCGTGCAACATTCTGAAAATGAATACGGTGGAACGGCGGACGCCTTAGATATAGGACTGAATGCACAATACGACCCGGCAACACACGCTCAATTCTATTGAGCGACTATTTCGTACAGGCATCTTCCGCACAATATACACGTACCAACACCCGCGCAGTTTCTCTTTTTCTATTTCACAATGTCTTTCATTCGGCCCCAGACGAACTACCCGCGTCACGTCCGTCCAAAACCTTGGCTGGCAATACAATCTCTCCTCGCACTCTAATATCAAGCTCGACACGAAACTCTGGTAATTCAAAAATTCAAAACAATTCGAGACTCTAGAGGAATTGTAGCGTCAACACTCTCTGTCGATTGAACGAACGTATTTAAATCGTGTTCATTCTCTTCTTGTCACTTCGGACGTTGATGAGAAAATTTTGAAAAAGTATCGAGGAGGAGATGGTCTGAATATGGGCTCCCCACTTTTATTTTCCAATTATTGACGATTCTATCGGAGATTTTGAAAGAACAACGCGCGAATGCGTATCTTTAACACGTTCGTAATTTGTAAGAAATGTATATTTCTGTGTTCACGTATAGTACGAAAAATATTGGATTCGTTGTTCTCCTTTCATGTCCTTTGAGAAAGGTCCGTCGCAGATACCTTCGTTGATTGATTTTGAGATTGCTATTGCGTCCTCTACAAAATTCTCGCATTGAACATCGTCGTCTTTAGATTTTTGCGATCGTCTCTTCCACTTTGAAGTCCTACATTAAAACCCTTTGCCGCTTTTTCGATAACCATCCTTTTTCCTCTCGCGACTATAATATATTTCCGACACTTTCATACGTACGCTTTCCACACACTTAGAGTATCATCTCTTCCCACCAATTCGTCACGTTGCACGACAAAATTTCACTGCTACGTTCATTGTCCGGCGAACGTGGCGTTCGCGTCGTAGTTTTCACTGATCATCATGCTGGCCAAAGATGAAGCCGTATCGAAAGGGTTATAGTTGCACGGCCGTCCGGTCAGAGTTACTCACATCCCCTGTGATCGGATGTTGGCGTTTTTTCGCGCCAATCGGGGCGATCGTTCTGGTCACGTGAGCGCGTGAGATCGCCAGGCTCGTACATCACGGCGCCCGGCCATAAATAAATACACAGCCGGCCGGTTATATCGTATCGGGGCCGTATCGAAAACGTTAGACACACACGCCTTCTCAATCTGCGCACGAGATCCCCCGGTTCATGAAACGTCCGTGCAGGTGCGCACAGACGCGAGAAAGAGACGGACAGCCGGCCGGCGGAGCCGGTTGAATATCAATCTAGCGACCCGGAAATGTAATATCCGTTGCATATCTCATGCACGTCGCCAGGATGTTCGCATGTAGTTACGATAATGGATCGTAAACATTTTCGAGGCCGATTGAGGGTTGGCGCGCGGCGAGAATGTTTCGTGGCGTTCGTTGCTTTCGCTCGCGAGATCCTCCGACTCGTATTTTTTTCCTTCCTTTTTTTTTTCTTTTTTTTTTTTTTTCGTCGGAGACATCGATCGTTTCGTGGTAAAATCGAACCGCCGAACGATTCGACGCTGCGTGACTGGAAGCTGCAAAATTCTGTGGTCATCCTGGTGTCCGATATTCGACCTCGACTGATCGAATAGAGGTAATATATTCGTACCTTTACTGCTAAATCTAATTCCATTGATTTCATCCTTTTGCGTTCTTTCGGTCTTCTTTCTGGACTCGTATCTCGTTAACAGCGGAAAGTATCTCGAGTTTGAATGAGTGAAACATGACTTGATCAGTCAATTAGAATTTATTGACTCTCAGATATCGAATCTCGCCTGCTGCTCAAGCTCTCCTTATTGTCATCTTGGAAATAATAAATTATAGAAAAATTTAGTAGAAATAATAAATTAAATTTATGTGTGAAACCTGTTCGTGTTTGCTAAACGCTGCATGCAGAGATTGAAATATAGAAAATTGATCGTAGGATCGATTTCCTTTGCCAATGCTGTAGAGATCAATACAACATAAGAGAAAGGAAAATGAATAATATTTATTATTGTGCAAAGAGGAGTCAAAGAAACAGTGAAATGCACGAAAAATATTCTGTTACGAATAACCGGATCGATTTATGTTTAAACACTCAATAATAATGCGAATAACGAGCCGACATTTTTTTTATGGGTTGTCCCTTTGTAAATGGTCACTCGTAGCTTCGGATGGATACCAGGATTTCTGACGGGTGGTTGTCTAGATTTATGAATGGTGTCGCTGTGTAGATATTGTCATTTGTGTCGAGAGAGAAATTCTTGAATTATAGAGGGTGCCCGGTAACGTGTGGGTATCCACTTCAATGATGGATGAGGGACACAAAAGCGCCGAAAAAAGTTCGTATAAATATATGCGTCACATTCGACCCTGTTCTCGAGTCAGGGCCATTTTTTATTCAATATATCACCCAATAGGTCAGATAAAAATTATATAATTAAATAGCAGTCGCAGTAATAGAAACCGTCGTAATTTTAATTAGTTACAGTGCGTTCTGACTAAACAGAGAATGTTCTAAAACATTGTCGCGACAGTGGCAATAAAACGAAAGCCTGGCATAAATAAAAGTTCTTAAAAGCTTTGTAGAAAAGTTCTAGCAAACGTATGGCAGTTGTATAACAGACTGGCAAAAGTTGGCAAATTTCACATGCACGAAATATTTGGATAAAAAGTTATTTAACGTGCAATTTTCGTGTCAACTCAAATTGACCCAAATAGCAGCCCAAAAATTAAAACTGCGCTCTGAAGAGAATGTCATTTTCTCCAAATTAATTTACCTCTTATTCAGTGTATATCTGTCATTCAATCGGCAACGGTCTAGCGTTAGTAACCGGCCCGAGAAATCGGAAACCAAATCAAACGACATCTATTTCCTCTGCACTTTCTTGAATCTGTTAATACAAGTAAAAAAAGAAATCTTTTATAATTGAGAGACTGTGGATCTTTCCGATTCGTTTTCTATGCATTTATACTGTAAGGTATATAAACACGATACGCAAAAATGAACATATGTATATGAAATGTAATACACGGAAGAGATGTAAAATTTTTGTTCCATTTCTCGTTGGCTGTTTCAACCGTTTGAGTCACGTTCGCGACACGAATTACAGTTTCAATTCGAGGGAAGAAGCAAATTGCAGTTCCATAGAATTTGAATTCAATTTTGAAATTTCAATCGAATTGGGGATGGATAAGTAGAAATTTCAAAGATTTCAACACTTTGGGTAGTACGATAGTACTTGACTGAGATATTGAAAAGAAGATCGTAAGGCAAATGGTTGATGTATAAAATAGCAAGAAAAGAGAACCTTCAATTTCACTACGAGTTCAAAAATTCCATCGATACCTGAATCGAAATGTACCAATTTCTGTAACAAATTGATACAAGATTTACGCGACCCGTCGTCGGGATCGGAAGGGCTAACGAGCGCGTAAGTCCCGTTTGAGCGCGACGCCGGGGGAAATTGAAACGGTAGATAAGAAATGAGACGAGAATTACATTTGCATAATTAATTGAAACGAAAGTTTCGCGGAGTGAGATGTCCGCTTTGCACCGGGCAGTTAAAAACTGTCGTGGAAACTGTCACAGGTAGAGCGGGCGGGGAGCTCTCTCCTCGCTCTCGTTCTCGCGGAACACGCGTATTTTACAACAGAACTTTCTAATTTATCGCCGCGGCCGGGCGCTTAACGAATCCGCTAATTTATCGCGGCTCGGATAAAGAATTATGAATCCAAGTGTAACATGTTTCACGCCGAAAACGATTTCGAATAATTGGATTTACGAGGAACTAATTATGCAAATAAATAACAAGCGCGATCGGGCAACGAGTTTCGCGAGAGTGTCTGTTAATGTTCTGTTGGCGTCGCTCTTTTGAGGGAATTACAGTTTTTTGTTTTTAAGCGCGGACATTGTCATTTTGTATGCCACGATCTTCGTCATTTCGACCGACCGCTTGACTTTCGAAGTTGATCGTCACGCAAAAATGAGCGTGACAAGGTTCGTGACAATATTTCACACGTGTATTATAAGTGTTTTGGAATTTCGCACAAGACTGCTGTGATTATATCGATTTTGAACCAAAACGTATACATATATATTTAGATATAAAAGAGATCTCACTGAATATAATATTAACGAAATGGATAAATCGATCGTTGAAATATTTTTGTGATTTCTGGTTATAGAAATTCTCGTAATTTCTTTTCCTTCTCCCACAAACAAACGAATGACTCAGTAAACGTGTTCATTGTAGGAATTAATGAACTTCACTTTCGGTGGTTAATATTCGTTCGTGCAAGAGTGATCTTTTCTCGAACAAGAGAGAATCACCTCTAAAGGTGACATCAAGACCTTTCTAGCCTCCATATTCACTCTGCGTTACTCTCCTTCGATTGACACGGTCCCTCAAGAGCAAAGGTATCACTCAATTCTCGATAACCGTCGTGTTCAACCGTGATAAAACCGACGCAGTGTGACGAAAAGCTCTTGTCTAACGTGCCACGCTCGATCACGGCAATTAATTCTAGCCTAGTCTAATGGAAATTTTATGATAATAAGCGCCATTGCGATTTTAGTTTGGACATTAAACCTCGCGGCAACTTAATTTAGCACCATCGGCATCAAGCACGGTCATCTGCGTCATTTAACCACTTTCATGACGAGTGGTCTGCATTTGCTTCGGTGTAGATGATGGATAACTCGACGTCCTATTGCCCAGATCTTGATCGCAAAATGAGAACTATTTAAGGTCGAACGTATTGTGAAAACGGAGTGCGAGATAATGTTTTCTGATAAGACAGCCATGACGGACTGCCTCGTATTTATAACATCCAGAACGTTCTGCAGGAAAGAAAGCCTCGTACATAACGCTTAATTGCCGGTTCTCCCCGCGAGGCAGCAAGTAGTACGATCGAGAATAAAGCTGACGCGGGGACGCGAATTTTATCAAATATTTTATTCCGTTCTTCTTCCCAATCTTTGCAAAAATAACGCATTGCAATTGAATTTCCGATTCAACGAACAGTTGGAACCTGAAACTTTAGCACATTTATGTTTATCAATGTAACGGGACTTGCACGCAGCCCTTCAAAATAATGATCCAACACAATTACATTGATCAAGAAACGTAGTAAATAGAAATAGAGAGATTTAAATGTAATTTCATTAATAATATATATTAAAATTAAAAGACATTTAATATTTTATATATATATATATATAAATTTATGTCACCAAACGAGATAGTTTAAAATACGTTTAAAAATTTGGATAGCAACAATAATTCGTCCTCCTAGTTCTTCCATCTCGACCCATTGTATTCCGGCACTGAAGAAATACGCAAACGAAATTTGTTGAAATACGTTTGCATCGTAAAAGAACGATCCCTTCTGAGGACTCGCGTAAATCGTGACCGGTTCAATCTTATCGCTGTTTGATTTTAATCTCGCCTTGTGTCCTCCTCGCTCGTTCTTTTTCGCCCTTTGACTCGCGACCGGAAGCTAAACTCGCTCTCCGATTTCGTACAACTCCCTCCAATCGAAACTTCAACGGATTCCTAAAATTCATTCGGACGGATCTTGCAATCATTGGAGAACGTACCCTTACGTTCAGATCGTCCGATTTGTTCGTTTCGCTTGTCTCAAACGCTTTGCCACTCGCGCCGGATACAACAGACGTTAATTCATTTACACGCGACGTTACAGAAATTCATTTACTCTCGTTACTGTTTATCTCGCGCAGACGTTGAATCGATTAAACAACAGTTACGAGCAATTTCTTTTTTTTCCCCGACGTCCTTAAAAATTACTCGATACACAATTAAAGCGCGAACGCGAGTAGAAGGGTGTTGAGTCCCTTGGTCTTCAGATCTTTTGTGTTGCACTCTAAACGAGCATTCGCCTGTTTCTCTCGCGAAGTTATTGGATTCACCGTAATTGGAAAACTAACTCTAAATTCATTTCATTCTTATTTGTTTCGTTTGACTTTATAGAATTGAATCTATCAGGAATTGTACTGTGTTGTGTAAATCCTAATTTTCACGCAATTGAGAAATATCGCGTTATCACGAAGAATGTAAATTCGTTTGATTTCAGATCAGAACTTTAGTAAAACTTTGTGTTTTTATTTTTCAAGGTTTTGAATTTTCAAATTTCCAAATTTCCAAATTTCCAAAATTCCAAATTTTTTTAATATTCCTCCACCACTTTGCTTTTTAATATCATGTAAAAATAGTCGAGTACCGAACGACGTGGACGTAACATTTTTGCCGGATTTGCGAGTGATAAATCGAATGATCGTGCAAATTACAGACGGATGAATTTTTCTCTTTAGCTGGGGTGATTAATTGCGTTAAACTCCGTGCTGGACGGGATTTTCCCCCGCAGCGAGATCTCGCGGTAAAACCGCCGACGTTTCTTACGTGTCGAGGCTGATTTTCGCGTGGCACTCGAGCTCTTTCGGAGCACTCTGCCGGCTCTTGCGCTCTGTCGCAGCCCTTGTTTCTCTCCCTTTTCGTTCGACGACCTCATTCCGCGTGAGTTTTCCTTCGATCCTGCGAACATGCTTATAATTTCGCGCAGTGCGACGCTCTGCGACACCCTGCCCGCCCCCCTAACTTTTCTTCCGAAATAATTCAATTTATTCACGTCCGCACCGCGAAGTAAGAAACTATTTCCAATTGTTTCCTGTCGAATGTACACGCATAATACGTAAGAGCTGCAGTTCCGTGCAAATTTCATTTAACTTTGCAGTTTTGGTTTCAATCTGCAGTTTACGCACACGCGTATTACGTCGTCCGCGGACGTTATTAAGCTGATTTAAGTACTTGCTGTATGTAAATTTCGATCGATCGGAAGTTTGGAATCACTTTCTCAATTATTTTGAACTTTCTGTCAATCGATGCTTCGGATGTTGATTCTACCTAGAGTAAAGATCTTTTTTAAAATTTGTATACTTGAATCCCGGAATGTAGCTGATTGTTATATTTTATGTAACACTAGCGAAAGTTAATATTCCTCCGACGCAATAATTTTATCCAAAATTTCTGTGTTTCATACTTTATCGGATCTGCGAATTCCCTAACTGAGGAAAAAAATAATACGTTCAAGTATAAAATATAATGTATTCCATATCTGTTCATAGACCATTCATATCTTCCAACAGAAGACGAAACGTTTCTATACTGTTGTCTTGTTGTTAGTACAATATATATCCCTTCGTTTGCACCAGACTTGAAACGTCATTAGTCAATCTTTTTACATCACCAGAAAATCCCACAAAATTAACCGAAGCTCTATTGTATCGTATGCGATAATTTTCCCTAAATTTCCCAAAACTCTCGAACTCGTCGATCAATCATCACGTCATCCTAATTAACAAACCACCCTCGCAGCAAATTCGCGAGACGATGAAAGGAATGCACGAAATACGCGACACGGTCGGGCACAGTCGCACACAGTTGAAACTTTTTCTGCTGGATGCGGCTGATTTCCTTGAAGGTACATATTTACGTATTCTGCAATCAATGCAGCTGTTTGCACGCGACGTCCGTGCAACGTTTCCAGGCTCACGGTGGGGCACAATTATCCGAATACGGCGAACGCGAGTGCATTGCCGTCGTTGCGTCATGTGACGAGGCTCGCCCCCGTCCATCGCGTTTTCGTGACAGGTCGAAATGAAAAACTGTCCGGTTAGCAATAAACGTCACCGCTAATTCGCGTAATCAGCCAGCCGGAGCGGGGCTGATGGCAATACACGACGGGGAAAGAAATTTTTTCGTCGGATGGGATTAAAAATTGAATTAAACGCCTGACGAGGCGAACAAGCATGGCGGCGGAATTCTTCGGCGAGATATTTGGCATAAAATTTGGGGCAAGCCGTACGGGGCTTGTTTAATTAAAATACGCCGCATTGATTGCAGTCTGCATTACACCGGTCTGAAGTTTGAAATCGTTCCCTGCTTTTTTTTGTTTGTTTCATCAGCTAGGCGACGACTCTTTCTCTGTTTCGCGATTTTTGACGAGTTTTCTCGCTGGATGAAACGGACAATGATACGCTTTTTCGTTGATGGAGTATATATAGTTGATTTTTGAGCAAATTCATAGTTTGATATTTAAAGAAAAGGATGCAATTTCGATGAAAATTCTTTTTTATTCAATGTTTCATGGAATTACTGGATTCAGAGATGGAGGGGATAAAATGAAGTGAAATTAGTTTTCGACAATCGATCAGTGAAGCTGGAAAACAAGAGTGCATCGACTGATATAGCCAAAACTATAGAACTCGATTGAAGAAGTCAGACATACGATGATTTCCAAAATATACTATAGTATGGTCTCTGAACATCATTCTTCACATTATACAGAGACATACTTTGTACCACTTGTATGTATAAAACAGCATATACGTGACCGCATTGATTGTGAGTTTCTGTACTTTAGTTTCTTTCCATCTCTTCCACTATTATCCAGTAATTTCAGAAGCAAAGGAAAGAGATTAGTTTTTATGAAATCCTGGAGTCGCCGTGTCTGACGAAAGATTTTGAGGGTCTGGAGAAGATTCTGTGTCGTTGCCAAACTTTCGTCCAGCGCTGAAAAGGGCAAACGCATTGAAAGGACGTTGCATCTTTTCTCCAAAAACGACCGCTCAGCGAAGGGAACTTTCCTCTTCCACTTTTTGCTATTTTCGTTTTTTCTTCTCTCTACGTAGCGAGAGCGAATCATCGATAAAGAGCGAGTCATTGCGCGAGAAAGCAATTGAATTTCGAAGGATAATCGGTGGATTAAATTCATAAGCTGTTAAATTCGAAGCACGTTAGATCGCTGAGCAATTTGTTTCACTTAGATAGTTTCAAGTACTGGATAATTGTTGAGCAACTGTTAGCTGCTGTTTGGTTAACGAACGTAATTTCTAATGTACCTTGCATGGCGCTTCGAACAGTTTAGATGGCATTCGTACAACATTCAAGGCTATCGTCGTTATAATTCATATTGCAGTTGATACCCGTATCTTCATTACACCGCATGATACCCCACCATCGCGAAATGTCACTACTCTGTGTGCATTTCACTATCTGTAATTTAAAATTGACGAATCAACGAGGAATATTTTTAATAATAAATTAATAACTTAGAAATTTCCCACTTTGTCAGAAACTGCTTTTTCACAATTACTTTTAATGGCAGCTCAACGTAAAAATTTCACGGCACGTCGTTCGCGGCTGAAAACAGCGGAAGAATGAATTTTGAACAATTCGAGCGAGCTTTCTTTCCTGTAATTTGTTGATTCAAACTCAGAATCGTCTGAAATTTTCCACACGAGCCTCGTTAAAAAATCCGCTCGACTCTGCTTGTCGTATCGCGCGTAAGTGATCGCGAAGCGTGCGTTGCCGGTTAGCCTCTCTATAATTACGCCGCAATAAAGGTACGACTAATCCGCCGCAGTGATCTTCTCGCGAGCCCGTGATGAATTCACGTTACGATTCGTTACGCAACGATAGAATTTAAGCGGTTTCCAGATCTCTTTCGGGCTTTACGATTATCGAGGAATTAAGTGCTCGCTCGATGGTGAATCGAAGCGGCGATCGTTCTAAATCGCGTGTAACCTCTGACGAGCTGAAAACCACTCGCGGATAATGGTTCGACAAATGACTTACGGGGCATTGGGGTTCGAATGGAATTTTCTTCTTTCCTTCTTTTTCATTTCGTTCCGTTTCTTCTGCTGGATTTTGGGGCGAAGGTGATTTGAATACCTTATCCGGAGGTGAAAATACGTAGGCTCGCGCGGATATTGGCGAATGCGACGAGAATTAAATCGCTGTAACACACGAATGTCCGCGTTACTTTATTCCATTATAAAAGACCATTGTGGTGGGAAAAAATCCCTGGCGATAAAAATTTGCAGTTGCGGGCGCACGCGAGCTGACGTTTTTTAAAAATTCTTTTGCAAATGATATTCCGCGCCTCCGCGACGGTGCTATTGAGAAGAAAATGAATAATTATCCATTCACAAAGGCCAAGCTGGATGTAACTGTTCTCTAATTGTAAGTTCGTACTTCGTGCACATATTTTTGTTGGAAGGAAGCGCTATTCTTCTGTAAATAATAGTGGAACGAACCTCGCGGGGTTTGGCGCATGGGTAAATAGAGAGGAAGAAGAGTTTCAGCGTCATTATATTTCCAATGCGCGCTTGTTTTAATATTCCCGTGCGCGGGGGCGGGCATAGAAATGTAAATGAAATTTAATCATTATACTAAAAGCTAGTTCTAAACGGCTGGATTCTAACGTTTTGCCGTGGAAATTCCTGATGGGGGCGGGAAATGCAAAGCGGCGCAGAGATATAAAAACACGGGAACAGAGAGCAGCGTTCGAAACATCATGCTGAATTTCATATGTCGTTCGTGCATATAGTATGCAGGCACGCAACGCGAGAAAGCTGCATGCATCTTTGATCTTTAGAAACTGGCTCGGAACTCACGTTCACCTTTTTCACGGTCTTACGATGTTCGCAACTTTTGTATCGTTGCGACGTACATATTCCATCTTGTTGATTAACTGAACACATTCCCCAAATTCCTTCGTAAATTTCAAAGCCTCTTCCTCCTGCAAATTAACGTTGTGCTCGCACGTGTATTCGAAACGGTGGATCTCTGATTTGGAAAAGTTTTTTGCCACGCGAACAAACACAACCCAGCCAGCAGTCGCGTGAAAAACTTTTTCTCACTCATTAAAACGTCCTGCCATTTTAGTCGCGGAAAAAGTCACGGTTAATCCGCTCGTCTGGTCCGTGAAAAGTCATCGAGCCGGTTGCCAAATTGACACGGTTCGTTAGGAGTTCGAGAGGAACGGTAGGTGACTGTGGTATTGGCTGTTTCGTGATTGTTCCGGGAAGCTCTTGAGGCTCCTCAAAATCACTTCTGGTTGTCGAATTAGCAACTGGAAGAAAGCACGGCTGATTGAACAAGGCAAACACGATCGTGGCTAGCCACTTATTTCGTGCGCCAGCATGACGGTGAATCATCGTCTCGAAATTTCCGCAACGCGTTCCTCGAGGTGCGCGGCTCCGTTTATTCTGTAAACTTTAACACGTTGCTTTGTTTTATCGTGAAAACCTTCCAAGCCTTTAGCGTGCCACGTTGGATCTATAGTAGCTCGTTAGAAATTAAATTCAGTGTCCATTGATAGTGAGAACATTTCACCGTACAGCGTTGAATGTAACAACGATAATTTATTTTGTCGACCGTGTAGATTGTAACATGACAGAATTCTGAGAATTTGACTCTATCCTTCCCATACGTAATTTGCTTCAGCTTCGACGTCGAGGAAATTTTCCTTTTTGAAATTATTTCTTCACGATACTGTTACCAATATATCAATGAAATAATGCATTAAATAATAAATTAATATCGTTCGACGTTGCAAAGATCAAAGACAAAGAAAACGTCAGTTTAAATCTGAAGCATTCTTCGAGTGACGTTATGTCTCTTTACCATGACTCGCATCGTTACGCACGCGTGTGTGTACGTTCGGTGATTTTCGTCAACTTAGTTACGAGAAGACGCTCTGTCCCGTGATCACGTCACGTTGAAACCTGGCTAAGTTCAAGCCGAGAAGGGAGCAGCAATGTGACGGACAGCGTAGGAGAGCGTATTCCTCTTTGACGTTGAGTTTTCCCCGTTTCTATCGTAGTTACCGCGCAGTTGACTTAATGGAGTGCTTCGCCCTCATTAGCGAGCGTAACGACAAGTGCTCCGGTTCCGCGGCAGACATTTTCAGCGCGAGAGCTTTAGACTTTTCTTATTTTTTTCCCTTCTCTTTTCTTTTTTTTTTTTTTCCTCCTTTCCCCCATTTTTTTCCTTTTTCTTTTTCTTTTTTTTCTTTTTTTTTTTCTTGCTCGGCAACTCTCGTCGCCGCGTATCGGCTCACGAGCGAGCGAGTCACTCTACCCCCCTCTCTCCCCGTTTTCTCTCCATGCCGCCACTCGACGCTCTAATCGCGAAAAGTCGTTTCTTCCTCGTTATTTATTTATTCGGTCTTATTTTGTTCATTTACTCGATCTTTTTCTCCCTCTCCCGATTCCCTCTTTCCTTTTTCCTCCCACTTCTTTTTCTTCCTTCCTCGATACACGCGCCTGTGTATAATTAAGATCACGGCGAGACGTATTCCGTAGGATAAACGGGGCCACGTCGTTAAACGCTCTCCTTGCAAATAATGCACGATAATTTAACGTTCCGGCACGAGGTTTCAAATTATGAATGCGCAGCTAACGCGGAATACTTTTAATGACGGGGCTCGTTGGAGGACACGTCCTCCAACGACGGGCGGAGAAATCGCTAAACCGTGAATTATTCGAATGTTTGCTGATTCTTGGGAATTAGTGAACGTTGCTCGCGACCACGAGCGTCTAGTCTTTTTCATAAAACGGCGAAAGGTCGTTCGAACCTGCCAGACATTTTTCCACTGTTCAACGTAATCGTAATTTGTTCTTATATTTGTTACATACCGCTGCAATTGATTTTCAAATATTGTATCTAACTTCTAGGAACTTTACTGTTGCACGCAATAGTAATCACGTTGTCGCAAGATATTTCATTCGCGCGAAACTCGAGGAAACAAAGACGAGTAGAAAGTATTCGGTACAAGGAAGTTCGTGAAATATTAACAACAAAATCCTTTCTTTCATTTAATATTTAACATTTTTAGAGTTTAATTTTAATTTATAAATATCTGTACAATTTAATTTCAATTTGTAAATTTTATTTATTTGATATTTAATATTTAGGGAAAAGTTTCTAACAAGTAAAACCAGTCTCTGTCTAAATGTTCCATTTCTTCGACTGTGCTCGTGAAAATTTATATTTGTATAATATGAATTTCACGCTCAACAGGATCTCGAAAAATCTCCCCCTCTTTCATCGTCTTTGAGCATCAAACCAGAGACCGTACCCATTGGCTACTTTTACCCTCAGGGCAAACGTTGATCAGAGACGATAAATAATCGCGAGGCGGGGATTAAACGGGACAGAGAGAAGACGCGACCAATCGCAAATTACATTTGAAAGTAAAAGAGACGGCGTTGCGCGTCGCCGGTTGGGAACAGCCCTTTTAACGGGATCCCACCGGCGACACGGATCGACCAGCTTCCGCGTGTCGGCTTCGTTTTCCTAACTTTCCCTCGTGTTGAAATTTTCATGAGCGATCGGCGTCAGACGGTGTATGTATCGGCGGAGCAGCCGATCGATAAACAACGTGTCCGATTGGACGACGCGGCCGGCGAGAAAAAGGGAGAAATGTTTTTCGCCGAGTAATTTGCATGTCAGGTTGCGAGGCTCTCTCGTTTTCAGCCGGCCACGCGTGATTTCTTTCGCAGCTGGAAATCGCGCGGCCATTTTGCCGCAACGAGTCTCGCTCCCTTTGGTCGAGCGGCACGTTTCCCTCGGATATTTAGTTTAGTCGCGAGGACGCGTTGTCGATGTTTACGGATCCTGAACAAATAGCGGCGCCCAACGAAGGATGCGCAGCGACGACTGGAAAATTTTTAAAGCGTGTGTAGACACAGCGATATTTCCCTCGGCGCGGCCGGGCCCGGACTCGCAGGAGATGCATTTTGTTTTTTTTCTATTTCCCTCCTCGTCCCATCACCCACCTCCCCCGCCCCCCCCCCGCGTTCCCCCCGAAGCGGTGTTTGGCCTGGAAAATCCATGCGCGTGCTTTTCGACGTTTAATCTGCCCGTTTGCAGAAGATCGACCGCCGGGGATATCGGAGAATGGAAGAGTATTCGCGCACTCGCGCACACTGTACGCCCGCTCATGAAAATATCCGATCAGATATTTGGATACTTAACGATGGCGGGGCCATTTTACGATGGTATAGAAGAAAAGTAATTTACCTCTAAAACAGTATCGTTGAGTCTTCGAATTAATAAAATTTGGGATATCTGATCCTTTACATTCCGTATTTCCTGTGACAGAAATTAACGAATGCACCGAAGCAGCTTAATTTTGAGTTACTATGGTTTCCCGACAGTCCGATAATATTTACCAGTTGAAAGGTAATGAAATTGTTACACGCTTGAATTTAATTTCACTCTTGGACGGCGATGACGAGATCGTTTTACGATAGCGTAGGAGAAGAGTCTTTAAATTACAAAAAAATTTGACTTTACTTTGTATTTTACAAGTTCTATGACAGCGAATTCTTATGGTTTTCCGATAATCGAACAATTGCTTGCTAATTGAAAGATAATGATTATACACTTGAAAAAGCTATGCACCAGACGAAAAATTTACACGGCGAAGAAAGTATACCCACTGTTGAATCGAATGTGACCAGCCCGCTACCATGCGTGCAAGAATAAGATTATACGTCACAAAAGGTATACCTTTTTATCTAAAATCGAAGATTATCGGAATGAGAAAGCAAAACCATGTTTTGTTCGAAATAAAGTGAAATGTTTCCTCCGACATAAAGCAACGTAGCGAGGAAAAATGGTAAATGAGAGGAGAACGAAACGAAAATCCAACAGTCCAACGGAAAGACAAACTTGAAGGTACGTAATATTTCGGGAAAACTGTCTAGTCACATGTACTATTTAACGGAAAGAGATACGCCGACATTTTTCATTTATAAATTGAGATTGCTGACGCGTAACGAGCACCGTGGTAAGATTTTGTGAAACACTCGACCTCGAGCGGAAACAAGAAGACTCGAACCGGTCGTCGACCGGAAGTATTGATTAATTACAAACAGTCTGATTCGAAACCTGCTCTCGTGTTAGAAAACATATAGAAAAAGCGTTGCAACGTTGCACGATTCCCTCGTTCTCCGATTGTGTAAATAACTCGCAACTAAATAACTCGCGTCCAACGTAATTTATAGAGGTATCGAGAACAAACTGGAACATCTTTTTCTTCGCCACGGAATTTCTCATTCTCCGCAACATATACTTTCTACAACCCCGGTTCTCCTTTTTACTCGTGCAAGCTGTCCAAGTGCAGTCGGTTCTTAAAACACCAAATTAATCTCGAAAACTCGTTTAAGGTTCTTCCACGTTTCACGATCTTATTAACTGGACAGCTAGACAAATGAGCAAATCAAAGCGAGCAGCAGCAATTTACTATCGATCCGTTCGATTCCGATCAAAAATTTTTGTCTCGAGGTACATGCATGCGTGTTTGAACATCATTGATCATCTTTTGAGAATTAATTCTTATTAATCAGTCCTGAAGCTCATTTAAGACTGTCGTTCGCGATTTTATCGACCGGACAAACGAGCAAACTCGTGTTACGTGTTCGAGTATACGGTGTCATCCGATTCAAATGTTTGGGTATCCGTCAGCACAGAATCCGGCTCCGTCCTCGACGAATCAAGCCGCCCGGCGAGAGGGAATCTAATAATTTTTCTCTTGCTTTCGTAGCAGCTTGTTTGTAGAATTCAATTATGCGCAATCAGGACGATGATCGGAAGCCTCTCCGCTGGCGAAACGCTGGTAATAAGAAGGATTGTGAAACTGGAATAGCTAGGTAGACGGTTGTGGATGTGAAGAGGGCGAAAAGCGTACGAGTGAAGAAAGGAATCGAGAGGGAAGTCAAAGAGAACGAAAAGGAAAGAGAGAAAGACAGAGACAGAGAAAGAGAGAGAGAGAAAGGAGAATCAGGCAATCTTTCGCAAGTGGATTTTAACTGGAAGGGTGTAGAATTTTAATCACTTTCGCGGAATGAAATTACGTTGCAGCGGATGCAAAGTCATGATGATGTAGCTACGGGCAAGATGGTCCTTTTGCCAGCTAGAAACTGTAGAATTTTCAAGTTACGTCCGTTTCTGTAGTTTATGAAAGTTCATCTGAAGTTCTTGATTAGCCACGGTTGTATTCAAAGGCTGTTTTCTTTGCATATAAAAATTCCTTCTGCTCGACTGCTCGATAATACAGCTGTAACAACTATTAATGCAGAAGTTGAGAGAGAAAATTCAATATACGAGATAAGGGGGTTCACAAGAAAGGGGGTGAGTTTATATAAAAAGAAAAGTCATTATATAAAAATACAAGGGATTTGTAATTTCTTCGAAAATGGAAATATTGTCTTTGCATTTGCGATGAAACAAAGCTGACAAGTGTTGACGAACGAAAACTAAAAACAGAATTGTATATATCTAGTAAAATTCGATCGATTGAAGTTTTATCGTCAATTTCGTTTTATCGTCAGTTTCTAAAACGACAAATTTACCGTTCATCTTATTTTTGTTAAATACTCCGCATGATGTGTACATTACAAAATTTCGCTCCAGCAATTTGTAAAACACAAGAACGTACATAACTAGTTTCCTTCGGTTGTTGCGGAATAATTGACTACAGTCGAAGCAAAGAGTTCCTTTATTCTGGAAAAATTCGCTTCCCTTAGGTTTGCACCTCGAGTAGAAAGCTCAACAACTTGAAGTCGAGTCGGTTGGTATTTGAAACGAAACAGCAAAGTTAACCAGAGTGCTTTAAGAATGGCCAACTGTATACTTTGAGAGGCTGCCCTGAAAGTTCGAGCAAAGGCGAGTTTATAGAATTGTCTGGATTACGATAAATTACTGTTAACGAGTCGAAGCAATCATTTGACACAGACAAGGTGCATTCTTTCTCTCTCGGTGTAGATTAACAACCGTCTTGTTTTCATTTTTAACGACTCGTGGGCAGAAATTATACTCTTTCTATTGATTACGTAAATTTGAAATGAAATTTATTTTTAAATCAAACTGAGAGGTTTTAACAACGTCAGTTACCAAAAACAATATGGAAACACTTGTGCAAACACTTTGAAATTTTATAACATGGTAATCGTGACGACGCGATTGAATTGAATTTAAAATTTTGTACAGGAATTAGGAAATATTTGCTGAAAAGAAATTTAAATTTATTGAAATACTTTAGAGAGAGATTATCAAAATATTTGAATAGTCTGTAACGCATCGTGTTAATGAACCACGATGTTTAATTTTAAAATGACATTACGTCCTACGTATATATTTTCAGATTGGTTCCAGATTTGACGGATATTGTCGCAATACTCGTACCTCGTTATAATGTCAATGAAATATCAACCACTTTTATACAACGTCTGTAACTACGTCTGTTGACGTAGTTTTGTCAACAATTGTACGTACATGTGCTCGAACTTACATTTTTATTACGTCTATCATTATAGCTCTCACATTCTTTTTCAAAACTGCGATTTTCGTCTCTGCCTCTCTGGAAGGAACCACGCTTTACTCATATTATCCATCTTTCATCGCCCATCCATCTCCAATGTTCAACATTCTTCGCGTTGCAATAAAAAAGTTCAGAACCTATTTTTCACACTTTTATCTCCTTTATTATTATCGAGTATAATAGAAACTAAAATTGCGAGTTTAACTACGAGAACGGGCTCTCCCCTTACGTGCGAAATTTTTTCCTTAATATTCCAATAACGATGGCGGCTGTGTTTCTCTATTTTCCAGGTAAAAAGGCTCGCCTCGCATTTTTCACACGTGCCCCACCCTTCCCCCGTTGAACATCGTGCCGTTGTCTCACGATTTTCGTCATGCACCGCGCTCACGCATGTGCATGCATTTTATGAAACTCTAAAGGGGAGACTTTTTCTCCCCCCTCCCTCCCAGTCTGCTTGTCGACAACCCTTTTATCCCCGTCTTCCGCCATTTTTTCCTCGAGACGTGTAGCCCCGCATAAAGCTTCTTGGCACTGCGTCGAGGCCGGATTTAATCAAGGGCTAACTTGCACACGCGATGTTTATTCGGCGGAGTATCGCGGGCACATAATTAAATGCATAAATAGCGGGTATTTTTTTCGAGCAGGTTTCGTTTTTCCCTCCTCTCTTTTCTTTTTCCCCCTTCTACTCTCTCTCTCTCTCTCTCTCTGTCTTTTTTTTCTTTCATTTTGTTTGCGTTCTCGCGAGCGATCGTGCAAAGTGGGCCCGCGCGCGCGTAATTCGTCTTAATTGGCATCGATTCGCTGAATCTCGATTGCGTGCGATCCGCAGGCTTGCGTCCCGCGATTTCACGTACACTTGCGACCGCCTCTTTGACTCGTTTCAACCACGATAGCAAATGATAATTGAATTCTTTCTACGGTCGATCGGTACTGTATCAGCAGTTTGTGAGACGCGGATGATTTCAGGAAATAATCGTTTAGATAGCGAGGCTGTCGTGTCGCGTCCAATTACTTTCGGCTTTTGTCTGGATAACCGCCTAGAGGCAAAATGAATATAATTTATTGCTTCTTGATGTATACGTTTAATTTCAGAAGCACGTTATCACCTCTCAAACGTAGTCACTTCATCTTGTTTCTTATTATTCTTGGTTGTTTTATTTTCTCGGGTCTCTCTATCGTTCGGAATTGAAATAATTGGACAATTGAAATAAATATAAATTATGAAAAAGAAAAAACTGGAATAAGCGAAACAGCTTCTGCTTGTAGGTTCAGATGTTATTTGCGATCGATTTTTATTTCAACACTTTTATCGACATCAATCCTAAAGGCATCAATTCCATTTTTACGTGTCAGAGCTTTTAGGTCGTATGAATTTTGAACGGACGTTTTCTACAGCTTCTTGATCGGTATATATCGTTGCGTCTGTTGGCGACAGTCACTTGCTCCACACATGCCGAATTTACATAAGAGTCACGAGCAGAGGCACAAACTCTCGATATATAATACACTTGCAGTCGCTCGACGAGTTAAAGGCATTACTAGACACGATGTTGAAATTATTTTTCAAACTTTGTTTGAACAATGGCAATCTCTTTCTTTCTCTAATCTTTATCTCGTACACTGAACTTGCGCGTAATATTTATTATTTCACACGTTTCGAGTACCTCTGTAAAAATTTATAATGCATCTGCAATTGAAAATTTGTAATGTAAATTTTGTCGCCATGACACACAAATTCATTTCAATTTTTCAATAGTATCGATTGCTTATAAATTTATTCAATTTATTCCTGTCCAACTATTCTCCAATAAGGATGTCATTTGAAATTTAGAAAGCTTGTATGTATTCTCTTATCTTTCGGGACAAACTTGAAACAGCTGAAAACGACGGGATACCGAATGAAACCCGATTTTCACTTATAATGGGTCAAACCGTGAAAATTTCTAAAAATAAATTTCTAAAAGTAACACAGACTTTGACGTGATTCCTAAATGGTTTCAAAGTTCACGGATCAAGTAAACCGACGTGTGATTTCGCTGCTGTGTGTCCGGATTTATTGCACCCTGACGCGGCTCGCGTAATTAGTTTGCGTTTTTCAGCGAAACGAGAAAACAACGAAACGAAACAAAAAAAAAAAAAAAAAAAAAGAAAAAAAATGTCCAACCTGCCGGCTCTTATGGTTATTGGAAGTGCGAACGAGTCGCACGCGCACGTGAAAGTGGTTTGTTACAGGATTTCACGGTGTACGTCATTAAACGATGAAAATGTTCCGCGGCGCAAAAAGACGAGCCGCTGACACAACGAAACTCACCAGTTGTGAAACGTTGAAATCCGTCTGGCGGAAAAAATTTCACACTCATGCCCGACCGCTCTCTGTTTCCCGCTCGACGATCGCGGCCTCGTTCCTTCGTAGATCGATAATTCATTAAACGTCTGTTCGTTAAACAATTGTTTCCGCCGAACGAGGTTTCTTGTCCGACTGCGCTCTCCTTGCGAACGGCCAATGCGTTTTTCACGGATCGTCTCGTTTATAATTGAAAATTACTTTCAGAAAGAGCGTGTTTGATAATGTGGGAAAATCGGTGAGATTGACTGTTATTTTTCACTTTGAACTCTTTACACTATGCGAGTATCTTATCACAGTAAACGATTTATAGTGCTTAATACACACACATAAACATCAGACTTCTTTGGATTTGGAGGTACTTGAGAAAATTAATGCTACACGTGTAGTACGTCATCAGGCAAAGAATTTCTGTCCTTTACGAAAAAATAATTCAGAATTCTCCAAATACACCTGTTTAATTAAACAGAGCTCGCGTAACCATACAACTTCCTCTCCAATAATCGCCCTCTAATAAATAATTTTGAGAAAAGTAACCTTCGATGATGAATCTCTGAGCACACGGTTCTCTAGCAAACAAAGTTCTCTAAGTACCTGCTAATTCCCAAAAACAAACACCACCGAACAACGTCAAATCCAGCTCAACCCTTTTTACCTCCATCCGTCAGGCTTCGCGGATGCGGGAGACTTCTCAACCACCTCGAGAACCTCGTGGTTCTCGGTTCGAGCGGCAACGTCGTCGCATAAATAATTCAGCCCGATCGCAACAGCGACGAACCATCGGTTAACTTTGTGACAATGCGGCCGGTAGTCTACGGAGCTCGAGGAGACGCGCGCTTTTCGTGGGAAATTCGGCCGAAAATCTCGTTGCACACATCGATGCGTATTAAGCGGCGAAGCCCCGGTCGAAGCCCGGCCGAATAAACATTCGGCCACGGAGCAAACGTTTGCCCACGGAAACGTCCCGGCCGGTGTAAGTTTGTTTAACCGGAGTTCACTTTATCGTGATCCGTTTCACGAAATAATTGCAAATGGGGAAATTGGGGCTGGGGCAGTTCCGGGCGCGAGGAACCTCCACGGACGGTGGTTCGACCATCCTCCGGGAAATCGTATGTATATCGCGCTCGCTTGTCGTATTTCTCGCCGGTTGTTCGCCGATTCGGACGCCCGAGCCGCGCAACGACCCACCGTATCCGACCTGGTCGACTTCATATTTCCTGTTGCCGACCACGTCGCTCGCGAAATTGCCCTCCACGTTTCTTCGGCTCGTCCTCGCCGGCCGCACGAGGCCCCTCTTTTCCGTCTCGTCGCGGAATTTACGTGGCTGTCTTGTATCGAATTTCCGTTGTCCCGAGACAGCGGCAAGCTAAACGAGCTGGCCTGATGCGCGTGTCTTTGTTCAAACGAACGAACGCTTGACCGACATTCGCGCGATTGATTCTTTCTTTGTCGTCGACCGAACGATTGGCGAACGAGTGACGGATTGTTTACAAGTTTAATTGCATCGAATTTATCGAAATTTATTCAATTGTCGGAACAGCTGTCGAGGTTAGAATGTAAAATGTTAGTGTTCGACAACAGTTCGTAATGGCTAGATATCTATGCACTTCCGGGAAATTTAGAAATGCAAAATTGCACAGAAACGCGCGCAATATGAGAAAATATATGAAACACTCACGGTGCAGTGTATTCTTTTATAATATTTGGCACCCAAAGAAAGTCTCTATCTAGATTCCGTTTTCTCTCAAATTATATTTAAAAATATGATTTTGCATAAAAATGATTTTGCAGATTAGTAATAACTAGCTCGAATCAAAGTTGAGTGCCAATTCCGTCGAAGTTGAAACGTGTAGGAATTGTATTAAAGAAAACTTGTATCGTTTTATTCGACAAAAGTAACTCCGCAATGAGTAATTTCTCAATTATTACATTAAACTGAAAAGTAGTTAATTTGGTGTAATTGTGAGTTAGTTATTAAAACACCGCCTGGATCTTTTTTTAAATCACTTCAGCCTCTTTGGTTATTTTCTGTTTCCCGTAATCTACGGATCATTGATTCTACAGAATGTATGGAAGTAGATTTGGAGAGTTTTCAGTAGAAAATGGCTGAGTCGAACGGTTCCCAGTCAGACAGCGCCGCACCTTTCCATCCGCGTTGTCTGCCTTAATTTAACTGAATCTACTTAATCGCGTTTCCAATAGAATCGTAGAATCAAACCGTTCTCGTTCGTTGACATCTACTGTTTTGCGTCATCACTATTTTCTAACATCCATCGAAACATTGAAACATCAATTTAAATAGCTAGAAATTATTTCTCACATGAATTAAAAGCCGTGCTTTATCGCTCGTATTTTACAAAACACGTATTTCCTCGAAGTTTACGCTCGAGTCGATCGAATGTGCATGGAATCGTTTTTATCATCGACGTCAAAATCGACAAGTTTCGTATTCCATTCAGAAAGGCAAGAAAGTAACTTTCAACAGTTTCCCGCGAGTTTCTCAATGATGTCGATTTTCAACGTGAATAGAAGGGGGAACGAGCGCGTTCGTTTTTCATTTTGCAACTATTATATATGAGAAGAGGAACGCTCCCCTTGAGAAATGCTTTTGTGCTTGCTTTTATCTCCGCGGAGGCACCTCCGATAAGTTTACGCGTGCAAGATGCAGGTTCTGACAACTTGGTTATCTCGATGAAGACGCGAGAACTGTTAAGAAGACGGTGCTCCACTTTCGGCGCGTGTTGGCGAGGAGTGTATAAATAGCGGCGCCGATGCAAGCGTACGTACGTTATCCTGGAAAGCGTGCGGATCTCTGGCCCCTTTGATCTCGACTCGGCCAATCATACAGTTTTACTCTCTTCAGTCTGTCTGGAGCGACAAATTAAAGGCGCGACGTGTTGTCGCGTTGGCGCTCCAATCTTCTGAAACGCGACGTCTCAAAGCGACGAATCGAACGGAGACAATGGAAGGGGATATGGAACGACCTAGCTCGCGTAGCGTAATGCACGTTGCTCTCGCAAGAGCGTGCGCGCATTATTTTCTCATGTAATTTTAAGAAATACGGCAGGAAGGGGAGTTATAAAAGAGAGGGCGAATCTATCGAGAAAATTCTCGGTCTCGCGTGAGCTTCGCCGATATATATATATATATATATATATATATAGATTCGAACCTGTCGAGAGAATTTATTTCTCCGATTAAACCGGAATTAGAGATTCCTGCATCCTGAAATTAAAATTTGTAGAAGCAGATTTGAAACGCACAAGGTGGTCGAAAATAGAAAAATAAAAGATGAAGTGCCACGTTTAGGAAATTTTCAAAGTGAAACTCTGACAAAATATATAAAGTGTTCGAAATGATTCCCTAAACTTTTATTTTCTTGATTATATTTTAAAAAGATGTGAATTTGTATCAAAATCAGCACTTACAAGTTATTCGAACGTGAAGGAAATATACAGCTCAACGTATCGTACGATACAAATTTTCGAATTGCTGCTCAACTTTGAAAGTATTTCCACGAGGTAGTTCATTTTATTAAAAAATGAAACGCCGAGTGTATCTCGAAGTATGTATCGAGGTACGAGAACAAGTTCCTAATTCCTTTCGCTGTTCCTCCTACCTGAACATCGACCGCCGTGATTCTTTTATAAGAATTTGCCGCTGCAACCTCCCAGGAATTTCAGGAAAGATTGCTCCGATACTTTATGCTACGAAACGAGAATTATCACTCTCGCGACAATTTCGATGAATATTTGTTTTCCTTTTTTATTCCGCCGACAATTTCTTTCCATATATTTTCTGTTTTCTTTATGGAGGCATTTATTCCATGTCAAACTGGAACAATCAAGCGACGACCATTTTTTTCTCTCAATCAAATTTAACTGAAAAATTTATTTGTCGTCGGTCAGTCGCGCGTTTTATTTAACGCAGCCACCCGTTTGCATAGCAGATTTATGTTCACTTGATACTGCTCGGCTCGATACGATTTTCAATTCGATAACAAACGATTTCGAGCGCGGCTACTGTTATTTTTGCCTCTCGTTTCTCTCCTCAGCCAATACGTGTGACAGTATAAATTTTGATTCTCGAAATTTTTAGCAGAACTGATTATCTCAACACGTTGACTGTCAAAATATTTATTTTTTTTATAAAATGCACTGCTTCACAAAATTAACACTAGACCCAACAAAGTGGTCAAAATGATCAATTTATAATTTTCTATGGAAATTTTTATACTTTTGAATATTCAAGTGTCTTTTAATAAAATATATTAATAGAAGCTAGTTTGTTACGTCATTACTTTTTTCTTGTATCATGCACTTTAATTTCTTTGCTATAAATGTTATACTTTAATCGTCGATGGTTAAAGCGTCTAGTATTAAAACATTGTCAATAGTCTCCGTTTGATAATATTATAATCAGTGGCTGCACCCTCAAATTTTCTCGGTATACACATTTATTAATTTATCTATATATAACGCCCGTAACATTTAATTTCATCAACAATCCTACACACTTCTCTCATTTTGTACGAATTAAAAAAAAATAAAATCCAACTGTGTATTTAGAGTGTGCATGTATTACTCCGACAGTTGCGGCACCTCCATGATCATAATATCAATATTTATAATATCACACGTATGTGCCGATGTCATTTGTGTTTCTCTCGATGATATTTACGTCGTTTCAATTATTTTGAAATATTTATAGAAACAGAGGAGCACCGTCGGTCATCGACGTCTACAATGGCAATCAGCGTGTTAATTGCTCGCGAGCCAGAATCGCGGTCATTTGTCAGGGATTGTACGCACGTACGCAGGGACAAGAGGTTCGTTTCTACGATCGATAATCCAAGCGGCCGTCGTTCCGTTTAATCGAAACCTTGCAACTTCGATATCGTAGTTGTTAACCGCACAATTGCCCTGAAACCGCCTCTTAGTGTAACTACGATAAGTGTTTACGGGCATCTTCTAGGCAATTGTGGATGCTCGATGAAAGTGCCCGCGTCTGGGCAGAAATTGTTTGAACTACTTGGAATGACAACGCTCGCCTTATGGCCAGCGATCCCCCTATTCTTCCTGTTCTGTTTGACTTTCCGTTTCTTTCTCAACTTCTCGCTGAAAGACGACCGAGAAATATCTTGGCGACGTGTTTCGTGATAATCCGAGACAGTTTATTAAAAATTTTTGGCGAAGAAAGTTGTTTTTACCTTTCTCTCGCGTCGCGATTTTTTTGTTGTTCTGCTTCTGTTGATTCTCTATAGTATTTACAAATGTGAGAGATTCTTTACGTATAATTTTAGTAGCTTTTCGAAATCTTTCGTCAACGTTTTACTACAAATGTAGGGTGTATCATTTTCTTTTTTTTTTTTATTGTACCTATCAGCTGAGAGCGTGCAACATTGTCAGTCTCATCTGCACAAAATTTTTATTAATCTAAAAGCTTAGATTAATTGATTTTTTTACTTTTGTCAGTCTTCGTTTAATTTAAAATTTATCTTTACATGACATCGTCGCGCGTTTGTATAAAAATGTCAGATTAAAAAAGAAGAAACTTTGTGACACGCGCTATAAATGGAATGAATATCAAATGTCAACAATTCGATCAGTTTTCTCTCTGCGTGGCTGCCCGGGAAAGAGAAACGATTGAAAGTTTCTTGCTTTTCCCTCGATCAAAATCGGCAATTTTCGAAAGTGTCGGAGTTTTGAATCGCAAAAAGGAATGATGCACTGCAGGCCGTTACGCGGCTGTCAGTCGCCCGCACGGTCCAGTTGCTGTTCCGAAATGTGTAAAAACATGTTGCAACTAAAAATGAATGTGTGTACCATTGTTCTTTGAACTACAACTGTGAGAAGCTGTTTCCCTTCGGCGTAATGTTTGGAAAAAAAAAAAAAAACGAAGCGCAGCTTTGACAACAAAATTCGGGAAGCCGGACGCTGAACTCGTAAACCTTCAGCTTCTCCGATACAATCGATAAATTTGATCGATTTTATAATGTTTCCAACTTGGTTTATAATGATCATTAAAATCAACAATTTTTTAATTCAATTCAATTTTACTACCCTAATCTCTGTCGTGAAGATTGCAGTGTGCAAAATAAAATTCTTCGTTATTTCAGCCATCTGAAATTAATTATTACGAAATAAAGGTCATCCGTCACCTAACGATACCAGATGAGACTCGAGATATTTTTTGTATCGAGGCATAAATCGATCTGCCCAGAAATTCCCTGTGTTCACGTTTACTCCGCATCAAGTTACCTAAATTATCGCCCTTTATTTCCCTTACTTGGCGATCACAGACGCTGCTCTTGCTGCGAACTCTAACTAAATGAACAAATTTATACAACTAGCTAATAGCGCTCGTGAAGTGCCCCGTGCACTTCGCGCGCCATTAAACTATCCACTAAACTATCCGCACGATCCGGTGCCTGGACATACAAATTTTAATAAAACGCACTTCGCATGAAAACCGAGGGAACGGTCGTTTAGTACGATTACATTGTATCATATTTCGCCTGGAATCACGTGGAAAATCCGGCATCGAAAATCCGATATCTGCCTCAGACACCAGCTGAGTTCGGGCCACCATTATCTCGCCACAAACATTTTCATCGAGGGTGAAATTTCGTTTCGAGGAAACGTCCTCGAAACTGTTTCAGGGTTGAAAGTTGTCAGAGAGAACTGTGCACGTATATATGTGTATTTGAGAGAGAGAGAGAGGGGGGAGGAGGGAGGGAAAGGACCAATGGATTCGAGGACGGATTAGCTGAAATTCAAGTGTGCGTATGACGTAATGTGGAGATCGACAGTGTTGCTGGTAACGACATGTTGCGCCGGCCCTAATGAGAATTCACCTTTAGGCGTGGTGCTTCGCTTAACGACGCCTGGATATATTCACTGGTCGTCGTGTTGCCCGCGCTCTGTGTCATTTAACACGTCCACCACCAACTTGATCCTCCCTCGCTGCACCGCACCCGACTTTTGCATAATATTTATCTGGCCACGTTGCACCGCCTTTCACGCTTTCTTCCCACGTTTCGCCTAATGGCTCCAGCGGGAAAGAAGGTCACGATTTCACGCTGTGCTCTGATGTCCCAGCTTTGTACGTTCCGAGATACCGTGGTTTATCAGCAGATTATAAGATACCTGCACACGTTGGTTCCTCCCTTGTTCACGTTGCAATGGAGACTGATGCATTATCTTTGCTTCGAGCAAAGTGTACTTGCCAGAATTAACATCAGACGAACGAATTGTGAGAAATTCGGAGATCGTGTCTATTCGCTTATCGTTCTGTACATACGTTTCACCTTTTATCAAAGCAAATAAAACGCCGGCGATCAGATGCAAACGGGACGCGAAAGCTGGGCGGTATGGGAGTAAGAAATGGCCGAGACGTAACGTTCATCAGAACGGCAATGTCCCTCAGCTTCAGGCTATCAATGCTCCTCGCCGCCATCAACGCACACAACTCACGGCGCAAAACTGAACGAACCGGCGCCATTTTCGAAAGCATACGCGTCTTCGTCGTCATCATTATCATTACCGGGAGGGGGGGGGGAGGGGGACGCCTTATCTCACTTTCATCGCGAGCCTTAATGGCCCGGCTATTCGCGTTTCTCGTCGTTCGTGTCGCGTGTCGTTTTCCGCTCTTGCCCCGGCTGATCTATGAACACCTGGGTGATGCGCGCCGCTTCATTGCACGCGGAAACTCACCCCTGGAGTGTAATAAAAATGTTGTCTCGCCCCCATCCCGCCCACTCGGTTGCCCGCATTTGTCTCCCGGGTCGCTTCGTGGCAGCTTCGCGCCCTGAAAAGATGGAGAGCCCCCGATGCTCGTTCCTTCCAACGTTTTCTTCTTTTTTCTTCTTCTTCTTCTTCTTCTTCTTTTTCTTCCCCTTTTTAAGTCGACAGTTAATTTCGCGCTTTCGAACCCACGACGAATTATTCTACTCGTGGCCGGGGCTCGGTATTGACGCGACTCGTCTCTACGACGAATGAAAGAGCGAACAGTGTTGGTTCGCGGACAGTTTTCTTCCCGCCGAGTTCTTTGTGCGCCGCGAAACATTGTATTACACCCCGGGGATGCAACATCCCCCGGCAAAAAGGGGTCGCTGTTCCTCAGGGAGCCGAGAACAGTGTTTTCGTTCGGCGAAATGAAAGCGGGACGGCGATCGGTCGGTCGACACACGTTGCTTCTGATAGCCTCCGAGAAATTGAACCGCTTGCAAAAAGATTTCGGCATCTGTCATCGTGATGCACGATTTCAAACTTTCCGCACGTTGCGATCGGACATGGCGATTCGATGGATTTATCGTCGGGCACGTGCGTTGCGACGACCGTTGTTGGTTCTTTGGTGTCCATCGTTGGCTTAAAATGAGATTCTGTGGTATAATCCAACTGTTTCGAAATAAATAGAATAAAGTAGCCATTGCTTCGTCAACATTCGATCTAGAAGATTACAGCTTTGAAATCTTTTTCTTCTCTGACCATCTTCCATCTCTCTCTGATTCCTTTAAACAGTAAATTGAACTTATTACTGTTAACGTTAGTTCCATTTTTATGAATACAGGCTTGACATCTATTCGAAAACGTTGTTTCAAAGTGTGAAGACCATTTTTGTGAATTCTTTCTCATCAAAAATTGAATTTATGTATTATAATTCGAATTTCCAGTTGATTTGCTTCATCGTATATTCTCCGCATTAATTGTTAACTTTTCCTTTATGGTAAACTTTTGATTTAACACTGTCTACGAGTGAAACGCAATGGTGCGAGGTGACCACGGAGACCAAGAAATTGATCCTCCTCGACCTATCCATCTTCATGAATAACGCTGATTTAGCCATTGCCGCACAATGCGAAGCACCACCTAACTGTATCCACAGATTTCGTCGAATGGACAATGACACATCCTCTAAAATCTCTGGCACCAATTCATTTTCTAGAAAATGGTAGTTCTGGATATTCCTAGTTGACAGGAAACTCGGCGAATAGCAAAATGCAATCTCTGGGATTGTCATCAAATGTTCTCAAAATTCGCTCGACTGTGATTTTCATCACGAATCGTTCCAAATTCCAACTGTTCTCTCGCCCCTGTAAAATGTGCCCACTCTCGCAAAAGTCGTTCACAAGTTCGCAATTGTTCATTTCGAATTTTTGATCATATGTTTACTTTGCATTTCTTTCTCAAAGCTGGAAAATGTCGCGACACCCTACATGGTTGTATTTTATTCGAAGTGCTGTCTCACCTGAGGAGGGTTACTTTAATCAAAACCATTGATTGATTTACAGAAAGTAACTGGATTCCGGTGTGTTTACTCTGGTTGTATTTCGCAGCGACCAAACGTTGGAGGTACTGCGACGTGGGTAAGCTAGACTAAACTTGGTTGAAGTTAGTTGGTTAGACGCAGCGAGACGTAAGACCGACTTGTCAACGGCGCGGCAGCGCCGCGCAGAAAGCATCGTGAGCGGGGTGCTTGTCTGATCACTGTACTTAAGCTCCGCTTAGATGAGTGATCACCTAAGAACTCTGTGTGCTCTTGACGTCGTTGGTTAGAAGTTCAACTAAAACCGAAGGTTCTCAGCTAATGGAAATCGATACAGGTTAACGAGGGAATTAACAAAAGCGAAACTAACGAAATTATTCGATAACGGTTCGATGCGCTAACTGACCGTTTCGATCGTGTCAATCGCAACATTCCACCGATTTTAATGCCACCTCGCCGTGGCATTAAACCGTGGAAATGTTGAAATTCGCTAAAACGGATCGATTAAAATGTTCAACGAATGAGATTCCAAACGACGCAATGATAACTCCATTTTACAGCAAAGTACATACAAATCACGTCGATGTCTCACTCTCTCCTTTTTTTTCAATTTTACGTGTTCGATTATTGATTCTTGATTATTAATTTCAGCTTTGATCGATCGACTGTGTCAGTTAAAGGTTGTGCACGCACACTGTTTCGTTTCATATTTTTTAACTTTTTCTCATTCGACGCAGCCATCGTTCGTTCGTATTCTTCGTCGAAGTTTTGGATAGTTGCGTTTCGTGCAACAATTTTAAATATTCTCTTGACAGGCTAGAAAACTGGAACATAGCAAAAAATATGACGATATAAAGATACAACAGCAGTATTTTCGTCGACTGCTGTATATCATACAGCAGTTGAAAACAATTTTAATAGCGAAATGATAGATAATCTGACTCACTTGATTTCATTTCGCGAATCGACAAAGTGATGAATTATTTCATTACTAATTTCATCGAGTCAAATAAAAAGAAGAAAGATTTTGCTGTGGGATTCGTTAACGTTGTTCCTCGATCCGTTCATACCGTGAATCGGCAATGATCGCGTGTTTATTAGCATTGAATTGGAGTCGGCGATACTTAATTAAATCCACGTTCGTTTGTCTCGTCGATCTTGAACTTGTGAGAAACAAGTTACCCTCAGCAATTTATCTTGTGCACTTTATAACAAACTGGCTGAGGATCGCGAAACTTGGGGCCGACCCAATCTGTAGAATCCTTTTAATTGAATTCGACAGCTTTCCCAAACACGGCGCGGGAGTTGGCGCGGGGACGGGCGAAGAGGCAGGCTGAAACTCATCTGCACACTATGTACAAATAAGAAGTTAAACAAACGGGACGAACAGTTGCCGGAATGCGAAACGAAACAAAATCTGCAGCTATACGAACCGGCGGCTGCTGAAACATCGTACGACGATTATTTCGGAGGAACTATAGGCAAGCGTAAAATTCGCAATTGACGTGGAACGAAAGGCAACAAAGGTTTCGCCCTCGGTAGTTTTTATTTCACGTCGATCAGGTTTTGAAATAACTGCTTCTGTGGTTGACGTTCGAACGGTGAAAGCGTCGGCGTTTGCGCGAATGTTCCTACGATGATCGAGTAGAAATTCCGTGGTGCTTACCGTCGACGTTAAATTGAGAAAATAAATGGCAAGCAATTTTATTTAAGCGTCGATATACTTGTGATGTACGTTCCAGAAATCGGTATGAATTAAGTTTAGAAATTAAGAAAGTTGATAATTATTTGAAAATTGTTGGACACTATTTATTTGAATTCCGATTACATCTGAATTCTGCCATTTGTAAGCGAACAATTGTTATTCATTTCGTTTTTAAAACGTATTTGTATGTGAGTGATTAATTAAAAAATAATTTAAAATCAGACTCTAAAACGAAGCTTTAAAGTAAGCACAAGTTTGCTACTCTACTTATTTACTTTTGCAAAGTGTTTAAACATTTAGTAAAATATCTATACGTCCGAATATTAATCGGATTCACTGTACAGAATAGAATTAAGCTTAAATAAATAAATGGAAATGAATGAGACTTTCGACAGTATTCGAAAACTTTGAACTCTTGCGCGTACCATTCTATGAATATATTGCCCGTGTAATTAGAAAAGTTACCATTCCATTGTGTAATGTTCTATTCTATTGTGCTTAATTACTGGTTGAATTCTAATTGTTGTTAGAAGAAACTTTTATCCACGTTTTTTTCTTTCAGTGAAGAAATGACAGCACTCGTGAGAATTATCTAGAGCTATTCGTGTCATACTGTACGACCTACTTACCAGTTGGATATTTTTTTCATGAAGAAATTATATGATTCCTGTTTGTATGGTGCATCAATCTAAATGACTATTTTTATCTTCGCGATCTTCGAGTTAATAATTTCTATTAATTCCCTAGAACAATTAATCACACCGCCGTTATCGGATTTCGAGCTACTAATGCAACTTCAGTTTTTAATTGTACTAGAGGTTCCTCTTAATTGGTCGATAAATTTCACAAGTTTCATGGAAAGCCGCTCCAATGTTATTACAACGGAAAGCATTAACTTACGATAGAAATAAACAATAGTAAGAGATACATATCCAACAATATTAATTTTAAACTAATATTGACGACATTATCTTGTTACGTAAATAATGTTTATAACGTTTAACGTGGTATATCCCATTATTTTCTCTCCCGTTTATTTTTTAAACGTAAAGTTACCTGCTCGTTACATTGCTATCTTCTGTGTTAGCTCAAACATGTTCAACGATGAATGAGACGATGATAGGGTTTCTAAACCAACGTACGTTTTACATATATACTCCGCATGTATGTACAGTGTTTGCTCTGGAAGTGAAAGCCAGAGAAATGAATTCTACTGAGTATAGAGGGAAATTATGTACCTGCTTTCAAGTTTCTTCTTTTTATCACCGAATCCTTTTTTAATTTAATAGAAAAATTTCCTTTCTTTCGTCAATTGTAAATTTTCGAATATTTTTATAAAGAAAATACAACACACTAGAGTTTGAGACAATTCATGTCATACATTTAGCGTATACCCGTTAAAGTATAACGATAGGTACGAAAGTATTTTGTACTTCATTCCCTTACCTCAAATTCAAATATTTTATATGGAGTTTTAGTTAATGTGGGACCGCAAGATGGTCTCAAACCTTTCAATAATGCCCAAAACATCAAAAAGTTTCCCATTGTATCATTTAAATTTTGCAACCAATTTCCTCCGCGAATTGCGCGCCGCGAAGTCCATAGCAGTTCCATTATTATTTTACGTTTATAATTTCCATACATCGTGACCACCACTGTCCAAAGTTGCTTGTCGCGTCATTTACTTCTTGCAGCTAATTTCGTTTCGAATTTCGCATCGCTGGGTCCAGCGATTCCGCTAATAACTACTATACCGTGGCGCAGTCTGTTCGGCAAGCGTTTCCGGTGCTCAGATGTACACGATGGGGGGACCATGGGTGCGTAATACGTAGTTGGCTGTGCTCGAATAGTGTCCGAAGTGCATCGGTACCTCGTATCGAGCTGCTCGTCACATCTGTGTCGAGATCGCATTTACGTTGCTATCATTTCGTTTTGACCGGCAAATCTATGATATTTGCCTTGAATGCCCATTGGGACGATCACCGTATTATATTAATTCAGTCGCGGTCAAACATCTCTGTTCGATAATATAAACGTAATTTCATAAAATTCGGTGGATAATTTCAGCGCAAGTAAATAACGCGACTCTGCGCAAATGCAATGCTGAAAGTGGTGACGGACGATTATTGTGACACAAATATTTCAAAAAACTGACTACGATGATTCTCGTAGATCTGTGCGAAAAACACATGGTGAAAAATTACAATCGAGCACCAAGCGAAATTAATTCGACGCTTTTTCGAGATATTCGAAAATAGTTTGATACAAATTGGACGAGAATGTACGAGAGAGGTATGCAGGTAAATGATCGGGAAATTCGCGATTGTCGAGTGCAAATATTTTACTTCAAACAAACAGAAACGACTGCGAATTGTTGTTATTGAATCGTGCGTTTCATTTAATTTCGGATTATTAGTCGAAGAATTTAATATTGAAATAACAATGTAAACGTAGCAAGATACATGCGCCGGTTGAATAGTAGTCGGTCCGGGCCGGGCTGTACATAATAGAAACATTGTAACAACAGAAGTTGCACAATGTAAGTTGAAAGATTCAAAGCGTCCAGGAGTCAAGGAAATCTCGGGTAAATTTCTTTTTCAAGTTTTACAAGCTGCACGAAGTTAGCGTGCTTCTTGGTTCAGCAACTTTCACGGTAAACTTCCCAACGCATTACAAAGCGATAGCTTTTCCAAGCAACTTCCAACGAATTGCTCTACAATTGACAAGATTCTTGTCACGCGAAACCAATGAGGCATGAGCCGGTTTCGTGCTGCAGAGAACTCTTTAAAATTTAACCGTCGACAATACGCAACGGCGCGATATAGCAAGATATAGGTTCTGATCAAACTGATGTTAAATTTCCTTGCGTTTTCTCATCATATTCACATTATATCATAATATATGACCAATTACGTTGTAACAATATAAATATAATTAATATGATAACAGATTCCAACGGATTTCAAGCGTCAATTTCGGACTTGTGTTATTTACGATAAATACCGAATGTTTGGAGCAAACATCGTTCGGATACTTCTCGGTGGGAACGTACGATCGTCGGAGGAAAGAAACGGCCGAAGGAGAGGGACCGTTTACAGAGAAGACACTTGGCGATCGTTAAAACCGTAAAAAGACTCTTGTAAGATTTCCCCGGAGCAATCGTGCTGCCGGGGTCGAGGAGATCGGGTGTTCCGGTTGGTTGTTCGTTTGGATGTTTTTCAAGTTTCGGCAGGGTCGTTGGAGGCCATCGGAAGTTCCTTGCACGTAGCAAGGTCCGGCGAGGAAGGTGTACTCCTTGCTGGTTTGTCAATGGGTGAGAACCGTGCGAAGGAAGCACGCATGAGGGAGCGCCGCGTCGGCCTGACCCCTCGACGCGACTTCACGTGTCGTTGACTGCGTCCGAATATATAGAGAACACGCAGGAAACCCACACGTGGGAACACATCGTAGCTCACTTACTTAGGGATCTCCCCATTACCACATCGGGACAATTACAGCTCTGCTTGCTCGACGCGCTATCATTTCCATACTATTCCATACTCGTTTCTATAACAACGCTGTCTCACGCGCTTGCAGCGTCAAACAGTTTTCCCACTTTCTTTCTTTTCCAGTTTCGACCGAGCCTTCTCTCGTTTTTTTTCAAGACTAACTTTCATTTCAAAAAAAAATGAAACCTACGGTGCACGCGATTCTCTCTCTTATGCTGTTTCCCTAAGGTGTTTGAACACTCACAGCGGATTAATCGGTATGACTAAATTTGTCGATTCTCGAAGAACAGGTTGGATGATAATTAATATTCGATTAGAGAATCGGAGAATGTTCTCATTCGTTTCTGAGTATCCGCTCGGGGGACGGATCGGATTGCAGAAGTCAAGAAGTCAAGATGTCGTTTTCGTCGTCGATTGAAAATGTTTGTGGTTACTTATATACACTCATGAAAATAATATTTGACGTATGAACAACGTAGGAAACGTTTTACAGTATGACGTGTGAAATGTTTGAAACGTCATGATTATCGCGATTATACACGGTAAAATTTGACATCTCTCCGAAAATGTGAATAAAAGTCACAGGACATGTTACACGATATGAACTATACGGTATGAATAATGGTCTAAAACATATAATTGACATTAAATATAAACTTTACAGGAATAACAGGGTTTCTAACAAAATTTTCAAGTATTTCAAAGTAATATACATAAAATATTCAAGAGAAATACACGAATACTTACGTCAGCATATATTATAACAGTGCATAACACGCAATAATAATTCATTACGGTCGTTTTTAATAATAATCGCAAATCTATAATAGTCACGTAAGATTCTATATGTTTCTTGTGTCAAGGTAAGATTTGATAACACCACCGGCACAAAATTAAGTTATCAACGAAATGACGAATGGATCTAGATTTCGAAACCGTATTGTTAGAGTAGTTTCGGGATAAGGAAAGTTGCGGGGACAAATCGTTCCATAAATCCGAGCGCATGTAGCTGAAAATGATGTTATCGTCGTCATTTATCGGGCGTCAATATTACTTCACGGTTTGCAGAACAGAAATTTACCGGAACAAATCCCCAATTACCTAGTAATAATGACATTAATTGCACGCTATTGCTTCGACGAGCAGATAATTTTCGACGCCTGTCGCGAAGTCATCGCGAAGCTGAATTATCAGTTTCGTGAAGCGACACATCGATGTTGCAACATCGAAGGAGAATTAATACGCGAAGATGATGAATAAAATGAGTGTAGCTGATTCCAATCGTTGGTATGCTAAAATACAACATTTTTTTGTATCAATTATATCATCGAGTTTGCAGTGGTAATTATTGTAGAAGTCCATTTTCGAGTTGGTAATATCAAACGAAAGTGAGTGATTTATGATTAAAGCAATTTTTGATAAATTAAATTGTGATTGAAGCTTTGATTTACATATCGATCACGGAACGTATATTAAATTGTTTACAACGAATCAGGAAAATAAATATACGTAGAATACGGTAAATACGGAATTGTACGAAATAGAAAATATTGAACGTGTTTCTAAAAATTTAAGCCGTTTAGTGAAATAAGTTGCTTGATTTGAATCAAGCGAAATGGTTGAAATCAAAATTTAAAAATCGTGTAAAATAGACTTGTACAAAATAAAACGTGAGGACGATGAAAAAAAAAGATAAGAAATTAATCCAAACTTTCGTATTGTTTCCATCTTTTTTTATATGTAGTTTTATATATTTTTATAGAGAGAGGTTTGTTTGCGGATAATGGCACGATTAAATATTGCGACGTCGTAACAGAGCTTAATTAAAAATGAAGCGCATCGTTGTACAAAGGAATGTATTAAAATGCAAAATGGACTTATTAAAATGTAACAAGGTGATGCGCAACGGATAAAAATTTGGTGACTTAAATGTAGATAGTGTGAATACAATAGGGTCTTTTATCTGATGAATGCACCCTCTACTACTGGAGATTTTCGTAGATTAAAAGTTCGTATCGCGCTCTCTTGGGGCTCTCTTTTTTTCCCTCTTTTGTTCCAGACAGCGGTATTATGTTCCCAGTAATGAATATGCGTGGTTTCTCTCCAAAAATATTAACAGCAACGATTCTCCATGTGCAGAACGTGTCATTGCTGTAAATAATAAAGTCACACTGAATACATACTTGCAGAAAGAAAAAGACAATCTGACGGAATAACTTTATCGTTTCAGACTTAAAAGTCCAATGTTTCAATCCATTCGCGGTAATATTGAAGCAAGTGTCATCAAGGTAAATCATCGACGGCATTGATGTACATGTGTAAAAAATATCAACCGACCAATCGTCAAATCAACGCCCATTCGTCTCCGCACTATACTGTAGCAAAGAACGAAATGATTCGTTAATCGACCACCCAAGACGAATCACTATTCTTCCCAAATTCCCTTGCTTTTATCAACGAACATGGATTCGCTGTTGATGCAGTGGCACGTTTACGAATTCACGTGGCTTGGAGGAGAAAATTGGAATCGCGACAAGTCCGCTAGACACTCCGAGGCTTATTTGTTTTCCAATTAGATCGTACCCCATCGTAACTTGTGCACTTCTTTTTCTTTTCTCCTCGCTTCCTTCCACAGTTCCTTCAGTAGCTCCCCGAGTTGCCAATAGCCAGTGCCAAGAAACTGGTGACGTCCTGCGGAATCAATTCTTTCCTTGCTCGCTTTGCCACCCTTCCTCCTCCCATCTGTCCCCTCCCCCCCCCTCCCCCCGGTTCCGACCAACCCCTTCTCGCGTCTGGTGTATCCGAAAACTCGTCTCGCCACTGTTTGCGGAACTTCGCGTACCAGGGAGACACTCGAGAGAGCATCGCGTGTTCATTGTCAGGCACCCTAGGTATCTCTCTTCGTTTCTCCTTGCCCATTTTCCAGAAGATTTGTATCCGTGGTTGTACGGCAGGCTCCTGTTCTGAATTCCGTGATATACTTCGCTTACGTATGCTGGCTGCGCCACGTGCTCCAACCGCCTCACTGAAAGACACACTTCCAGTCCTCCCTTTCCGATATACCAGGAAAACTGATGCGCCGAGCCTGCGATTCTCCTTTCTACGTTCCCTCTCGCTCCACTCGCTCGTCCTTCTTCCACTGCTGGCGACGCAGTCAGCCAGAAGCAAGATAGGAACGCAATTAATCTCGCGCGATTACCACGCCACGATGTAACAGAGCCGCGTGGCTGCAGTTTTACGGCGGGGTCGCGATTGGCAGGAATTCGCATTTATCGTCGCGACGAATTCAACCGTGGTGCAGATAATTGCCTGTAAATCAGCGGCCACCGCCCTCCCCCTCCCCCTCCCCCTCCCCCTCCCCTCTCCGCCCGAAAGCGCGAATTCGTAATTAAGGAAGCGAATCGAGCGTCGGTGTCAAGATTGACTCGACGTATGGGGCCGGTTCAATATCTTTGTTGCCCTAGAAAGTGGCGGTACGTGCCGGCTGGGGTGAGATTGCGAAGGTGGATTTGGATCTCGGCAGGAAATCACACGGAGATGTTATGCATGGATCTCCGGCGAGGTAATACGAATAGGGACGAGGATGGAACGTACGATACGTGGTTTGGAGGATTTCTGGAATATTTAACAATCGGAATCGTGTCTCGCGCGTATGAAACTCTTCGCAGATAAAAGAAACTGCGACTCTGCGGTTGGCGTAGATCAATTAATTTTTTTTTTTTTTAGAAAATATGTGATTTCTTTTTTAGCGATGAATCATTCTAAGTTGGAAATATTTTTTTTTTTTTTTTTTTCGTTAATTCTTCGTCCTCCAAACAATTTCGTCAAGAGATTTATTTCGTTTGCGTGTATTGGACAAATTCGAGATCGATTCCTTTCTGTAAAATAATGGCAAGTATTTGCGCAAATTTTTATAACTATGGCTACTCGTTAAACAAGTTCGGTGTTGAAACTGAATAAAAAGAAAGATTGGGTGCGGTTCTGAGAGCGTTTTGCAGAATCATTTCTTTCTTATAAACGTAATGCACTACGTAATATAACGCTAACTGATCAACCAAGATGGAAGCATAAATTTTTACATTTTGAACGTGCTTCGATTAATCGCGATAAGTCAGACCCCGTTTGTTTAACGATATTTAGCTAGTAATGATTTTCAAGGGACTTCTTTCGCGAATGTTCATTAACACTCGACGTTCATTAAACGTTATTGCAACGCACAAATTGAAATTGAAATTTACTATTGATAGTACTATTCGACTGTCGCGTAGCCGGATATCGCAACAAACATGAAACAATAATAATCGATTCGCAGCCAAATCCATTTCTAAAAAATGACCAATTAGCTCGACCAATTTTTCACTCGCGATATTCATTTCTTACAATTATTTGAAAGTTATCTTGAAGCCACGTAACGCGTGCAAAAATAACGTATTTCTAAAATAAGTGAATCAGCGACACGTGTACCTTTCTGTAATGGTAATCTTAATGTTTTTATAGAATTTATTTCTTCGCAATGAGAAATTATTTTTAAAGAATGCACAGTATCATAGAATCCGAGAGAAATTCTAGAATTCCAGTCATGCAGTATAAAGGCGAAAAGAAAAACATTTTCAATTCGCAATATAATTCCGGTGACAGCGGTTTCCGATGGAAAAATGGCGTGACGATATGGAATTACGTTATTTCATCTGTTCCCAAAACAACTGGAGCCGTATTGACGTAAAATGGAGGCATTCGCGCGAAATCTAATCCTACGTGACGTAATTTAAATGAATGTATTATACGACGGGGCATTATCGAAGCCACGAAACAAATAAAATCGCTGTGACAATACAATGGAACGCGATGAAATAAATTACACGTTGTATTATTAACTTACGAAAATCGAGCTGGAACGAGACCGAAATAACGACGTTACGACGCACGAAAACATCGTTGGAAAATGGTCTCTGGCTCATCGTAACGCTGACGAAATTATGCTGGTTTATCCTGGTCGCAAATTGATTGACAAGCAGACGAGAGCGTTTGCAATTTGTTCAACAAACAATTTACACAATCACTTATTGCTGCATTTAAATTACTAACACTCTAACAACATTGAAAATTCGTTTTTGTTGTTTCCTGGATGGAAATAACTTGTACGGTTTATTTGCCAGTGATCTAAAGAACAGAAGTGTTATTTTCGTTGCATCGCACGATGTCCTAAAATGACAATGGAAGGTTAATTGAAAAAGGATGTAATTAAATTTATTCCAGCATCTTTTGGTCAACTCTCGTTAAAATGGTGTAGCTAAAATTTCAACGACTGATTTGAAATTTTTCGCCCAAAACTGGAAATCATTTCAAGAAAACATATATGCAAAAAATTCTGAATTATAAGCTTTCTCACCAGTGGTCAATAGATATTGAATGAAATTGGTTCTAGAGTTTTGCTACATTCGTTATCAAGGTTATCAAGCTTTGCATAGGAATGGAAAATCACCAACCACTATATTCGGAATTTCGAGCGTGTCTTAAAGTACTCATTTTTAGGATCGGCTTTCGAAGAACTTTTTCATTTCAATAAAATCGGGTTACTACAGCGGGGATTCACATCGCTTATTTTTAGAATCTTTTACAGCGTTGGAAATATCCGCGAAATTGAATCGGAGTTTCTTTTACGCGTTTTAAATCGAAAAAGGTTCGTCGCGCTCAAATGGATTAGGTTGGTGCACTAAAAATTTTAAATTATTTCAGTAATATCGTCAAAGTTAACAAATTCTCCAGTTCATTTTCACCATTCAAATATTTCAAATATTTCAAAGTTACGCTCGTATCGCGTTCGAAAGATCAAATAAATTCTTCCTTTGGTAAAATAAATTCTCCGCAATTTGAAAATCTTATAAATGGCACTCTATAAATATTCGCGCAAGGATCGAGTGCCGCTGGAAGTTGATATTTAACCCAATATATAACAGTGCTCTTTCCAAGTTTCTCGCACTGGCCGTAATACAATGTCATTTTACTCCAAGTTCAAACCGACGACGAGTTTTCGAGCAGCTGCTGTATTTCAACCGTATGCACGACTCGTAAAGTCCAGCGCGAGCAGGGAAACTTTTATTACGTGTGACTGGATTCGGTGCCCTGGTAACCCGTACACATGCGCAAAGTGATCCTAACTCGGCAATCTCCCGATGGTCAAACTCCTGGCTGCAGACTAGCTTCTTCGTTGGCCCACATTTACGAAACGTCATGCATTATTAGAAAGTTTGTCAACGTGTTTTCGTCTCCTGTCCTCTGTCGTCTGTCTTTCGTTTTTTGGTCCCGGTTGTTCGTGGATGTTCCATCCTCGAGGTGGTGTGAAAACGAACGTTGGTGAGGGTGTCACCAGTTAGCCTGGCGCTAGTGTCAACACTTTTGCCAGAAAACGTTGCATTAGTGGCGACGATGGATTCTTTTCTGGCGTGTGAGGCGCGTCGAGGAGAAGGAGGAAGAAGTTTGAGATCGCGGTTAACAGCGGCTTGGAAATTGTGTCCTTTTGACTCGCCTAGTCGGGGATTTAGTGTGTCGGTGTTCGCGCGCCGGCTGTAATAACGTGGTTTACATTTTAATCCGCCGGCAACTCCGCTGAACTGAACGATGAAACTTAATAATTGAAATAACGGCGCCGGCAACACACGAGATTGCGTGCCCCTAACTGCGAAACGCGTGTTGCCACGCTGGAATTTTAATTAATACGCGTCTTAGTACGCGAGTCCATTGAACGACTTTTCCTTTTTTTCTTTTTTTTCTTTTTTTTTTTAATCGAAACGTTAAACGGAGAGCAGAAGTAATAAGATAAGCGAAGATTGCAAAACGGGAACTACCCGTATCGAGAGGAGGTTCGATCCCGCGTACTTCGTTAACTCTAACTCGCGACTTCAACGATTATTTTCGCTTCATTAAGTCCTGTTTGTTTCAACCGAGCAAACGCCGGGGGAATTTTCGAACTCGAAGGAGGATAATTGCGGGGAACTTTTCTAGGAGAGGCATCGGGTGCTTTTGTTTTGTTATTTGCTCGCATTTTGAAGTTTCCTTTAACTTTTTCACGGACCTGTCCTGTAACTGCCCTCTTTCTCTATTATAAATGTATATCCAGACGTTTCTGTGGAGATGTCGAGAATACGTGTTTGAAGATTGATAATATTGATCTATTTGAATAAAAATATGCAGTGAGTTGAGTAGAGTGACAGGTCTTCGGCAGAGAGTTCAGATGGAGATATAAACGAGGCATAATCTCTCAGTTTCATCCCTAGATTTTTGCCAACGTCGTTTTGCCAAACTTGTAGCTTGCCGTTATTACGTTGGAGCAATGCCCGCGCTGTATTCGTGGAATTCCTTGCTTTTTTTTAACGTCTCGTGGATGATAAATTGCCAAGATGTATTCAGTGTCTACATTAGGTGAATGTGTTCTTATACTTTTTTTTTATTTGCATACACTTACATTAGTTCGAAACATTTGACATGTGAAAAAAAAACTAGTTCATATACAGCATATGAATATTTAAAGAAACAGTACATAAAAGCTCAGCTTTGCAGAAAACAGCAAAGCGCAGTGATGGACACGTGTACATTGGTTCGTCTACATACGAAAAACAAGATAGATATAGGGAAACGGAAGAGCTACGTGTCAATCACGAGTAATCCTTGCGAAGAGAGAACGAAGACCATGGGATTGGTGCAAATTGTCCTAGAAATAAGAGGCGAATGCGGAAAGAATGGAAGCTGGATTTTCAGGATTTTGTCGTTTATTCCGGTTTATTCCTCACAATAGGATTCGTCCCATGATTTCTGATAAATTAAGAAAATCTGAATGTTGTTCTGGAAATCTCCTCTCGTTTTCAGATAACACCATCGGCGAAGAACTATCATGAAATATATTATACGACGATTTGTAATTAAACTACGTTACATACATAAAAACTTTAATATATGGAAAAGTCAAGTTTAAAACAGCCAGGAGAAAGAGATAGATTGCAGACTCAAGAGATGAAAAGAAATTTTCAAAAAGAGCACACGTCTACTATGTAACACGTGTTTTTATGAAGAACACGTTTTTATACGACCGTGCATAACAGGCCATTTATATCTAAGTCGCCTACAGACTGAGATCTTCTATTCATGCACTCTTCTAAGGACATGCCCTAAAAGTCAGTTTTCTAAAGAGTTGTTCACGCCTTCGTTCGAATTGCCGCTTCTCTGTCTCAGTAAACTTAATGAAACGATCTTCGTCCACTAAAATTAGGTAGAAGATATCTTTAGGAACTATATGCGGCTGTACAAAGGTAGAAGTATTTAGATGCGAAAATACCAGAAATGGAATGTATCGAACGTTTGATGAAATAAAAACATTTTGAACCTTTAAGAAACTGTAAGGTATACTGCAAGCTGATCGACTATAATTTTCCCCTTGATAAGAAGAAGCTTATAATTCATTTCAAAGGATGCCACCTTTCGCTGACGCATAATTAACCAGGAGAACATGTCAAGTTTCAGCGGATACGGTATGCAAAACAGCAAAGGAGAAATATCACTTCCAGAGAGAGAGAGAGAAAGAGTGCCGAGACAATTTCAATTAATTAATTCCCCCGGACTGCCGTTGAGAATATCTTGCACTTAATTATAGGATTGTCCAGAACGTACCACGTTTAAGGAACGCTTTAATGTCACCATCTTGCATCCCACACACCCTATGGGTGTTTTTCCTCTGGAATGTTCCCTCGAAAATTCACGATCGATCGGTTGGAACGTAAGCATTCACGTCAATTTCCCGAAATTTTCTCGTATCACGTCGCGCAGACGCGTCGAACAAGCAAAACAATACACGTGATCGATCAACGGCGAAACGATTCTAAGCAAAACGATCCGCTGCTAAGTGGCTCGTGGAGCGAGAGGCGTGTACGCTCAGCCGATCGCGAGATAGCCGCAAGAAAAGGCATCTTCGTGGCCAGACATGGAAGAACTCGCGGATGCTTCATTTCCATATGCAAACCGAACGAAAAACACCACATCCTATCCCTAATGCGGCACATTCGATCAGCACACAAGGAGAGAAAAACGTTATCCGGCGCCGTCGAGCGCGCGACGGCGCATTAATCTTGCGTCGATAATTCTTGCCGGGCGGCAAATTAGAATTCATGAAAAGACGATCGTAACGCCGGATCGAAATTGAGTCCCTCATGTCCTGAACATAATTCATCGTATTTCATAAAGTGGCCGGACACGTTTGGCGTTTAATACCCGGCGAGGATGGTAATGAGATGGTGAAACGTTCCGTCTCCCGATCGAATAAGTCAAAAGTGCCGAGAGGTTAATAGACAAGACGTCTGCGCTTTCTTAAGTGATTAATAAATCAACGGTGGCGATTCTATGGACGCTAAACGGAGTTCAATATCTGTGATTTATCTGTTGGGAAATCGAAATTTTCGACCATATTGAAAGAAGTGTCAACAAACGGTGTCGACTTGTATTTCATAGAACACGGAGTACGCGATAAAGTGAAATTTAAGAAAGAGAAAACCCAATACATTCCTAAATATTGTATTTTATTCCCACAACTTCTACTGTATAATTTCTTCTTTTGTCATGATCAAAGATCGTTTGTTAAATCCATTTATGTCATTTAAAAGGTATGTAAGCCGTAGTACTTGCAAATAATCATAGGAAAACTCAAGAAAATAATAAACGTCGTAAGAATCGTCCTCCGTCGTTGCTATATCGTCAATGGAAATGTAAAAGTATAAGAATAAAGTAGCTTTGGTCGTAGTTTGTTCTCGATAAGTTTGTTTGTTGAAAAATCACGCATACGGAGAAAAAAGGAAACGGAAACAGACGAAGAAGGATTTATCGAAACGTTTTGGAACGCGTCACCGGTTAGTCGAATCGCGGACGTTGAGCGGTCTATGCGCTTTGCTGATGAATTATTCATCAAGATACGGTAGGATCGTTTGTTTCAGGACTAGGACAAATCACGACGAAGCAAGACAATTCCTCGACACCAAACTACTCTTCCGTCGCGATCTCAACGTGTATTTAAGTATCTTTTTTCTTTGTATTTCAAGTATCACACTTTGGCACGACGGTCAGGAACAAGTCTTAGCTTTCGAACAAGCTCCATTGATTTTCCGTGAGATCAGTTGCATTCTGATGTTGTGAGTAAATCGGAGGGATTTCAGCAGTCTCGAGTCCCTCGCTTGTGCTTCCTTTGTTGATCGTGGCTTTTGGAGTGTACTTTACGTTTGCTAGTCTGTTTCGAGCGGATTTAATGTTCAACCGGTGTAGAAGCTTTAAACACGGTTACATTTGAACTAGAATTTGCAAATGTAGTACCACAACTAACGTTAAATTTGTTAAAATTGTTCTACAATTTTTGTTGAAGTTTCCAATGCATTAGATTTTTTAGTAAGAATATTGATATTTACGTCAAGCATTCGCGAAATTTTTCATTTCTTCGTGTTATAAATTTTCTGAATTTGATTAAAGTATAAAAAACAAATTTTGTTTATCAAAAGAAGGATTTTGTATTATATAAACGATAATAATGGTAATGATTTCTATTTTCCAAATTATATTTTTAATTATTACTTTTTTTATTACTTCCCAATCTATGAAATAACGAAATATGTATATAGTTTATTGAAATGCTTGATATCAAGTAAATTTCTCTTCAAACAATAATTTTTCCACTTAAATCATAATTTTCGTGTTACCGACATTTGAAATTTCGCGCCTTAATTCTCCGCCATTACCGATGAAACACGAATTCGCGCGATCGTTCACGAAGTCTCACCAGTTTGAATTCGTCAACGTTCGCAGACGTCACGTCGCGTTTGTCAAACCGTAATTTATTATATTTCTTTTGTAAAGTTTGCAATTTTATCGAAACAAGTGTTACTATTGTTGTTGTTAACGTATTGTGTTTACATAAGTTCTTCAGTTTATGACATTTGGAGCCGGAAATGTAAGTAAATTATGTGTATATGACATTTTCAATTTGTCTTTAACTTTGTACAGTCTTTGCATTGAAATGAAATTTTGATGAACGGAAATGCCATATTATGTATCTAAATATTGTGATAAAAATCAAAGTTATAAAAATAAAAATTGAGATAAAAATTACATGAATGGGAACTATATTAAAGAGTTAGAATATAATTACTCTTTGTCAGATAAAATATTTCATACATTTCGTCTGCTTATTTGAATATTCTATAAGGACAAACTTTACACACACACACAAAAAACACACATATAGTTTTATATATAATATTATATATATTGTACTAGATTCTATATTTTGAATGTTTTTATAATTTTTACCTAAATATCTTAATATAAAAAAAAAAATATATCACTCTAACCTAACAATATGGGTTACTGTTTCAATTATCGATATATACGTTATGCAGCGTCCACACTGCTATTGGTAAATAGTTCGCGAGCAGTTTTTTCTAGTGTGCATCCAGCATTAGGTACTCCATATGACCTCTTTTATACATGAATACAAATTTTATTTTACACTCACGTATAAACATTGCAATTTGACAGATTGTAATAAACAAAGCAATAGATATAAGTAGTTATATAAAATCTAATATCGGAGTATTCAGGCAAAACCAAAGATCGAGAAATAATATTTTTGCGCAACATCAATATCTAACATCAGGATTGTAAAATTTCACAATGTTAATTATGATATATTTAAAATATACTTTAAATTATAATCTTTGACAATAATAGTAAGTATTTTTCATTAAATATATCAACTAGTAAATTGAAAAATTACAAATTACAAATCTATATTTTACGATTCTATAACTCAAACGAAATATCCTCAAACGAAACAAATTATTTCTACATTGTTGCTACATGCTAAAAACAAGCATTTACTACAAGTAGCATTTCACTAGTATCATTAATTCAGTTGCAACAGACGTTGTTCAAATAGTAGACAACGATAGATGTAAATTAATTGTTTATTGTTAATGAAACGTACCATGTATCAAGTGCAAAGCAACGATAGCAATTTTACCAGTTACTTGCTCATCGCCCTTCCATTTCTCACACGAAAAACCATATTTCTCGTCGCAATTTCTCGTTACATCGAATCTTGGCGATTTTAGCCGATCTTAAATCATCCTTCAAATCTTCGACGGAATTTCAACCGTTTACGCGACCGGCATATCCGTCGGATACCGAGGAAAAATGAGGGTCGGGGGAAAAAAAGTTGCAGACCAGCTTTCCACCTCATTGAGATGCATAACTATCGCCAATGAATTAATCACGGCTTTAATGCAATATGGCAGGAAAGTTTTTCGCCCGTTTAAACGTTTGAAACTCCGCCAGGCCGAATGGCGCCGCCGATCCGCATCCGGTGGAACCACTCCGCGGGAATCCGCCTCTTTCGTTCGCCGTAACAAATGGCCTCTGCCTCGGTTTCACGAGAACCTAATTGAATTTTGTGAAAATCGCCGGCTAATCGCGCGAGTCATTGGGTTTGTTTTGTCTGGAATCGAAGCGAATATCGCGCGCGCTTTTGGAGAACAAATAATTACAACAATTGCGTCGTAGACGTAGAGTAACTCTTTCAAAAATATTTGAACACTCGCTGCAGAGAAATCGAATGAATGGAATCTTATTATTATCGTTCGTAAAAAGAAACTAACAGTTTAAAGATTTATGCGGCCAATTATTGATTGCATCAGTAAGCTCTGACGTTCGGTGAGAACATTTCTAAGAGTATATATGTTTAATTGCACATTATAATTATGTGTTTAACGATTTCAAATTGTGGCAATATAATCATATAAACCGTGTTACATTTCATTGTCAATGGATGTATTCAAAGATGAACATGTGTATGTGAATATATGTATATACATGATAAAGCTTCTCACATCGTGTATATAGTTTTAAAATATATTAAATATATAAATATAACTCTATGAAATATGGAAATGTACAAATATTACAATGAGAGAATATTTAATATTCAGAAATTGTTATTGCAATACTGCAGTAACGTTGGTTATTAGCCATTAATTTATGGCCTTTACCATTTAGTGAATAAATTACTTGGCAATCTGTACAATTAGTGGACGTTTCCAATCTTAATAAATTGGTTCGGGAATTCATTATAATAGCATAGAATTTCATATAGTAAATATAACACATGCAACGAAAATATGCATTATATTAATTAATAAGTAAGTGGAGATTTATATATTTCCATATTATCAATTTTCTATTTAAAAAAAACTTATATATATACATATCCGCATAAAAATTCATTATTGATCATGCTGATTATCTACGGCTTCTTAATATTTGCAATTAAAAATTTTTGCGCCTTCATCTGAAAGTCAAAATGAAACTTAGTTTCACATAACGCTCACAGATATAGCAGACTTTTAATATTGACAATTTCATTTTTCGCAGGTACGTGTTCTTTCTTCCAATCCAATTTCTCAGTTGAGGGTGAAAATCCATTAAAATATGCTGTCACAAAGGTAAGAACAATTATTAAAGTATACGACATAATTATTAAATATCGTAATATTAAACATCGTTGATTATTAATTTAACACTATGGAGATTCATTCAAGCGGATAAATATTTCGAAATTTTATCTAAAATTATAACGACGTTTAATAGAAACGCAATAAATGAATTCATAAATTTGGAAAGTAGATTCCGAATTTGAAGGAAATTAAAAAATCATCAATGAGCATTGATAGCAACTTACTTCGCCGTATCAAATAAATATTCACGAGGTTAAACTGATTTAAACTTACAATTAAACGACGCGACGGTTTCACAGTCATACCTCGTGTTATATGAAATGAGCTTCTAGTTTCATGTAGCCTCGTAATATTCTGTTTTTATTACGTATAATTGCTCCTACTTGTTAATTGTTCTCGTGCGTTTAACAAATTTCGAATAATTAACGCGTGGATTTACACGATTCATTTGGCAAACAACATTTATCTAATGCAATTTTTTTCTTTTTTTCTTTTTTTTTTTTGAATTGTCATAAAATTAGGAACCTAGATAATTATCGGTCCTTTGTATCTATTATTGCACGTATCGAGCTGTATCTATTAACCTGCCAATAATTGACAAATTTCGGAGATTCCCGAATGGAGGGGAAAGCTCGTAATGATCGCAGATTGGTGCGTCTTCAATCCCTCGAAACCAGAATCTTCCGGAATTGCCTTCCAACGCTGATCTATGCGTTCACTGCAGCGCACTGCAGTGGCCCGATATGTCACTGCAAGATCGTCTCCGCCAGTATTCTCCAGAGACATTGGTCCCCAACGATTGACCTGGTATCTTGTTCCTTTGTGGAAGATAAACGAGCATTTACATGGGATTCGCATTAGCGCAATTACTGGAAATTTATATGTTCGACAGATGTTGCGGTTGTTTGTACACTGCTTTATCATTTCATGATCGCGATCGTGATCACTTCGCGATTCTAACATGATTATTTGACGAAGAATTATTCTCGATTTTTTATTTCTTTTCTTTTCTTCTTCTTTTTTTTTTTTTTTTTAGTAAAAATTGTTAAGAATTACAATTTCTGTTAGGCAAGAATTTTGGGGACAAAATATTTCCACTTTTGTATTACATGTATAAAAGTGGAAATATTTTAAATTAAATTAAATTAAATTCATTATGTTGATAATTGTCTCAAACTTCTCCAGTGGATAAAATTTTTAATTGATTAGGTCGCACTCATTCCAGTTTATTTTTTTTTTTTTTTTTTTTGGCTTGTTCTATTTGTCGTTTCAGAATGGTCCATGCATCATGTCAATATCATTTTAGTAGCTTCGATCGAGGCAGGTTACCCTTAAATCCGTATTATCTGTAAAATCGATATTTTCAATCCTATTATTCAGTATATCTTGGACAATGTTAACATTATGTATCAATACCTGTGTAATCTACTTACTGACGATATCAATGCCAAAATAGCTTTGCAAATATTTTGCACTGCTGGCGCATTGACGCGCGAATAAAGGAGAACGACTTGAATAATAAAAAATAAAAACAGAACTGCACGAACGAAGATTTCAGTTATTCCGAATTTATAATCCGTTTGGGAATTCGAAAAATATCTCAAATATCAGCAGTAGGGGAAGCCAGAGCCACGGACGTTGATGTTTTAAGCACGCTCCTCTCTGAGAAATGTTTTCGATACAAGCCCGATCGACAACCAAAGGAATTTTTAAACACAGGATTGAACACGGTGTTTCACGAAAAATACACGAGAAAAATAGCAACCTACCTCGCGTACATAAAACTTTCATATCGCGTGAAAAAAGTACGTTGACGACGTACAGATGTTTCGCAAATAATGATGAATGTTTAATGAAAATTCGTTAGAGCGCTGAATTACTAAATGTTCGAACAGCTAAAAACGCAGAAATTTACGAGAGTACAGGGAATGAGTGAGAGACACGCGCACGCATACACACACATAGATAAAAAAGAAAAGAAGAAGTAGATAGAGCCGGTAAACTTTCGCAAAAGCCTGGACATCGTAAAACGTCTCAAATCTTTCCACGGAAATTGACAACGTGTTAAAGGCGGTTGAATGTCGCGCGACGGGAATTGAAATTCAGTATTCTTCGATGACACGAAAATATATAGAGCGTGTCGTGTGCATGTAGAGGGGAAAAAAAAGAGAAAATGATAGTGTACGACTGAGAGAGAGAGAGAGAGAGAGAGAGAGAGAGAGACGAACGACAAAAAGAAAAAAAAATTGTATAGAAAGAAGTTCGAGCGATAAAAGGTTGGCAACTCATTTAGAATCTTTCTCGGCCGTGTATATCGGTTTTGTCGCGGCAAGAAAAACCTCTCCCGGACTCGTTTCCCGCCTGCATCCCAGTTAATATCCTGTCGTGGGCGTAGATGTTTGCGACTGATCCAATTTCATACTTTTCCTGTCAAGTTCAACTGGTCTCGAGGACGGTACCGTGAAAATCAACGTTCCCAGATGCGCGCCAACGTTTCCCTTCATTTATTGCAATGCAAACGCCACGGTGCCTCTCCACTATATGCACCGTATAGTTTTACGATAGACTTCCGTTTCAATTAGATCGTACATCGCATCGGTTCGAGCTGCGATTCGCGATTTTCCTCTGTTTTCCTCTGTACTTTCAAATACGAGAATAACAGTTTAACCTCGATATCGCGCAACCGCGTGTGACAAATCGGTACAAGATACTTGGGATTCTTGGTTCGTAACATTCTCATTTGACGCGAATTACGTAATTATTGTAGACTATGCATTTATCGAATGCCTGCGTAATGATTTTCGATTGATGATAATTTTTCATTCGTAATAGGATTCGAAACATCAGATACGTTATTGGAGCGATAAAATGAAATCTCTTTTTCATCTCTTTGATTTTGATCTGTTGATTGAATAAAGCTGTATGTGCCACGCGATATTGGTATTGATTTAAATAATATTGGCAGTCATCAGAAACGTCGAATCCATTTTGGATCAATTACATTTTACACACAATGAACAATCGTCGTTTAAATAATTTTATACATACTTTTGCGTCCTCCAAATAGATATAATTTCTACGTACATTTCTCAATAAAAGTTGACTGATTATGATGGACATTGATGAACGAACGTGGATATTTCGGCGATGTTAAACGAGAATGCAGAATTTTAAATCACAGTTTTAAACCTTGGTCATTTGACCAAGCGTTGGTACGTTTAGTGTCAAAGAAACTTTCAATTCTATTTGACTGATGGTTAACATCGAAAGTATGCTACAGAGAGAAATGCCATCGCAGTCGAATATTTAAAATTAAAAAAAAAAAAATACCCATCGACGTGCCTTTCATCTCGTCCTTCGTACCTCCAATTAAGCCTATCTCACATATCGCTCCATTCAAAAGTGAGTAGCATTATCAGTGACGCGACGGAAAGTAGTCGAGTCTCTCCACGGCGTTGTTTCGATCGTCGCCGCGATGGATGCCGACGTGCTGACGAATAGCTCGTCAAACTGAGCGCAATTTTTCCACAAATTTCTGCACGATTCGTCGAAGAAGCGCGGCGATAACGGCAGATTTCGCCGTGTATTTGTATCGAAATCGACGTCGAAGGATTGAAATCGTTGATCTCTGTACGTCAGTCAAACCATATCCAGCCACGTTTGTTCCTTTGTTGCTTGTGGCGGACCAATTTGTCACCGAAATACGTCCCCGGCTCGCTGTATCCCCGCGAGACGCTCGTCACGATCGATTGATTCGCCATTTTGTTCCTTTCTCTGAAGTTAAGCGACGTTTACGCGACACGCTCGAAAGGAACTCGAAAGCTGAAGGGTTCACTCGGTGAGTTGAGGTGGGGGTCCTCTTTTCCGAATTTCCAAGTTTCTCGCCTGCGATCGACAGAGACTCGTCGATTAATCCGCCGTGCCGGTGAATCGATCGCTCGCGCGACCAAAATGGATTCCCGGGCCACATCGGTCCGGCCTAATTTACATTATTCCAACCGGTGATTAGCCGTTCGCGCGCTTCCAATGATGAGCCCGTCGCTATTCGCCAAACATTTATGCAATTTCGATGTCGTGGATAGTGCGGTCATTCGTGATATCCGATGTACCTTTGCTTGATTTAGAGCTGAGGTTACTTGATCAAAAATGATTTGATACTTGGTGTAGCGACGCTGTGCTGTGCGTGAATGGTCTGTTGTTGCTTTGATCCCACAAATGCGATAGAGTGAATTCTCTCTTTTTAGAATTTGAGCTTGTCCATGCGCGTTTCACGTATATTCGAATGTAATTTTTCTTACTGGTTGCCTCCGAGTCGTTCGTGTATTTTTAAAAAGTCGAAGCGAACGATTAAATTGAAATTCTCGAAACGTTGAGTTGCGCCAATATTCTGATTTTCTGTTCGGCAGGTATCTTTGAAAATGCTCCAAGTGTCATATAAGATGTTATGGTAGATGTTGAAAGATTTCAATTAATCAGTAACAACTCGATCGATGTTAAAGTGATCGTTGGATACAAAATAGCGTTAAACATGTCGGAATATCAGAACTGAACTCTGATGCTTTTGTTCGTCTTCGTTTTAACGAGGCGCCACCAAAATTCACCAGATGTGAAACCATGTTTCAACAGCAGAATCACAAACTAATTTATGTCGTTACGAAACGATAACAGCGTGAGATAAAGTAATTTCAGTAGTTGCAGTCTAACATCCGTCACACGTGCGCAACTTCGCGAAACTATTCAAACAAATATAGCAACACGCATAATACATTGTTCGAAACCCTTCGAGTTTCAAAACGTGCATTTTCAACTCATTTATTTTCATGCTTTTCATTTTCAATCGGCGCGAGTCGAATGCTAAAATTTCACGATGTCTATGAGTTTATTCGTTTCGCATGAATTTATTGCATTAACGACGCATCCCAAATATTTGCCGATGGATTAATTATTATCGGGAAGGGAAATTAACGTGGTTGGTTATAAATCGGGGTGAGCATTGTACAACGCAGAGTACGGCGTGTTTCCAACGAATAATATTCGCGAGCGTTCGCTGCGAACACTTTCCGCAGAGCCATGGCACCGATGTCTTTCTTCCATTTCAGTCTTGCATTCCTTTGTCCCGCCGGTGTACGCCGGCAGTTGAACGAAATACTCGAAACAAGCAGAACGATAGCAGAGTAAGTACAACATGTCTCGTACTAAATGACATTTTAATTAAATCGTTTCCGCGACTCGGTTTCGCTTTTATGAAGGCAGAAGTTTAGATTTGCTCGGCAATTTATCAGATTTACCAACGAACAGATGAACCGGGACATGGCTCGGAATTATTTGCCAGCATTTTGGAACAGCTATCCGGAAGTTCGTTTGCATCCGTGTTCGTGGTACACGATTCGTAGAAACGCGTCTTATTTTCCTTTCAATTGCCGAATCTTTCGTTTCTCTAAAATTCATCTTGCATTGAATGCTCGTCGATCCGCTTAAAATTTCTACTTCCTCGTTTGTTCGAACGTTGCACGAACGAGTTCGCCTCGCCTTCGTTATTTTATACTCGTCGGTGATGTTACGAAAACTTTGCTTAGGCGAAGCACTTTAAGATGAAACTTTCTTATGGAAAAGTTACCTGGAAACACAGAATTAAAAGTCACAACGGAAGATAAAGCGATTCTGGATCTCATTAAAGTGATACATTCTCGAAAGTTTCTTCTTTCACGCTGTCCAACGTATACAGACACGCGCGCGCACATACACAAGTATGTTCTCAGGCTAACGAAGCCCATGCAATCTACCATTTGCCATTACCATCAACCGATTCTACCGTTGCCAATTACAATCACGCCCTTAAATCGCGATCGAACGAGTGGAACGAAATTACGTTCCCGGTCTCTATCCCCAGGCTTTGTGTGCGGCTCCGTGTCGAAGTCGTCGTCAAATTCGGTGTCTGTCGCATTGAAAGCTGTCGCCATTAGTCATGCTTGGGACAAGGTGCGCTCGATATGAACCAGTCGGTCCATTCTCATGTTTCTAAATTGGACACGCTCGAGACAACGGTGATCCGGCGGTGCCCGGGCGCGTGCTAATTTTCCAATTTCCGATGTTTCTCGAAGCCTATAACATTGCTTGTCCGATAACTTGGTCCGACTGATATATATTCGGCGGGTGAACGGCGTGGTGGTGAAAATTCGTTGGCGAGATGTGGGTTGGAAAAAAGGGGCGCGGGAGGGCCGTGGTGATCGATCGTGGTCATAGGAAGATAAATTTTTATCGGACCAGCCGGCGGCGAACAATGGACAGTAATGAATATGAAGTTCGACTGATTCCGGGGGGCTGATCCTACGGAAGAGCGAGCCAGCCGAGTTCGTGTGTGAGCCAGGTGATTAAAGTCGTTCTTTCCGACGTGAAACTAGGACAAAGGGAGAGACAGAGAGTAAGAGAGAGAGAGAGAGAGAGAGAGAGAGAAGCAAGCTGTAAAAAGCTCGCCGTGTAATACGGATGACACGGTCAATTTTCTGGTGAACGCGTGCTACAACGCGCGTGGCTTTTTAAGCGTCGCCTGGAGGTGCGCGGCGCTCGCTCTCTCTTTGCACGCTGGATGTTCCGACGCGATGTTCTCGAGGGCGCAATATCGCGCCGCGACGTTGGATGAAATCCTCGAGAAGCTCCATAAAGACGGCAGCTTCCGCGAAATTAATGTACGCAGTGGCTAGCCCGACTGGCTTGGAAACCAGCTTCCAAGCCGGTGCTACTAATTTCGCCCGTTTCTCCGCGCCTCACGCTTGTTCCCCGTGCTTTCTCTTTAACTGTACGCTTGACGCCGAACGAACCCGACCCTCTGCCCAGCTGGAATTTCTTCAAAATGAATTTATTCATCGGATCTCGGTTTACTCTCTGGGGCAGCGCCGCCATTGGTTGACACAGTTTCCTTTCGTCTCTATAGAGTGGCATCAGCGACATCGTTACGACTCGCAGAGAGGACCGCGTTTCTCACTGCGGTTCTGTGCAAGCCACGGCGCAAATGAATCGCTTCTTTCGGGCTTGAAAGTGTTTCCACCGAGGAGCTCGTCTTGTTGCCCGCCTCAGTGAGCGAAACGGCGCGAAAGCATCGTTCCCAGGAACGCGATAACGACGCGCCTTTTATCGTTTGTTTAACCGATACGACACGAAGTGAACGTTACGCCACAAAGTACGAGGTTAAAGAAAGTGCCGAGTTCTCAATGGGTGCCTTTCAACGTGCAACTCGGCAAGACGATTTCACAGAGAGTTAGGTGTGTTATCGATTCGTGTCGCAGTATTAATTTTCAGTTAATTTGGTTAATCGACTCTTGTGATTTTATTGTACACAGTCAACCGACTGAGGCAAATGATTCTACGTGTGAAAATGTGTCGAGAAGAAGCAGTAAGATTGTTTCATGAAAGCCTTCGTTCTCGAGAAGAAACCGCGTTTGAAAATGTATCAAGTATATTTGAATTTGGCTAATTCCACACTAGACAGGTGCGAATAATCGACACGGGGATATTCTACGGGCGAAAATAAATGAAATACGTGAAATAAAATTTTTTCGTTTAAAACGTCGAAAATGAATTTTGAGTACGTTTTATTAAAAATTACCTTGGTAAATCTCCAAACTCGATTTTCCCGGAAACGAGGGCTTTAATGAAAAAATTTTATTCTCTCTTTTCGACACATTTTTACACGTAGAATCACTTCTGTAGAATCACCCTATATAATATATATATATATATATATGTATATATGTTAGAGACACGAGAGACTAATAAATAGAACGAATGATAAACGATCCTGTGAAAAAGTTGTGAAAAGTTAATAGATATCGTCTTGCAGGCTATGAATTTTCTCGAAGTTCGCTTTCGCGTTTTCGCGATATTTCCTGTCATCTATGGTAATTTTTATGTATCGATAAATTGGGTGAAATATCATGCCATGATTCACTGGCGATCGTAAGTTCTGACCTCCGCGCGACATTTTCGATACATAAAGTAAAAATATTCCTGATATAATATTCAAGTGCCATTCCGCGGTACCGAGTCTATCTTGTTGAAACGAGAAAAGTTTGAGGAGAAGGAAGTACGAACGGAACTTTCTCATTACACTGGTTTTTAAACTACACGACGGGGCACAAAGAATTCGTAAATACGTAGCAAACACGGACACAAGAGAGAAGACATTTAACATTAATAAAACTACCGCTATCTTTCTCTTCTATTGAATAAAAACTCGACCTTAATATCTACCCACTTTGTACTCGCGCCGGAATACCATCGTATCGTCTAATAAAACTTTGTAAAATCTCGACAAAGACACGGACCAATTTGTCGTTTCTTCAAGACGTAACGACGTTACTTTAACCCATTAAAGATCAAAAATCAGCTTGTGACAGTATTGTTGAAGTTCTACGATTTCTTTACATTTCATAAAGTCGTAGACTCTAAATGGAAGAAAGAACAGTGACGGTGCAAAAGAAAAATGTTAAACGAACGTCCGCGGTCCACTCTCATCACCACGAGATTAAAAAAAAACAGAATTGTTATGTTAACACGCGACGTTGGCCCTTTAAGTCAACTAACTATTTATTTCGCTTTTAACAGAGATTCAGAGAGAGAAAGATAATTACTAAAAGTATCTTCGTCAGAACAGCACCGTTCTTCCTTCTTCGTTCCCCGTTCCTAATCAATTTTTAAGGATCGTATAAATTATTCAAGCAACAGGCAAACGTTTCGTACCGTGATCTCTTATTTCTTCGCATCCCGTTCGTCTGCAGTTTCAACTACAAGTTGGGACACTTTTGCTCTCACGCAAATAAGTAATTCCCAATTTCCGCGTTTCCCGTCGTAATTGCAACGAATTTTCGCCATGTTTTCTATAACATCGTGCGCGTAATGTAACAGGCGAAAGTTTCCCACGGGATAAACGCTCAAATACTCCCGGCGAGAGCCGTTGCGCACTATATTCAGAAACTCGTAAAAACAGACGACTGCCGTATCCGCGTTGAGGACGGTGAAAAAGCGTTCCGCGTCGCATTCTCGCATCAGTGGCACCGGTGCAAATCGCGGAACAGCTTTTTGTGATTTATTCGCGACTGGCGGGATGCGTGTTTTTGGGGGAGGTTGGAACATTCGGGGTGGTGCGCGAAACTGTTCGCCAGACGTCGTAAGGCGTCGGCACGGTTGAATCATATCCACACCGTGACAGTTTGAAATATTTATGCCGGCTTCCGGTGCTTTCTGGCTGCGTGAAACTACCGTTGTACCACCGTGTCCCCCGTATTGTTTCTATTAGGGCGCACCTGAGTCGCGCGTTCGTCGTCGAGATGCCGCTGCTTTGTCGAATCTTCTGTCGTTGTCTCGGCTTCTGGCGCGCGACACTTTCAGCCATGTGTAAGCACGTGCATACGTGCCAGAAATCATACGTAACGCGGCTGGATTTTCGCTTTCTCTCCAGCCTTCTTTTCCTGTTTCTTTTTTCTTGTATCAATGCGATCCGATTGGACTTTCGCAGCTTTATTTTTCATTTTCATCGAATTGCAGCAGTAGTAAACAGTCGATTTTGTCTGTCGGTTTTTGCTGGGATAAATAATTTTTATACTGTCGCGAGAAGTGGACAGCTTTGTCCGAACATGAGTGTACTTTTTTCCATATGAGATCGATATTCAGAGTGGAATCGTATGGAGCTTTAAATAATTTGTCAAATGACAACGCGAACTGATTTATTTTCACGTGCCATCAAAACGCTTCCGGAACGAAATTCGATTGTGTTTGTACGATTGTATTCACGCGAGATTCGTTTTCAACATTTGTTCTCGTACGAAAAGGCAAACAGCGTTTTTACATATATATATATATTTTTATTTTTTTAATTTGCTGTTTACCCTCCCGACGGGGAATCGATGTTTCAAAAAATATCGTTTTAATTACGGAGATTCGATTTTCTTCATTCGCAACGGTGGCTTCGGTTAAATTGAATAAAAGGGCGGGCTTTTATCTTAATTAAACGTCTAAAGGTGCCGCGTCGAACTTTCGCTGGTAGATGCTCTTGTTTCAACGAGATAAAAGATACATATTCGAAGCGTCGATAGCACCGACGCGGCAGTCAGTTCAGTCGTGTTCATCGAGTTTTACAGATTCCGTTATCCTCTATCGTTCTGTCGCTTATTTCCGTGCCAATTTACCCGTCCACGACGGGAACACCTCTGCCACTATTTAAATGTGCTTTCATTCAAACACAGACGTACGTAATCGAGCAGAGATGCAACGTCACTTGTAGACGTCTTTCTTTACACGAAATATTTTTTAATTTCATTGACTACATCGTATCACTAAAACTTGGAACAAATTTGACAGTGAGATCATATTCAATACTAATACTCGTGCTTAATTAATCTCAAAAATTTTAACTTGACTTTTATTTTTATTATAATCGTAAACGTAAATTACTAACGTAAGTCACCTATAAAAAAAACTCGACGATAAACTACTCGAGAGTCAAGACTGCTGCTGATTCGTTTGTAAATGTTAACGTGCAATAGCACGTAATGCAATGTGGACACAAGAGTTTTCTTTGTTCATTCAAACATATACTTTCTTCCGTCGGTAAATGTAACAGCAGACACAATAAGGAATCTAGGAAGAGGGACGTTTCAATTCCACGTTCTTTTGTAACGAAATGTTTGACTCGTGTTTTCCTAATATCAATATAAAGTCCTCTTCCTCGTTTCATTCGCTTTCTCCCCGTTCCAACTTTCTCAGCGTTCCTCCAATTCTTGCTCCATGTCGCTCTCATTGTACATTCTTTGCTCGTTGTATCTCTTCTTCGCGCACTTCCCTTCCTTTCTCCGTCTGCACTCTGTCTATGCACGCTTTTACCATTTCGGAACGCGGTGGAAGAAATAGGCATAGAATAGAATGTAAGCATTCGCAACTTGTAACAATTTTCTAGAACGCCGAGCTTTAATGGCATCGTGCATTTATAGTACATATTTGTGTGTGTGCGTGTGTGTGTGTATTTTTTTTTCATTCTTTCTCGCAATTTTGATGGCAAACTTGTTGGAAAAATTCGATTTCGATTATATTACTTTCCCTCGCGAAAAAAACACCCGAGGCTCCGAATAAAAACATTAATTTCGCAGGGAAACTATATCCCGTCGAACGCAATTACAAATCTCGTTATATTTTTTCTGAAGCGGCACCTGGCCACCCGAAATAGCCGAACGCATTTTGTTTGCTATAAAAATATTCCATAACCCGTTTGATGTTTCGAATTTTCACTTTGGCGTCGCACTGTCAACGCCATTCTCCTACAAATCGTTGTGATCCGGAGTTTATGAAATCGTCAAATCTTTCACATTGCGAGATCAACATTCACGTCACGATCGATCGCTTCTTCCTTCCGGTTTGAGTATCACGTTTTCAGACGTTCCAGACGTTGCTGATATTTTAATGGTAATATTAGGAGAGACAAAAACAGTTACTAGACACTGATAAATACACGTAGCATTTCTAACTTACACGTTATGAAAATCCTACATCTAATATGCACGAAAGAGTCGAATATATTTGCGGTAAAAATTTATCGAATTATCTTCTATGTCGAATGTTTCATCGAGTCGAACACACATTTATGATAAATTATGTAATTCGTCAAATTCATTTTCTCCATTTATTGAAACAAGCGAAAGCCACGTTTTAAATCGCGTTCGAAAACGTGGAAGCTAGATCGCGATTTCCGTGGAGTCTTTGAACGGAAAATTTTCTATTTTCTCGATGTTCGATAGACGCGCATTTGATTCTCACGCAGCAAGTACAAAAGGTAATATGAAAAACGGCGAATGGTAAACGATGCGTCTCGATTGTGCAACTTTGTATGTCTGCGTCGCGAATCAACTCCGCCATATCGCAGACCGCCAGTCATTTTCTTTCAGACGTTTAACCCACGTTTGTACAAGCAACGAACTGCGAGGTAATTTATATCTCTGGGAAACATTTTGCCGATTAAACAATCGACTACGGTTTCTCCGTTTCATTTCGCCTACCGTTCGTGTAATTCGCTCTCTTTGTTACATGAACACTTCAATAAGCGCGCTCGCAACGTTGTTGTTATCCTCCTTCGGAAGATGTTGTTTTTTACCGTGCACCCGAGAGAAGACTTCTTAGACGTTTGCAGTAAAATGAAAAACAACGTGCCCGTCCCGGGGAAATCCTGCAATTTTAAACTCGAGTAACTCATCCCGCTTCGTTTGCAGAACTCTGTTTCATTACACGGAGTAATAAGTCTTGGAAATTGTGTGTGCTGCTCTTGAACATTTCAAGTAGAATTTTAGAACTTTATTCAATCTCGAGGGCTGTCAAAATAGACGAATTTGTAATTTTTTTTTTTTCTTTTTTATGCGGAGAACTCGTATTATAGATGAGAAAAGGAAAGGTTACGTCGTTAACGTAAATATCCGGAGAGCGTAAAATTTACAAGGTAGTAACTCTGTATTTTGACGAGGTCGACGAAAGCACGCTTCAGACGAAATTGAAAAGTAAAGTGAGGTCTTTGAAAAATAATATAACGAGGTCTTTTAAATGTGCGGGAAGATCGATAAGCTCTTACGAAAGGAAAGGGATTTTGGTGGGAATTTATGAAGCAACGAATATATCCCGCTACGTGCGTTTCCTATCAAATAAACGAGATTTCAACTTTAATTTCGCAGAGACTGGGAGAAAATTTCGAATAGAGGAATGCAGGTAGACAGCCAGAAGTTTCAAACAGTTTTCAAAGTATTAAGCAATTCTGAAAAGTCACGGCATTTATTACTTTCTTACCTTAGCTTTAAGGGGCAGGATCACTGAACTATTCGGGTATTATGGTTTCACAGTGACTTTAAGACTTTAAGAGTATACACAGACGCACGAAAGTATTCAAACATTAATTCTAATATAATACAGTCTGACTTTCATTTAATTTAACATAAAATATCTTCTTACAAAATTGTGTCTCGTAGCAGCGTTAATGAAATTTCATAACGTTTCGTGTGTTGCATCGTGCAACATGGACGTAAAAGTTCCGCATAGTGACTGTTCAAATATTTCCGCGAGCCAGTGTATGAGTGCTTTTACCTGGAACTTGTAATCCGGCCTGAACTTTTCACCATCTCAAAAACCATAAATTGATACATAGGCGTCAAACAGAAACGCGCCCCGTCATCTTACAAAGTCACTTCGTCGATAAGTGACACCCGTGACTAAGTAGTTCCAAACTAGAAGGGCTTCGCTAAAAGCTACCGGAAAGTTTTGATGCTGCTTTTCATCGATGATAAAATCTCTATTTTTGACAGAGTCTCCTAACAAAGGAGTCAGCGACACCGTGATTTATTATCTAATTACTCTCCTGTTTCGTTGCTCTAACATTGGGACGATCTCTCGCGTTCGAAAGAATAAAATCATCCATCCATCGATGGAGCTTGTTAATTTTTCACTCGCGATGTGACAGCCTCTAAAGTTTAAACGTATTTGACGCTCTTTCGCAGGGTGAGATAGAAAGCACTCATTTGCATATTTGCACATTATGAATATTTATCATTTATGTGACACTGGCCTCGACAAAGTATGCTGCTTTTAATAAAAATTTCACGGAAACTTTCTGCCGAAAGAATGTTCAACTTCAAAGCGTGCGATGGAGATTATAAGGCAGATCGTGGATAGTTGTGGAAAATTTGAAAGTGTAAAAATCTCTAGATTAAAATGCGAATACTGTGGAGGAAGGATATGACGAGTCTTCTCATTGTCTAAAGAATAGTTTCGTCGCAGTTGAAAACTAAACACGTGTCTTTCCATCTTAAAGTATTATGCGCTTGACTAGCACCTAAATAATATAAGTTCGTATTATATACATCGCATATTTCCATAATTTCATAGTCTCTTCCATTTCCAACAGGCATATTCAAAATATAACATTCACTTTAGAATAAAACGATCCATTATTTAGATCCCATTTCTCTTTTACATTTTCGTTCCAGTTACATTTTTAAAGGAGCGAAGTCGAATAAATTTCGTCTACGGCCTAGTTCGGAATATGGTGAAATTTTTATTTCGCGTTGCGCGAGGAGGGGGGAGGGGGGCGGTGGGTGGTGAAGGAACAATGACAATTCCGCGCCATCGATTCACACGGAATAGCCTTACGAAAGTGGACGAAATTAAACATACATCGAAACGCGTTGCAGTCGCTGTCTCTCGTTCACCTCTCCCGCCTCCCGAACGGTCCAAAGATAAGGCCGAGTCGTGTGCATGAATCATTGGGAAAACCAACGGTTGCTGGATGCGTTGCGGAATCGAGCAGCCTAGGAGGATTAAATATTTCGTGGCGGCAGTCTGCCATTAAATTATCCATATCAGCCGTGGAACGTGGTGCACGGAAGACGAAAAACGGAATCCTGTGCGCGCCGCGATCCACCTTGACGAATATTGTTACGAATTTAAAGCCTGCAGAGAAAGGCGGCGGGACGAGGGGGAGAAAGAGAGACGTGTCTACAGAGTCGGTGGTAATTCCGAGAAGAGAGAATGCTCTCTGTAGAAAGAGATGATATATATATATATAGGTTATGTGTATAGGGAGGGAGGAAGTAATGGAGAGGGTAGGAAAATACAAAAGACCGAGGAACAGAAACTTTTGACAGTAGTCTGGACAGAATGCTTTTGCTAATCGCTCAAAGAAATGTTGGCGAATTTTCAACTTTTAACTTTTCGCGAAAGTGCAACTTTGTAAAAATCTGTCTTTCCTGTTTTTTTTTTTTTTTTTTTTTTTTTTTTTTTTGGTTTCTTTTTTTTCCTATTGAAACGAATCTACAGTGCCATGTCTACAGAGATGTTCCGTAATGTGTACAGAGAGAAAGAGAGAAATGCAGTGAAAAAATGCAGAGAGAAAGGAGAGGCAGAAACTTTAGACAGTGGCCAGGTCACGAGATCCTGGCCTCGCGCGCGAATTGCTCAAAGAATCGGGGGGGGGGGGGGAGGGAATTCATTGCGTGGCTGTCTCGGTGTAGAGTACTATTGACGTCAGATACTCGGAACGCAAAGCGTATAAACATGTTGCTGGCAAAGCGCAGTGAAACTCCATTCTCTTTACAGTTCGTCCGTGCCAATTCCCTTCAGCGATGTTCCGCCGTGGCGGCGTAATGCAAACGGATAACAATACGCCCGCGCCGTCAAAGACGCGTTTTGGGAATACTTGGGCGGTATACTGCAACTTGTACGTTTAAATATTTTCCATCTTAAAAACGCGCGGATTCTTCTCGTCCCTCTCGAAACTTTTTTCCAACGCCGTGGTCCGTCGCCGCGAAAACGAATCCCGAGCGAGTCGCGTCGTAACAAAGAATTTTCCTCCAGCATCCCTCAGCCGATATCTGGTTGGCCTCGTTTCTCGCAGCTTCGCCTCTTGGCACTTGCTCTCAGACCGTCGATTCCACCAAAGCGAATTCTTCTCTGTGTTTCGTGGAAATTGATAGAATATACGGACTCCCGTTTATGCTAGGCGCCAGCGACTACTCTCACTCTCTCTCTCTCTGTCTCTCTCTCTGTCTCTCTTTCTCTCTTTCTCTATCGAGTTTGCTCGATGTTACATCGTGGCGTTAGTGTTGATATTGCCTTTGTTCATTCGTTTTGTTTCGATTCACTTTGTTTTTTTATCCTCTCTATTTTTTTTTTTTTTTTATTCCGGATGAAGATTGAATTGCAGATAACGCGTGTAAAGTCGGAGTTAGTAAATAGAATAAATAGGTTTTCCGAGGTGAGATAGCTTTTACAATTATTTGGACGGAAGGGGATTCGGTTCGAATCGTAAAGTGAAACTGGTCGATGAAATTAAAAAGATTCTACTTTTTTTTTTTCTATAAAAATAGTGGAAAATTATGAAAAGCTTTGAAGTTTGATGAAATGCCTTCATATGTATGTATCATCGCACAGAATATACAGAATTCTCTTTTCAAATTCCACACGATTTTACGGAAACTTTAAATAAAAATCTTCGTTATCATCAGTTTAACATCATTGTCGATAGTCTCGCAATTGAGAGCCAAAGTCGACTTTTATAAATATTTCATTCAACGTTCAATCTCCAACAAATCCATAAGCTCGTTACTTCCGCGTCAACATTCGTGTAAAATTTGCCCAAGAAAAATCGCTGCTTGGACTCTGAACGTACGTTCGTGAAAGTTTGCCTAAACATCCGCAGTCGAACCGATTACCGCGAAACAATCTGTTATTTCTACTCCTACTTATGCCACTCCGAGGCACACGATGTCGAACACGAACGTTAAGCCGAAATCCGTGTCGAGCACCAGGGGCTGCAACCATTTCGAAGACTTCAATTTCCATTCAGCGGGAGGTGTTTGCGATCAATAATCAAGAATGGCACGATATTACGCGGAATCGGCGAGAGCCGGCCAATCGATGAAACGTTGTCACGCATGTTTGATAAGTCTGCAGGCGAATTAATGGGGTGGACGAGATTGTTTGGCGAACGCCTCGGCAAAGTCGTGCGTCCATACATCAGGCAAGCAAGTTAATCCTGGCCGGGTTTCCCGACGCTCTAGATCAAATTAACACGTTTTCTACCCAGGAAAGTTAGACAAGTTGGCGGGCGCCGGGTTCACCCGCTTCCAAACGGGCTACCAAAGACTCTGAAAGCATGCTCGTGGCAAAAAGTAGTAAGGGGATTAAATTCGACGCGCGCGAGAAGCCGCGTGGAAACCTATGAAGTTACCGGCTTTCCGCGACCTGCAGATCTCTCTCTCTCTCTCTCTCTCTCTTGCTGTCGTTCTCGCTCTTCTCTCTGCGAGAAATTTTCCTCGACGGTTTCCTTAAGGTCAAAGCAAATCAGCCGTGGATCGTAACGCGAGACCAGAAAGTCGAATGTGAAGAACAGCGGAAAAAGATCAGCGACGTTATACGGTTCGTCGGACAATTTCCTCAGTTTCGCCACGTTCGTCCAACAGTTTCAACTCGTCCTTATTTTCGTAAAGTTTGCCTCGAGGAAGGTTTATATATTTTACGGCTGTTCGCTTTGGCAGTGACTGGCGAGTGGTGCGTCTTTGATATCTGTAATTGATTGACGTATAAGTATGGCATTCGTGGGTAACTGCTTTCGTAGACTCTTACAGTTAATCCTCGTTTGCAAGTCGATATTATCGATACGCACGTTTTGCACGTTCTTCCGTACGAATTTTTCCTTTGATACGACGGAAAGACGAGTGTTCAAATATGAAAAACTCTTCACCGATAGCGAGAGAAGAAAATTTCGAAATTGCACTTGCAACAAAATTCTACTTTAATATTATTGCGACGAACTGATAGGTAGGAGGGTTAGTTTCACATGTATTTGGAGAAGTCTGTTATACAATTTAGTACAACATTGAGGAACAGTTGATTCGTTTGTACCGCTGTTGGAAACAATAAATTTTCCCTCGTGTTCAAACGTTCCACTGTTACATATCATCACGTTCAAACAAATTACCCAAATACGGCCAAGAATACGTCGCAAACCGTGAACTCTGAAAGATCACTGTAATATCTCGTTAGTAAAGCATGAATATGCATGCGGCGCACGTACAACATAAATTAAACAAACTTGCCGAGCGGGTCTGATGGCAGAAGCGACTCGAAGGATTAACAAAATCCCAACAACACCGGGTTTATACGATCATCCTCCGCGTCTTTTATTGTTTTTCATTTTCGAATGACGTCCATCACGCGTTGCGAGCGAGTGACGTTTCATCCCCTGCTGTCTGTTCTTAACGAACTAAACAGGTTTCACTCTCTGTTTTCAGGTCATTCTTCGTGTTTGTCAGTGGACGAGGAAAAAAGAATAGATTTGAACTCTTAGTTTCGCAAAAGAGAAATACTTGTCATATTTAAATGCAATGTGATAATAGCGTTAGACTTGAAACGTAAATATTGATAACATGGATCGCCAAGTACGAAATGTACACGGAGTAAAATGACGAGCAAAACACATATGGATTTTTAACGTTAATAATATTTCATCGTGTGTTTGCATGTAGAATACGAAAAAAGCAAAATGTGTATCGTTCTGTAGGATGTATTAGCTTTCCAAAAGAAATTTTATAACCTTGTTACCATCGCTGTTTTGACAACTACAAATTGTCTTCATCTTTTTCTTTCTTAATTATTTTCTTTTTAACCATTAGCAATTCAAGATGTATCGGCTCTGCGATTTTTGTCTTATTTTCACTTATTTTGTCCTAATTTTATAAAATGTTTCTGCGAGTTTTTTTATAAAAAAATATTATGTCTGTCGAGATTTCTACACGTTCTGTTTCTACGATATATATATAAACAATTGCAGGCTATTACAAGGATCGAGTAATAACTTGTATTTATAGTTTGTCCAAAATTGGATTTCTTCATTTCTCTGCCCACGGAAATATTAGAACAAGTTCGCTATTCTATACGTTTATTCTATTTATCTTTGCATTTCCATATCAATGTTCAAAAGTCCACTAGGTCTAAACATCAGACTGCAAAAGTTGAGAACATTGTACGAACGTTACGAGACGTCTGTACGATCTGTACGAAATCTGTCAAGTTTCCAACAGTTCCGGCAGATATCAGTAGTCGTATAAAAATAAGTTTCACAGTTTCATTTTTTTTTTTTTCTCCTTTTTCGAAACGACGGCTCGTATTAGCCCGATCGAAATTTGACTTCTTCTCTTCTGCTCGTTCACCGAACGTATCAGGTAATTTGAAGCTCGCGGTCTGTTACACAAAATTCTCCGGCAGGGCTCGTTCGCGCGCATCGACCCGCGCTCGCGTGTATCAATTTCACGCCCGTTGTCCGATCATTCGACACCGATTCGAGAGGTTAGCCGCGAAATTCTCGCACCTTCGGCCCCAGCCGAGTCTTCTGTTTGCTCGCGCGCGAATTTCGATTTAACGAGAACGCGGGAACAATCGGTAATGGATCGGCCGATGTTCGCCATTCGTTGCAAACTTTTTTTCGACTCGTGCCTCGAGAGTGCCGCGCACACAGCCCAATGCCACATCGATGGATGTAATAACCAGCGTGCAGTTGCGCGGTAACTTTTCCGCGCGGATCGAATGACACGCTCGTTCCACCAGTCGACTTCGATGACTCGATTTACGAGGCAGCAGATTCCGTCCGCCTGGATTTTTATGCTGTAATATTTCGCCTTTGTCGAGTCGCGATCGAGCAAGCTTCACGCTCTGCTCGAAATTTCCGCGCGTGTTTTTCCTCGTTCGTTGCACGCGGAAATCGTGACTTTGGTAATGTACGAGCATCAGCTTTGCGAATATTTATCGCGACGCGTGAATGTTGGAGGAGAGGGAACAAGCGTGACACTGTCGATGTTATCTAACAAACTTTAATTAAACCAACCCGAATTTAGAATTTTGTTTGAGAATTTTGATCTCTCTCGCTGTGTGTGATAAATATGGGTTATAAATTCTTGCTCCTTTCTCGATTCGGCATGTGCAAAGAATATATGAAATAATTATTCTTTTTTACCTAATACCGTTTGCACAAAGTGACGAGATATAGTTTGTACAAGAAAACATATCGTGTAGATTGTTCTGCGCGGTCTAACAAAAAGATTTGATATATACGAAGTGGTATACACACAATTTTCTACTTGAAACAAGATTGAAGCGTTTACGAAACTGAGTTTCCATAGAACCATCCATTTTCATCTTTTGATCGCATCCAGGAAAGAACAACAAAATTACAACGTTACAATCTTACAAATTTTGTGTCGAAACATTTCAAAGTCCTAGGTGACCCGACACATCCGTTCATCTCGACATTATCTTCTTCCAAATATTTGGAGCAATGATCTCGGAGAGGCGAGAGCTCCTTGTCAAAGATCCCGAAAGTTTTCGAACGAGATTGTTTAAGAACCTTGGGCCCGCAAGTCCGCGCGCCGAAACGAAGGAATCATAAATAAAAAAGTTGCAGCGAGTAAATTCACGGTTTACGAGGGAAGTTGGTCGATACCGAGGCGATCTTTCGGTACGGTAGGAACGGTACGCGTCGAAGTCCTTGGGCTCCGCCAAGAAGTTTAGCCTATTACGCGTCCGATATCTGCAATTCAATCCTCGCAGCCTTCGTTGACACCGGTGCGCGCGTAGAAGTAACTGGGAATCGTTTCTGTCTGCGTTACGACGGCTCGTGTCACGGAACCGTCATCCGCCGGTGCTCCGTATCGGCTGACTTATGCAAATCTGCGCGCGAGTACGCGTTTACCCCGTTCCTGGATACGTTTCGCGCAAACTGATCGCGCGCGCCACAGCCACACGTACCGAGCATAAATTCTCGTCGCAAGTTGTTGGATTTATGAATCTGCGGTGGCTGAAATCGAACCACGGTTCGCTCGCGCCTCTTCGAACAACGACGTTTCCCGTATCGCGGTCTTAATAAGAGGGCCGATCGAACTACCGATATATCCTGTCTGTAAAGGGAAAGGTCTTTTTCCTCACTTTCAACCGGCGTGATTTCGAAAGATTTCGAACGACAACGAAGGAATGGATGATAAATTTAGTCGAACGTAATTTTCATTCTCTTAGGTGTGCAATTCTGTCGATTTTGTTGTCTCGTTCTACTCACTGGTAGTTCGATGATGATCGTTGAAATATTTCAGAAGCACGCTCGCTGTGAGTTCTTCTTGCAACGAACTGTCTGTAGCGAACGAGCGATTATGATTCCTCTCATCGGCTGTAGTTCGTAATCATTCCATATATAAACGCTTTGCCCCCGAGGCGACTACGAATCGTTCTCAATTTCGCGGTGGTTAACGAGCCGTGTTTCTTCGAATTAGCTGCTCGTTGCATCGAACCCGGCTGAAATCGTTGCTCAAAGTGTTCTAAAATCCCGACACATTGCCGGGCGAAACGCGGCGATATTTTATTAAAATTTCGACCTACATTTTCATGCTATCGGTATCGAACTGAAGCCAGCATGGACGTAAGTGACGACGTCTTCTCGGGTGATGCGTCAGCGCCGTCTCCGATATTAAATTCTGGCATTACAAAAAAGATCAATAAGATGGAGTCGAGGGTTAATATCGTCGAAAGAATGTTTAACGCGATTACCATTCTAACGCCCTCGCCGATGTAAACAATATCCAGCGGCACTTGCATCACGGCAGCTTGCTGTTCAATGCGGCACTTGTTCCGCTGCTCTAAGTCCCTTCGTTTGTTCTCCTTCGTTTCCCAGGGCAATAATTTTCTAGAGAGTTTTCAAAGGGCGCCATACGGCTCGACTTTTGCCCCTTTGAGCTCGCGAATATTCCTTCGCGCAGCTACGGATAATTAGTACGTAGAGGAGGAGAGCGTTCGTTTTGTTTCGAGGGAGGGAAAACAATTTCCTTCTCGCGGCAGCGACGAATTAAAAGCTGGATTTCGTCGAGGCTCTCTCGCGCGAAGAAGAAAAGACAAAATATGTTAAATTGGGTTTGCAAGTGGGTTTTAGTCTTCAATCATCCCCGAAACGATTATTAAAAATTTATAAATTTCGCCAGACGATTTTTGACGTGTTTGCGTCTGTTCGTGAGCATTGGGACACTTACAGACGGTGAGAAAATTGCATACGATACTCGTCGGTCAAGCGTTCGATTAAAGTATTTCAGTAAATCGTATGATACACGTTGAACGTGGACTATTTTTGCCCAAATTTTATGCAATATAAAACATTTTAATGCATTATTCGTCGAACAAATGTTCCATTAAAGTATTTGTATGTCGTTAAATTGTGCGATGGATGGACTTTTATGCAAATTCACACTTTTAAGGGTGTAAAATTTAAAACTCCACACACTAGCGATAGAAATCTCATTCTCTCTGTTTGCTCCATAGCAGCTTGATTATAATAGACTTACTACTTTATCACAACTAGACCATCTTTTTTTATAAACAAGACTAGAGAAATAAAATCTGAGCGGTTTGGCTCATCAAATATCATAGCAAACCTTTTCTCTCTTTTTTCTTTTTCATCGTCATACGTGTGCTTAAAATTTTCCGCAAATCCACAAACTATTGACAAACGAAGGAGAGAAGGTAGCTTAATGAGCAGGCGAAAAAAATCGCGATGACTCTCGAAGCACGAACAATGCACGTTGCATTCCAGGTGTGTCGAGCAAAGTTCCATGAATCCTGTTCATCAACTGGAACCAATGTGTTCTTTCTGTATCTAGCCGTGCTTTATCGAGTAATCGCATTGGGGGAACATGCCCGGGCATTGTGATTAACTTCGAACAACTCGGACATTTCTCTCTGTTTACTCGTTCCCAACGTGTATGACAGGTGATCGTGATTGGAGCGCGCCCAATCATATGCTTGATCGCTTAAATTGGCGATACCAGTTTGATTATGAGATATGCGACCCGGTGATTCAACTGATTGCGATTTCCGCACGAACGATGATTCACCTGCGAGCAACGCCGGGCGCAGCATCGATTCTTGCGATTGGGAGGGCGACACCTCGGCGAACTTTCACTTCAACGTTTCTTCCTTTAGCGTCCTCGAGTAACGATGCGCTTCGTGTTCGAAAATGCTCGACCGATAGCGTCGATGCTAGTCGAGACTAGACGAGACTGTTCGGTGATAAGAGAAAAGTTGAGAACGTAAGGGAGGCAGTTTAACAAGGTGTGAAGTTGGGTTCGAGCGAAATCTTTCCTACAACCAATGGTTTGGTCTTTCTTTCTCCGTTTGCAATTGGTGAAATACAATGGATCGTAAATTTCTATGCATCTGTAAAATGTTTAAAGTGTACGGTATATTGTGTAAAAGTTTTATAGCAGAATATTCTGAAAATTGACGAAGTTGTAAGAGCCAAGCGTGAAAATTTGAAACTCGAATTTCTCAGTTCCCACGTTTCTCGGGATTGTGTTCGACGACGTTGTCAATTTTTATAATATTTCCTGAAATTTTCTACACGCAGCTCGTAAGATTGTTCTAGACCCACCAGGAAATTTCCTTGACCTTTTTTTTTTTTTTGAAACTTTATGCATCGATGAAGCGACAGATTTTTACACAGTGTCTGACTCTGGTTGCTTTTAGCTGACGTTACAGTCAAATTTCAAGTTGATCTGTTATTGAAAAGTTTTAAAAGTAACCTGCTCATTTATCTTCTTGTTGGCACAAAAGAAGCCAAATTCATAGCTTGTTACAAAGTTTGACGTTTATATAAGACTTTTTGTAGAGCAGTGTACTACAGTCTCCGAGTAACTGATGTCACAGATTGTATTGAACGGAATGTTTTAGTAGCAAAGGGTGAAGCATGGACGCTAAACCTCGCATTCAAGAAGCCATCGTAGTGAAGCGAGTACAAGATTTAAATTCCAAAGTTAACACGTTGCTACTTGTTGCGACAGAAACTCCTTTAGCGAACCTCAGGGTCTTCTTCGGCTAATCGGTTGCAGGAACTTGAGTCACTTTAACAGTGACGTTCGTTTTAACGAAGAAGTTGAATTTGAGGAACGGTGACATTTTCCATCTTCTGATTGATCATAATACTTTGGGAAAGGCATTCAATAAGGCATGATACTCTCGTTCAAAAACAGAAAGGAAGAAACGAAAGAGAAAAAGTATTTGAAAAGTATTGCAGTTTCTCTTCTCAATTTGTCAAATTGAAATCAAAATTTGACAAATCCCTCGTCGTTGACAACGTGCGAAAGGTATTCTTATAATTTGCAAAATAGATATTCACCAATTCTTACACTTTCGTAACGATGAAATTTAAGCGTTCATTTAAATAAAGGTATCTCGTCTACTGAAAAATTAACCCTATTCTGCGTTCATAATTAAAACGTAGCGAACAGCCGCCGACTGTGACACTCTTGATGATGAAAGTATGAAATATTACAGAGGAGAGTTTCAAACTGTGAGAGTTGTACTTATTTCCGCGAAACTTCGCGCGATTCGAAAGCTCCGGGCGCGTGCATATAAAAAGGAATATAAGATGAACAAGATTTTAAAAAGGAATCGGAAAGTTCGAAGTATTGAAAGATTCATGAAACAAAACTCCGGATGCCATGACTCTTTCGTTCGGCTGGAACTTTGGCGACCCGAAACTTTTGGATTTTTTTAAAACTTGCTAATTCATGGCTGCAAAACAACGTGCTCCGGTACCGTGTTATCTGAAAAGTAGCAGAAAATATTGAACAATTTAGTATTATTGAAACATATACGATTGACTAGTAGTGTTGTTCAGTGTTGCTATAATCGCGATAAGATTGAAAATTCTGTACTTTTAAGAATAAGGAATATTTTTTGTGAACGAAGAAAGACTTGATCAAAGAAATTGATTCTAAACACAAATTTCTTTTTACTGAATATTATAAGCGCTCCATCTTTGACATTTATATTTTTGTATAAATTCTGTAGACTTTTGGACTTATCCAGTTTCTCAAAATGGTCCTATATAGACCAAATTAGTTTGATCGTAGATCTATAGATTCTTTTCACAAGACTCTTTAAAATTTGTAATTTTACCCTTTACAATAAAAATTGCAAAGTTTCTTCAGCCTAAAGAAGAGGGGAAAAAAGATAGCAATTTTCGACCAGCTGCAGGAAACAAGTACACGATCTAGGATTTTCTATTTTATTCGTAGACACTCTCTTTGCGCAGTAACGCCGTCCCCAAATCTCAAAAGACGTGCCCGTCGACCCAAAAATGGAGAACACGAAGCTCCCATTAAACAAGCGTGCAGACGTGTGTGTTTTTCGACAAATCGAACGACAAACGTACGAATAAATATAGATTGAAGAAAAGGCAGACAGGGTTCGAAAAGTTAGACGTCGTTTAGATTCCCATTTTCATGCGTCGTTACGGAGTTTTCCTTATGGCGAGCGTTTCCAAGGAATTCCGTTTGAAGATCGACGGAACGTTTCGATTGTTCCCATGATAGTGCAATTTCGGCGAGGGTTTGCACGAAGAGACCGGAGAGTCCGCAGGTATTCACGATAGGTAAGGTAATTCCAAGACAAATGGACCATTCCCGAGACTGGTTTTGGCTTTTTCCGACATCCGGTTGTTCGCCGAGCTTCTCATATTCGCCAACATTTTGGGCCAGGATCTCGTTTAATGGCCACCGGTAAACGGTGTCTGCTTTAGCCACATGAATACGGTAAATTGCCGCATTGCGTTTGAGGCTGTTTAACTGGTGATGTACGCGTACAATTTCATGGTCGTTTTATTGTTGGTGCGACCATTCGTCTTAACATTAGATCGTTTCACTGAAGGCCTGTTTCGTGTCGACGAAAAGGTATCGATGTTGTGGATGATTTTACTTCTCTGAGTGAATTTGACAGTTTATCGACACTTGGTAATTTAATAGTTGCAGTGTTTGTCAACTGTGAGAAAAAGAATTACGATTGAACGCACAAAAGGCAACGAAGAAAGTGCAAAGTTGAAGAAAATTGCACGATTGTTTTCGACAAACATCGCTGTTTTCCCAAGATCGAGTAATTAACTTGAGAAACAACTTTTCAATGTAGTTTCAAAATTGTCACGCGAATATTGTACTTTACGTTGCACCAAACGTACTAACCAGCTTTGTGTAACAATATTTATAGCACGTTCTAAGAGTTGCGATCTCAATCCTTGAATTTAAATTCATTTATCTCCTCTTCCACTCCAAGTAAGTCACGAAAAGTTTTGTGAGTCGAAAGGTGTTACGTGACGTCCTGTCTGCATGCTACTCTTCAGCTTCTAAATTTCATTTTTATCAAACTTGCTGCACCTCAATCTTATCGACTATTATTAAAATGCGAAAATGGCGATATTGTTTGCTTGAACAATTGTAAATAAATTCTTCAGTTATTATTACAGAAAAATCCATTTTTGATCCTTTCGTTCGATCACAAAGTCAAAAAATAAAAGTCACAAATACGAAACAAATAAAAATACGAAAATTACTAAAATAATTGTATCTTTAGCTTGCACAAAGCTTCGTCAACTTAACTATCAGCAATTATTTAAAAAAATTTTCAATCCTTTTATTTAATTAGAAAGTCAAACGTTAAAGTCAGAAGGCCAAGGAAAGATATATTCTTCGTGTTTTCTCTTTCACTCAATCTTCGGTTCATGATTCGTGTATTAAAACTCAACATTGGGCACGAAACACAAGGGAGAACGAGTGTCACGTTCTCAATTTAGAAATTGAAAGAGTATGTCATTTTCATGGCTTCGCTGAATGAAAATGAGTGTCGCAAATTGAGAACAAGCTTTTTCGATCGAGGGTAATCATTTGTGACGAAGTTCTTGTTGCTCCTACGAGAGACAGGGAGACAGAGAGAGAGAGCAGTTATATTTATTTAAGAACATGAAATTGCCTCGATTCCCTATTCAATAACGAATCAACTCGGACCCGATGATTACGAGGGGCTCCATTCGCCGAAAGATTCGAGCATTCTCGCCAGTTCTCAATGTTTGCCTCCGATAATTGTTATTGGAATAGCAATTATTGTTTCCTCCGTTCTCTCTTAAGAAACGGATTGCCATGAATTAATTAATGGCCGTCGACCGCCCCGATATCAAATGCATTTCGCGCATCGCCGTTATTGAATTCCATTTGATGAATATAGAACGAGAACGGGAGAACGCTGGTATACAAATATTTTCGAACGTTTCGAAAAAATATTTATGGAACGTTCTTTCATTTTTTTTTTTTTTATTGCAATATCATTTTATTGCTGTTTACTGGAATACTGCCGGGGGCATTAATGCATCATATAAATATTTGATGGAAATTAATACATACGCGAAATATCACCGTGGCTACGGGATCGCTACTAGGATTAGAGGAACCACGAACCGTATATATTAATTTAAAAATTCGCTACGTCGGCGAAAATTTTTATCTGCTTTCTGCAGTTTGACGTGCATCGATCGTGGTTCTCGGCGTTCGCAATTTTTAAAGTATTGCCCGCCCGAATAGTTGCTTTTTGCAAAATTTCGTCGGTTTCACATACGAAACGTTACGTTCAAATGTTCAATCAGAAAAATCAGATGGTTGACAGAAAATTCCCCCCGTGATGTCGCAAGCATCATGGTAGAGTTGGCACTCAACTAAATATAAATCGCAAACCACACAGTTTACAGTCGAAAGAAATTAAAAAGTTGAAATATAATTTTCATTCAGTTCTCAAGTGCTTGACAAAAGAAAAAGGAATATGCGAGTTCATTTATTTTTCACGCAAATTTATTAACTCGATGAATGATTATCAAACGTTGCACACGCTCGTCTTCGATTTTCTTTGCTACGCGAACGAGAATTCTCGATAAGACGCGTGCAATTACGGGCTGGCTGTTCCGTGGGAGAATAAACCCATAAGACACGGGATGGATATTGATTGCACGTATCGACAGGCATCATGTCTGACTTCCCATGAATATCTATTGGTCCCGATGACAACGGACGTTCTCGTATAAAGGACGCGTGCCGAATGCGCGTGACATTGCGAGATGTTCAATCAAAGTGTCGCTTCATTTCACGCTATCGTCGCCATCTTCGACAGTGTGATTCCATAAATAGTCGCGCCGGATTGAACGTTGCAACGATCGACAACGATTTTGACAGTACCGGCAGATCGATGGCGACGCGCGATAATTGAAAAATTGGAAAAAGCGAAGATGGAGGTTTCTCTATTAAAAGATTCGAATCTACTAATCTGACGTCGTGATTGAAAAACTGAAATAGCTGGTGTTGTTTCTTGCTGTCGATCGCGAAAAATACGACGATCGATGTTTTCATAGACAAACAGTTTTAAGATTCGGTCTCAAATCAATTTCCTGTCGCCAAAAATGTACATTTGTACATCGTTGTAACGTCACAATATCGTAAATACTAATAAAGTTGTAATATTATACAATATTACAATATTGCATTATTACAGTCACAATGTTACAATATTATACCAAAGTACTATATATTATAGACTCTGTAAAATTTAATAATTATTTTTACTTTAACAATTTGCATTAAAGTCGGAAATTGGAAGAGGAATCAAGGAGGAACTTACTGCAAGATTTCTCGATAATCATGTTCTTTCAAACGCAGTAATTTGTCTTGATGATTCGTTGTTCAACCGTTTCAACGATTCGAGCACGTGGAATCGAAGGGAGAAACATTTTTATTATACCAGAGCGCTCTGACTTCTCAAACGATTGTCGTCTATTTTGCATATATATTCGACGTTGTTCCAACGTGGAGTTGATCTTTCTGCCGTAGCAATTCTTCCTCGAATTCGCAATTAAACGAAAATAAAGGGAGCGAGGCGGACGGGCCGGATCGAAAGAGTTCCCCATCGGCGAGAAAGGTTAACGAAGGCTTCGTTTAAATTCTTCGTCACGAGTTCCCGCCCGTTCGATGCATCTAGATTCGTCGTTCGTCCGTCGAATATAGTGTATCTTTTCGCTGGCTTGGGCTCGCCCGCGCTACGAACCGCCATGCAGAATTTCCAATTCCGAAACTAATCTTCGCGAGTTCGAATCTCGATACCCATCAGCATTCTGGTCGGACGGCGTGCCGTGTTATTACACGAGTTGCGAAGGTAAAGGTAAGTAAACCAGAGATTCTATCTGTGGAGTTTGTTGTTCGAAACAGTTCTGACCTATGGGCTCGGTTCCGCTGCAACTTTAAATAACGTACGCTTCCCCGTTCCCGTCTTTTCGAATTTTTTCCATCGTTGCCCGTTCACATCAAAATGCAACTCGGTGACAGTTGTTCTTCGACGTGTTGGTCATTTCCTAATCATTTCTGAGAGGCAGAGTCTCAGAGAGTTTTGTTGACTCCGTTTAAGGTTGCAAGTTTTGTTAGTAGTAATAGTAGTAATTGAGTAGCCTCTCTCCGATAGAGAGAGAGTAACAAAGATAAATGGAACTAAGAATTTTAGAATTGAGATAATATGAAAAATGTTTACCGCTCAACATTCTAGTCCTAAATCAAACTAGTGTAAATTGTCACGTTCAATACGGTTAGGGAATAAAATAAAACTGATACGTTTGTTAGAAAAATATATAAATTTATTAGAAAATATATAAATTATCAGAAAAATTTACGAATTTTAATTAAAGAAATGTCTAATAATAACGCTAAAACAATCAGAAAAGTTGCATAGAAATCTTTTACATTTGTAAAGTAAAAAATGCTATCGGTAGACAATCCAGTGTCCCAAAACTTACTTTAAAAAAATGCATCATGTCTGACTTCACGATACATTTTCGACAAACTTTTCCTTTTCGAACCTTCCTTCCCAAAGTGCAGCCAATTAATTCAGGGCTTGACGGCGGTAAGAAACGTGATCTGTACGCGTCATCCGAAGGATCATAGTGTCCGAGGGTGTACCGTTAGATCAACGTTGTCCGAGCTAAGCTTCGGAGCTTAACGAAATTCCCTATCCAGTCTCAGCTGTCCTAATGAACGCGCACTGACCGACACAATGCCAATATCTGAGAAATGCGTATCAGCGAGTACGATTGCTCCCCGAACACGGACAACTTTGACCGTCTTTCGGTTGTGCGCGATGAAACAGATTATCTCTCTCGATTGGGATTATGATTTATTGCATTCCTTGGTTGGCAGGCTGCGTCGGCGAAGGCACGCGAGCACGTTTTAATAGGTAGTGGAATTTCGATATCGGTGTTTATATTATCGAAGGTACGAATAATCTCAGCTTACTGGAAATTGGCCGTGCGACACGCGTTTCCTTTTTTTCTTCTTTTTTCTCTTTTTTTTTTTTTTTTTTTGTTTTCACCGATGTGTACCCGCTGATAACAATATTCTAATTTAAATCGGGGCAACATTTACGCGTATTAATTGAATTTCATCGAGCCGGATTTACTGGATCCGGTGTCGCTGGAATTAATTTAATTCGGCTAATTTACGGGACACCGATGAACGTAACTTTCCGGGCGGGGGTGGGGGGGGGGGGGAGGGTGTCGTTTTACAGCGATTAAACTTAGTCTTTTGCTAAATCAAAGCGTGTCGCGCGCACGCCGCGCTTTTTCCAGTGTTCCATTAATTATAAACTACCATCGAACGTTCCAAATATTACTTCCGTTGATTTTCGCTGACATCTGAAATGCAATTTTGTTTGCACGCCCATTCCAATTGTTTCACGTTATTTCGTTCTACATTGTAATCGAAATGGAATTTCGCGTGAAATTTCGCGTTGTATATTTTTTTTTCTTCCCTTTTAACTCGGCTCGGAGATTTCGGTAACGAAATGGACTGCGCTGCAATTTTCGATCGCCAGGTTCGCGTTTCTAATACTTTCGCGATGTATAGTTGATAAAATATTTCGAAATGAAGTGAATAAAGTCGCTTTTATGCGCTGATTTCCCGCCGGGATTTATTCTCCGTGGGATCGCCGGTGGAAAGTAATTCAGGCAGGAGTAAAACGGGAAAAATGAATCGCGGCGGCCAGCCCTAATTTGAAGCGATTCGCTGTAAATAAAATTAAAAATAGGAGCCGGGGAATGCTTTTTAATAGAATGAATCTGGTTGGCTGGATCGAGTATTTCCAAATTATCTTACGCCCGGAAATCACCGCTCATGGAAATTGGATTTCGTTGACGTTTGATCATTCCGCGCGGACACGATTTTTCGTAGTTACTCCTCCTCCTCCCCCGCCCTTCGCTTGTAGCTCCGATTTTGTTTCGTTTCGCGATACGCGACACACTTGACAAAAAACGACGGAAAAACAAGAAAACGCGTTTTACTCGCGTTTCATTTCCAGCGTACGCGCTTGACTTGCTCATTTTTCAGGCAGGTTCGAACCGTTCTTGCAGAACTTATTGCATTTTGCACGAAGGTTTCCCCATTTGCTTCCGGTGATGGTTAAAATTATTAACGTCGGTTGAACAACGCACGGCGACATGAATTTTGCAAAAAAAAAAAAAAAAAAAAAAAATGTTCAACCCCTATGTTCGAGATCGACACCTGGGAAGCTTTTCGAGACGGCTAGATTTTGAATTCGCCGCGATTTAATATAAATTTCAGGCCGATTCGCGCGCGATAAATATTTGTCGGCGCTGTGAAATGTTTCTACCCTATCGTGCGTACGTCGAGATATCGTTCAATCGTACTTCGTAACGTGGAATGATAATCGTTGAAAGGTGTACAGCTGCCCACCAAAGTATTCGAATACTACATAGACACATTTACACATAGACGCATAGTTCGAACACTAATTATAGATATTTTATGAACAAGTTGCACGAAATTTTATCAATTTAAAGATATACGGTGGTATATTATTATTTGGCTACAACAATTACAAAGAATAAAATCATTTTGCCGTTAAAGTGAGCCTCGTCGAAAATAAGCACAAGTATTCGAGTACTCTCCCTTGAGCTTGAACATACCTACCGCGAATTTTACGTAACCACGCAAATCACGCGCACACGCATTCGTCGCGCGCTATTCTTACTCGAAACTGACCGACACGCCGCGATCTCGATGCCCTCGCACTCGCGCGTTTTCCAAACTTTCTAATCGTTGAGCTGCCAAGATAGTTGCGGCAACGCGATATATACCCTCGGTATCGCTCTGTACAGTTTGAAACTTCAAGGCGTACGACAGCGTGGACGGAAACGCAGACACGTCGGTGCTTCATTAATTTTCATTTCCTCGGGATGCCGTTGCTCTCGCGTTTGTTCAACGCGACCCTATCAGTTACAATTAAAGCCGTTGGAGCCGCGAGCGAACGGTTTTTCCGACGGGGAATTAATAACGATCTGGGCTGATCTGAGCGACGAAAATCACGGCCGAACGGAACGATATGCAAACGGTTGGAGGGGGAGGAAGCTCGCGAGGGATCAGCATCGACTCGACATCGATCGGTCTTCATTTGTGCGGTTTCACGACACTGTAGGCGGTGGGGGGGGGGGAGGGGTTATAGGTTGGCAGCGAGGCAGGAAACCGTCTCTGGTCTGCGACCTCCACCTATTTTCGTAGAGGAAGAAATTGGCATGAAGCCACAGCCGCAACGCGCTGCAGCCTATCCGTACGTGGTTGTCATCGTCCGGCGTGCTCGCCGTGCTCTGACACCCGTCGACGGTTACGTCGATTACGTCACGTCGCGGTGTCCACCGTATATGTCGTCGATTCCTCCATCATCGGTTATAAATACCGAGTGCGGCAGTGTGTGCCTTGGCTTCGTCGATTTATGAAATCCAGCATCGTTTTGTACCGAAGGGGAAGGGTGGGCGCCGCGTTTGCAAAGTTGGTATAATTGGAAGACGTTGCACGCCGGTTTATCGCGGCGGATTGTGCCTGACGCGTCGGTCGAGATACGTTTTGAAGCTTGAAATTGTTTTGGAAGTTTGGCCGGCTTTAACTCGGCGACGACGAAGATGTAACAGAATTAGTTGTTGCGGCGTTTTAATTACTTTATTAAGATAGAAGCGAGTTTTGAATGTTTAACAACGTTGGCTGCCACTGCTTCCTCATTTCGCGATACCGTCGGCCTTCTTCAGGATATTCTCTGCCTCTGTGAACTCTGATACGCGCGGCGGGCCACCCTCGGCTGAGTGGTTCTTCTCTTTTTTCTTAATTGAGGAATATCTCTCAGGGGAGTAATCGAGAGAACATGGATAATTAAATAAGTTCGTATGCTCGCGAACATAATTGCAGAAAACAACGTAATTACGTTGTAAAATATAAGAAATTCATAAAATTTAAACCACGAAATTTGCAAGTTATCAGATTACATGGTACATGCAATCATTTACACTTCAACTAAATAGCAATAGGTTGAAATTCAAGGGAGGACTCTATTAAAACTAGAGGCCATTCAACATCGATCACAGTTAGAGTAATTATATTTATCCTATCTTTTGATTTCTGACACACCCTTTCAGGCCAATTGTAAATCAGACAGAAGACATGCATGGAAGATATAAAAGGTTCTCGGTCACGCGAACAGGATGCTTCGCCAAATAAATAACTTCGACGCGGGAGATTCAATAACGTTGTAAAACTTAACGAGAAGCGCGATACCGACATAGGATTTCGCTGGATTTCTCGAAGCATAGTTTCCCCCTAGTTCCGAGTTTAAATCGCGCGTTACGAACTTTCACATCTGGCCGTAAGTATTCGTCTCCCCTCAAAACGAATGCGAAGGCCAATAATAATGGTCGATTTTATCGCTGCAAAGGGAGAGAGAGAGAGAGGAAGTTTCAATGTTTCCTACTGCTTGCATTGCGATGTCCGATAACGAGAACGACCAACCCTCGCGGAGCGCATTCCTTTGTTCCCGCGTGTACAACGGTATCAATTTTTGCCGCTGATAACCTACGTATATTTCGACGAACATACGAATATATTTGGCCAAACTGTTAAAGTAAGTTATAAACGAACGAGCATTTTCGAATCATTAATCAAAGTCTTAAGAATCGGTTTTCACATCAGACGGGAATAATTAATCGCGCATTGGACAGCGGTAATTAATCGTATCACTGTTAAATATCGCTTGTAAAGAAGTTTTAATACTTCCTGGTAGCATGTATCGCGACGACAGCCTGATAACGTGAACGTTAACCCTTTGCCGTTGCATGTCCACTCCTATCTCGACGACAACTGCTCTCATGCCTATCCCACTTCAAAGTGAATCTTTATGTTGAACGCGTGGAACTTTATGCCAACGTGGTGCTCTCGTTGTATATTTCTCAATAACGTACGTTGGTTCGCGAATTCTCTCTCACTGGTTTATCAATGATCGTTTACTTAATAAAATATTTCTTGTTGATTAATAGTGTGATTGTATTTGTTTGAGATTTGTTGACGCGATCTCGATGTTATATTAGATTATATATCACATTATATATTAAAAATGATTTTATATTAAATTTATTATATTAAATTCTACATTGAATGATTTCACTAACGTAGATGTCTATTGATGGGAGTGAATGTGTCGTTTATTTGTTTCGAAGATTTGTTTTATAAATTTACAAGCACGATAATTCAGTCTACATCGTGTTCGAGAACTTCGAGCAGTGCCGTGATACGGACTCACGCTATTTTTGAAGGAAAGAAGACTGAGGCATCTCAATAGCTTGCAGCGCGCCATGATCCTCTCAGACGAAATTCTCGAAAATATTTAAACGAAACGCGCTCCACGCTAAGTTGACAAATGATGTCAACGATTTGTCTCTGCACCTCGAGGCCTGAAAATCTTCGAAGCCGATGGAGAAGGAAACGAGGTAGTCTTCCCCAATTTTCTATCGGCTCAGTACCAAAGAGTAATCGTCTGACTCCGGTGAAGTGCAGATCGTATAGTAGAGTAATCGTCTGACTCCGGTAAAGTACAGATCGTATAGTAGAGAACTCGTCTGACACCGGGAAGGGACAATTCACTTACCGGGGAGAAATTTCGTTTGACCTCCGACTTTTAAGCATTTATAGTAACATCGCGTTCAAGGAGCAGTCTGGTGTGAACTTATATTTGTTCATTTACGTTATATTTATACTTCAACAGGTCAACATTTCAATTTTTCTGTTGAATAGCTGAAACAGTTGAGTGCAAAAGTAAAAAATAATCTTAATGGCGGATGGAAAGTAATTGTAAGTGGCAAGGTAATTTATTTTTAAATAGAGATAGTTGCAAACTAGATGCAGAAATGATAAACAAGTAGTAAGAGGATAAATAGTAAGAAAATGAATAAAATTGAGATGAAATTCGCTTCCGGTACTTGCATCGTTTGTCGTTTCGATTTTTCAATTTTATAATTGTAACAAACGGGACGAATAAATTCTGAATATCGAAATCTTTCAAGTTCGATGAAGTTTTATATTTCAAATTACCTTCAAATAGAGAGTTTGTAACAATAGCTACGTAGTAGCCGCGTTGCCTGGCAACGAAAAGCCTGCAACACGATAGTTTCAGGAATTATTTGGAATATATATATCTCGATTATCAAAATTTGAAATCCTTCGGGTTTTGGAGAGGTAGTTCAACCATCAAATTCACGGAGTTTAATAGTCGGTACGTCAAGTTCCGACGTCCATCGAGGTTCAAGAGCTTCCTATACAATGTTAAACAAAGTTCTTAACGCGGACGCTCTGCGGAGTGCTGCGAAGTGGCGCAAAATACATATTACCAAAATAGAACAGTGATTAACTTGACCAAAAAGCCGACTAAATAACAATCCCACGACGTTATTACTTTCTAATTACCTTGATGTTGCAGTCGATTCTCGCTGAATATATTTTTCGCGAATGTTAAAGACCGACACGACGATGTAAATTGCTTTTAAAACGCAGAACCATTCAAATTCTTCGCGAAGAGCTACATACATGTTTGATTAACGCAATGTCAGTAATTCTCAAGTATTAATTTAAGATCGTTGTTTGGTCTATGTCAATAGAGTTGACATAGTACAGTTGAGTAAATAAAGTGGAAATAAATTGCACAATAAACCGCGAAACTCGAAATGGCGCTAAATCCTGCGAATGACGGAATAATAAAATAACATTCGAATGATGGAGCTGAAGCTGCACTTAACGTTTTCAAATACTTAAAAATACGTATGGTACGTGTGTAGTTTTCGCGCGTACCGACACGTACTCATTTATACCATCGAAATAATCATATCCCATACGCGGGGAGGGGGGGAGGGGCGGATAGAGGCAGTTTTATTCACTTGCCTCGCACGGCCGTGGCCGTGCCATTCGTGCAAATCGTATTAATCACGATGGAAATTGGTCGAAGTGGAAAACAGAGGGTCGCGGATCTCAAACGAAGTGGAATGACCCGGCGAGGGGTGACAGGCGCGGCAGTGGCACCGGTGAATTAAATCGGTCGCACCGAGTGCTCCGGGCCATTTCTTGCAGGCATCCTTGGACGATGATGCGCAAAAAGGGAACGAGACGAGGATCGTCGGGACGCGATTCGAAGTGCAAACATTTCGCATTACTAAACGCCGACGTTCACGAATTGCGTTCTTAGTTTCCATCGTGGAAAACGATTGCCTCCGCCTCCGTGAGGAGGAGGGGGAGTGGGGTCGTAGAGGAATATTACACTGCACGATCGAACCCATTAACTTTCTTATTTGTACGATTTGTACGCGATAGGTCGGTCGAAGGAGTGTGTTCTTGAGAGTGCCATTTGTATTCGGCGATCGATACCAACGCGCTGCCTTGGATCACCGGTTTTTGCCTTTCAAAGCCCAGAAATCCCATATAATGTAATAGCTATCCAGCGAGCAGGTTACATCCGTTTCCGCCGCGGGACGTCGATACGGAGTCAGTCAACCGGCCGTCGTTCCTCGAGTGTTCCTCGACGAGTACCGTAACATAATCGTAATTTCACCGGCTGCGTCGCTTAACTGCGTTCCCTTCCTCCTTGTGCCAATCGATGCACGCTGAACGATCGATACTCGTCGCTTCGTTAAGTCTCGGTGTCCTTCGTCGATGTCGTTTAAGGAACGAACGTTCGACACGCGTGAAGAAGAATTCACGAGCTACTTGCGGCTCGATCACCACGGGGAAACAAATCTGACGAGATCTGATGTAAAGCGGAGACGATGATCAGCAGCGCGTGCGAATGTAACATAAAACAAGATTGATGATCAGCGGTAGAACAGAGTGTAACGTAAAATAAGATTGATGAGTAGAATAACGTGGCGTGGAATAACGCTCTTACACGCTTGGATTCGTACACACGCTCGAAATTAGAAGTCGCGAGGCCAGTAAATTCACCAACAAGATGGCAGTAACGAATCTGGGAGCAAAGAAAGTGGAGTAACAGAGTTCGACGAGAGGATTTCACAAACGTACGAAACGGGAATGTGATTCTTTTTAATTGTAAAGTTATGGTATAAACTGGTCGTACAACTCGAGTCGTGTACCTTGCTGTCGACTCGCTAACGTTACCAGCTAGTATCACAGTTTCACATTGCGCAGAACGATCCGCGATAAGATCCGCGGATGACACATTAACATAATATCAAAGGACGACTGCGTTCTGACCACGCACATTGTGCCCAGTTTGCCCAGGCGAACCTGAAACACGACCACACTCGTTTCACGGTAATTTGACAAGCAGCTACTAAACAGACGCATTGTTGCTACCGAATTATCTTACACAGAGGTGCACGAGTTCCGCCTGGAGTTATGGCCGTTAAGAACGTTGTCTCTCTTTTGCGATTCATATTGTTTTATTCCGGTAGGGAACGGCCGGTTGCTTTGCAATTCAGCCAACAATGGACGCGCATAATAGAGCGATTATTACGAAAAGAGTCGTTGCATAAAACGAGCCGGGTCGAGCCGAGTGTATGCGTTCGCTCGTCTCGTAGATCTAGGCGGCGGAAACGACTGAGCAGACAGTTGGTTCTTTTTTTTGAATCGCTGTAAATCATGCTCGTTCATTTCCCCCTTCCTTCCTGTTGCTTCGAATTAACGACGATCGTTCTTTCGATAACTTTCGGTGAATCTGCACTCGGAATTTGCTTCACGTTCTCCTTTGTGCCCCCCTTGCCAATTTTCAAACTAATTTCGCCGGTTGTATTGCGAGAGCATCTGTTCCTGAAGAGACCACGACCCCTTTTAGCCTAATATCCCTGACTGATAGGAAGAAGGTCGCGGGTTCGTCGTTTCGGGAGAGATAGAGAGGCACTTTTGCAGATTGAAAATCATGTTTCATCCTTGGAGAAAAATAGGTCGTGTCCAAATATCATTTCTCTCTCCACGGTCGTACGGATTTCTCGTCGCTGTCCCGTTATCCCGATTCCCCCAACTTTTCCCTTTTTTTTTCTTCCTCTTTTTTTCGCGAATTTAATTTTCTCGCGTGAAACGTCCGGCTGGATTGAAGCAATTTTCGGAAGTGGTTAATACCCCGTATATATACGTATGGAGTTAATGCTCACAGCATTAATGCTTTCTCTTTTGTGATTTTTCCAGGGTCTCGTCTTCTCTCTTTCTTTCTTTGAAAGGGCCAAGAGCTTTAATTGCGCTGAATCTTCTTGTATGTGCACGTATTTTTTCTGGCGGTACTTAAAAACTTAAAGAGGCAAAACTCTCGAGCGGTTTATTTAAAGTTTAACGCAACTAACTGAAGTCTGCATCAACCATAATCTTCAGAGTTCCCTTTCCGAAGTTAAAATCTCCTTTCTCGTGCCTCGCCGGTTTTATTATATTTCCCGAGGCTTATTTATCGCAGGAATAAGAAAAGAATCTCTCTCGCGGAGAACCCTTCCTAAAATATTCCGCAAGTATCTGAGGAGATACGTCGCTTTGTGTATCGCCACGATAAAAAACTCGAACAATATGTCGGATTCGAGGTTCCACTCTCGGACATTTTCTCCTCATAAATCCCTGCCACTTCCAGATCCTCGATACTCCGCCACTTACAAAATTACATCCGATGAAATCTCAAACCTCGCACGGAGGGCTTCACTGCTCAAGCTCTTCTTTACGAAATGAATTGCTTCGTGACGTTATAACGTTACGATGATGAAAGATGGTCACAGGAAAGTTTCGAGCAACTAATTATACGAAGCTCGTTACACGAGGCACGTATTTGTTGGAAAAACAATCTATACTCGTACAAATTTTCACGAGGAGCAATTTATAATCACGCAAATTCATGCAACTTGTATGAATCACATCACAGACTTGAGCAACTATGAATTATATCATAGACTTGACCGTATATCAACCACGTAGAAGTCAAATTTCAGTATTTGATGTTTATAAAATATCTATCCATTGAGATTAAGGTTCGTGCAGAATTGAATCGATTCCATATTGTTGAAGCGTCAAAAAATGAACACCCTACACTTCATGCAAAAAAGCAACGAATCCTTTCTTTTCTTCTCGAATATCTGAGTACGCGATAATTACGAAAATTTCACCTCTTGAGTTCTCCCTACTCGCGATAAAATACACAAACGCACGAATCTTGACGTGTAAAATAAATCAATGTTGCTTCGCATCAGTCTGCTGGTATTCGTCTTTTTGTTTCGAATTATGTAACACAGCCAGAGAGAAGAAGAAGAAGAAGAAGAAGAAGGGGGCGGAAAGAGCGTGAGGATATCGTGTTGCCGTGTTAACAGCCGCCATAAATCGCCTGTAGAATTCTTACGAGAGTATCGCCAGGACGATGCAGCCAGGAGGTTGCAACTGCTTGCCGTTCCCTTGCCAAAATAAGTCGTGTAGCGGTTGTTTATCTGCGGCGTGTAGCGGATGCATCCGTGGCTTGCCATTACACTTTGCCATGCTTTTCACTTGGAAATTAAGATAATAAGGGGCAATTTGGCAGTCACACCGGCTGCAGGGTGGAAAGTTAAATCCTCCGCCAGGCAACTACGGACGTATATTATGCTAATCCGTCAATATAATCAGAAGCTGCCGCAATCCTGTGGTTCGCCCGGCTGCTTACGCTTCAACTCGCAAACGTAGCAACAGCTAGCGTTTAATATAATCGGAGGAACGTTCTACTCTGTTGTGTCTCTGCCACCCAGAAAGGCTTCTGCCAATTGTACAGCAATAATCGCGGCTGTACCTGAGCGGAACGTGATGGTAATTCCGCGCAATTTACGCTATTGAGTCATTCAGAAAGAATCAGTCGTTGGTATTAATTTTCTTAGCGTGAGGCGCGATTCTGTTTCGTGATTGAGGGTAACGATGAGCTGCCGCACAGCAAGAACCACGAACTGAACACATTTTTTTTTCACGATGAAAAATTGTCGACACTTGTCGAAACTGTTACTACGATTTCGTAAGTGAAAATTCGTATAAGAATCTGTGTGCCTGATCTCACTTTAAAGCGTGAAGCTTCTACTTTCACGGTTTTGAGTTTCTACTTGCACTGTTACATTTATTCTCAAAAATTGTAAAAATTCAAACATCCGTGAAAATGTCAAAAAATTTTTCTCGCAACATGATCCATCGTGGCTTTCAAAATTCAAATCCCTTAAATCTTACTGTACGATTTGTTGTTTTTCTTCTTTTTGCAATTTTATTGAATTTTGAACATTAAAAGCAGAATGACGAAATTTGAGGATCTTTTGAATTTTTGTTACTTAATTGCAATATTTAAAATACGATAAAACGATGGGAAAAGATCGTGCAGCAAGTTTTAAGGGTTTGTTGTAAATTTTAGTCTTCAAGACCGTGACGAATAACACTTTTTCAGTATTTTATGGATCACCTATTCAGTTAATTGTTTCACGTGTTATTACACTTTCTGCCCTACATTATCTCGCTACACGTTCCCTGCTGCACGAGGAAATCGATAATTACGTGTAATCGATTCCACAATGACTTCCCCCGGAGTATAATTGAATTTGATTGAAATTTCTTATTAAAATATGTAAAGTGAATTTTAATCTTTCAATCTTCTTCTTTTCTTTAATTTTTAATCTTTCAATGTTTCATCGAACGCTCATTTCCCCATCAGCAAAAATTCTTATGCCAGTGTTAGCGTAGTACACAAGAAGGGCATAAACACAGAGATCAGTTCCCATTTGCATATAGTCTAATTTATAACGTCGTATGAATCTCGCGTTTGGGTCGCGACCCAAATCGTAAAGTCGGCTCCGAAGTTGGGTGATTTCGGGGATAGGAATATTTTATAGAAGCAGATGTAATATTTTCGTTTTATCAAGCACGCGGACGAAACATTTGCTTTTCATCTGAATCAGTAATTCCCATTTGTACAATTAATGTCGGCAGTTTTCGCTCTGCAAATTTCAGTAAAATTAACAGTAAATAATGAATTATACACCGTATTTCAATCCCAAACTGAAAAGTGGACCGTCTCTCTTATTTCATATTAAATTTACAATATTTTTCAGTTGATTTCGTCAAAACTGCATCCAAACATTTAAAACTCTTTGTGTTACAGGTAAGAGGCTATCACGATTGACATTTTGTCCGCATGGCTTCAACGTCGTCAAAGTTCGTTCCGGTGAGCAAAATTTATCGAGACTCATATTCTCATAATTCTGGTTGCACGTTAATTGATAGAGACTTGATTAATGTTAGGATTGATTGTATTATATCGGAAGAGTGACGCGCTGCTTAGGTCATCGACATTGCGTAAAACGTGTATTTACGCAGGGCTGGCGCGAAATCGTGTTTGCGTTAGAAATATTGGAAGAGCATAAGCGATTAGCATTATCGATTCGAAACAAATCTGCTTGCCGAGAAAATACGGTCGAGCTTGCTCGCTTGATCGGATACCACCGGGTAAACGCTTTGCCATTTTGTACTGGTTACATCATTTTTAACCTCCTCTATTTGCGGTCTTATCTCTCGCGAACGTATTTCACGTCTCCTCCCACCCACTCTCGACACGTTCAATTTCATTTTTAATCGAAAGTTTGATGTACCAAAGCCTGCACCTTTGTAAATGATTACTAGCCTCGACAAACGTGACTCTTTGGAAAGGATAATTCAATCAGATATCTGACGTTTCTTCTTTTTTTTTCTCTCTCTCTTGGAAACCTGGCCAACAATATAAACGAAAACGAAAAATTCGAACACATCTAGGTTAATCCCCCCGGAAAGTCTCTCTTGAACTTCACTGTTAGATAACAACACGGAACTGCAGCGGTACATAAAACGAATACACCTCGAGATATCTATTTCGCCCACCTCTCCCAAAACGTTTCGAAAAATCTCCTTGACATTTCGAGAGATCCTCTTGATCCTTCGATACGCCGAGCCGAGAGGATATTTCTCTCGATCCGTAGAGACGTCTCGTCTACTTTCGTCATAAAAAAACGCGACACGCTGCTCGCTCCCTTCCGATGTTTTTCAATTTAATCGGCCACCAATCGGCGACGCAGGATTTTCACGTGTGAGCGTGACCGAACGTCAGACATAATCAGGAGGAGGGACATACTTGGCATGGGTGACGAAATCGTAAACGAGGTGGTTTGGTCCCCGAAGAATCGGCCGCAACGAGTGGCAGAGTCGATTCTACCGAACGGCCATACATTCGTGTATTTATAGTTGGATTTGCCAGTTGGGTATCGTCGACCGGAGACCGACGTCTGTGACGTCGACCAGAGGTTACGACGTCTGCCCGTAAGCTTGGATATCGTCGCTTGTAATTCCGGTCTGAGCGATATACCGAACCGCTGTTCGATTAACCCCGGAGCGTTGAATATCCCTAATTTCGTGGATGCTTACCCTAAAGCAGTTAATCAAAGTAAGTTGAGGAGGGCAATCGACGAAAATTTAAGGAAATGGGAGACTTGGTCTACTTGTGCCTGGCAACTGATTGCGGACCATAACGAGTGACCAAACCGTGTACGATAATTCGTCGCTTTCTTTCTGAAACTCGTCCGGCATATCGCTGGATAGAAATCATCGAGAAGTATAGAAAAAAGAAATTTATTATTTGTTTTGCCTGGGTTATACTTAAAATATAAATATACTGAAAATGTTGCAACTTTTGGGACGAAAAACATTCCAGCGCAAGAGGTTAAGAGTCGACGCTCAGTTTCGAATAGTACGCTGTCGCCAGTGTTTGAATATATCTGGTTCAATTTTTAATTATTGGCACTTTTGTTACGATCGAGAGCAAGCATTTGAAACACTTGCCACAGAAAAAGCTTTGTTACTTCGTACTTTGGAATTTTATCAACATTGAAAAACTATTTAAACGACATGTTGTTATACAATGTTATTGAGGCTAATTATAATATTCAGTGGATTAGGTTCTATTCGAAGCAGATTTTTGATAAAAAAAAAATCGGATATTTGATCACCCTCTTTGACAAAAGGTCATGAAATTTTAAAGAAGAAGCTTATAATTTAGAACTTGATAAATTATTGTGTAAAATGTCTCAGGTTGTATCATTCAAACTATAGTAATAGAACTTTTTAGTATCGAATACCTGAACTGTATTTTCTCTAGTAGATTATTCGTCTTTTCTTTTTCGCCCCTCTACGAACACTAGTTCGTGAAACGAGCGAAATTACAGATGGTATAATAAAGCACGGGATATACGTTTCTCGTAAATCGTGTTTGGAGCGTTGTTGGATGCGTTGTTCCGCAAAAAGACGCAAAAGCTGCCGTCATCGCTGCGCGGTATAAATAAGCTCTTTGATTATTTCTCGTGCATGCATCAGCGATGTACGCACCGAGCTAATGGAACAAAAGCAAACGTAGATATCTATATGCAAAAGCAACTCGAAGAGCGTTTAAATGCGAATAGAGTGGACAGAGAAACGCAAGATCTTTTAATCTTTTTGTTGTTCAACGTTCTCCTGAACGGTGAAATTATTTTTCTCGTCGATCTTATCCTCTGAGGATATCTTCATTAAGAATGTATTCCGTATCAAGCAATAGAATCTGTTGTCTGTTATTTGGAAAATAATGTAAAATTTTAATTTCGAATTAAATCGCCGGAATTGAATTTATACCTAATCTGCGAAAAGACACCTTTTCTCTCAAAGAGAAAGGAATAACAAATTTATTGTTCGATTAACTTACAGAAAAAGTTGCGACACACGATAGGGCCAGGCACGAATTCGTTCCGATAAAATGTTTCGCGAAAACTTGAATTCAATTAAATTGTTCTCGGTGGTAATTTAAGAGTGCCAGTTAATTTCGAAACCTCCGGCACAGAACAGTCTCAATTAAAACAGTTTGAATTGGAACATTCGTGAGGATCGTTATGAGTATGGCCGGTAACAACGAAGTTTTTGCGATGTTTTTGTAATGTTCTATTTCGCCAGAAAGCGAGCTGCATTTCGATAATAACGTACACGCGGCATATTTATCATAAATAATAATGCTCTCGAATCGTCGGTATTAAACCATCGCTCGAATGATAATTTCTCAATTATATCTCGTACAATCAACGTCATTCCTAGCTTCGAAACGGCATTTTCTACTAAACCGATGCGAGCCGTTCCCGTTGCTACGAGTTGACTTTAATATTTCACCGTTTGGCGAAACGATTTTGATGTTGATTCGCTTTTCAAACGCGCGGCACAGCTTCTTGCGAAACGTTTTAAAAACATTGTCAGATCCGGGCGTGCACGATGTGAGCATAAAACGATGCACCAGCGTGTAACATTAAGGGATCAACGTCAATCTACGTCGTCGGATAAGAGATGCGCCCTCAAACTTCATTGTTTTCAAACAGCTTCGAGAGTTTTCCACTTGGATTCGAGGGTCTTTCTTTTTTCTTTTTTTTTTCTTTTACCGCTCGTCAAGTTAATTGCAACGCGTTTTGTTCGAATATTTCCCATTGCAAAGGGGCGTCATAGAAGTTGAAAAGACGAAATATTCCTCTTTGTTTGCGAGTTTCGTTTAAAAGTTTCGTTTGGTAGAGTCGACTACCATATAAATTCTAGATGTCGCATTATTTATTCTTTATCCACGCTCGAGCTCGTCAATTCTCTTGACTCGCGCGTTGCCACTCGTGCCAAACACTTGGAAATAAGCAAGCGTCATTGAACGATGCGAATGAAGACTCTGATTAACGAGAAGTGAATAATTAATTGGTGGGCTGTGAAATTTATTAATCGTGTATAATTACGATTAATGCAGAGTTAATTCTAGCGTTCCTCGTTTACTAAATGGAACAATGAAAGATCCGTTGAAGGTTTTTCAAGGATATCGTGCTTCGAATTCAATGACACAATTCTCTCAGCGAGTTCTTGGAACTCAGCATGAATGATGGGAACAGCCTTCGTCTGCCAAAAATTAAAATACATCTGACGCGATCGTTTGACAATTTCGTCTTTACAAACGAAGTTGTTCATAACTTGATTAATTTGTGTTGACCCAGATACGTAGTTGCAGCGACACATTTCATGTTCAGAAAACAGTAAAAATAGTCATTCGTGCCAATATCGTTGATTCCTTAGATCACAAAGTCATTGTTTTCCTGTTTAAAAAATTTTTGTTCAATGCTCTTTTAATTATTTTTTATTTATATTTCAATCTTTTCCACGTATTTGTACTTTCTTGGAGACGAAATATCTCTGAAAAAGTGGCAAGATTAGGCTTCGCCATACGAATATTTATTTGCTTTAATCACCGAAACCCAATTTCGAAGACCACCTCATTTCTTCCATTTTTCAATGCGTTCCACATTTCCTTTTTAATTATTACTGTACGTAGGTTACTATATACAACTCGGACGACATAAATTCTTTTCCTTCCCTCACAAATCTTGTTACAACTTTTGTAAAATTGCATTTCTATCGAAATTACCGATCATTACTAAAATCCAACAATTCCACCGAGTTTAAATTTCGATCTTTACTTGATTTACCGACTTTTACTTTGAACAGTTTGTTCGCTTTTTAATTAAAACAGCCGTGAAATTGTTCATTGATCCTCATCCACACCTCGCGCATTCGAAACGCAGACGCGAAAAGCGACTGGCAAAAGAAAAAGAAAAAAAAGAGAAAAAAAAGGAAAAGGAAGAAAAAAGAACGAGAGAAGCAAGAAAAAGGACAGGGGAGAACTGGAGGAGGTGGAATAGAAACGGAAAGCAAGAGAGAGAGAGAGAGTGTGTGTGTGTGTGTGTGTGTGAGAGAGAGAAAATAAAAAAAAGAACCAGCTCGTGGAAGCACGTGGTCTTTCAGAGATCACAGAGCGAGATCCAACAGCGTTAAAAGGGCTCTCCCGGGCTCTTTTTTTCGAAAGAGGGAATGGAGGCTCGTTTCGGGTTACTCGTGGCGGACTCGCCGCGAAAACAACACGCACGTCGCTCGAAGGTGGCGCGCACGCGTGTGCAAGCATGCAGCCGGCCGCAGCGAAGATTTGGAGCGGCGCCAACGCCTCTCTGACGCTGCATCTGCATTTCGCAGATGTGAAAATAGCACCGGGACCGCTAATTCGTATCTGCATATTCGAGGCTTCTCCTCTCGCGGCGGTGGTGGCTGCGAGCACGCGCGTCCGCGCTCGTACGCTCGCTACGCTTGGCATTTCCCTAATTTCCAAATGGAATGACGTAACACGCAGAATACCGACCATCAAAAATTCGATTTTTCCTCTTCCCCCCCCCCTTTCTCTTCTCTTTCTCTCTTCCACTATTTTCCCCTCCCTTCATTTTTTTTCTCCCTCGTGTTCCATTTCTCCTTTCCGTATGGTAATTTTTACGATATCGAGTATACGTGTCCCCGGGTTCGGTACTGCCCGGCGCGGCATAACGGATTACAGATAACTTTATTGCACGCTCGTCCGACTTGGTTCCGCCGTGAGGGCCGTTCCGCGTGTTTAATTGAAGCTACGATACGTGAATCGGGTTCTATCGGGTTCACAATGCGCGTCTAAATTAGACGTTCGCGGGCTATGCGCACGATTTGAATTATAATACCCAGATCGGTGAATGGATGGGTTGCGGAAGAGCTTTCCAATCCCTGAACTCTCTGACAGGGATTCACCGGCCGCGCGTGCCTCGCTTCCTTTTTCTTCCTTTTTCTGCTCTTACCTCCTTCCCGCAAGTTTTCTCTTTTTTTTTTTTCTTTGCTCATTTTGTGTCACGTTGTTGTTTTTTTTCCGCCAATTTCTCTCTCTCTCTCTGTCTCTCTCTTTCTCTTTTTTCTTTGCTTGGTAGCAAATCGATCGAACGCGAACATTTTTTATTATTTCTCGCGCGGAACGGTCGCGAGCCTCGAGCTCTCTTTGTTAATGATCACGCAGAATAATAATGATTAAGCAGAATACGTATGAATAACTCGTTTGACGCTAAGTTTGCGTTTTAATTACATCCGTGGTAGAATTAATAGAATTTTACCGACGTACCTGCGTAATTACATCATTTACATTTTCGACGAAATCAATTCAATTTCACGAGAAATCGATTTTTTAAAAAAATACGCGATTGCCCTGAAAATAAGAATCGATCCTCGCGAGGCTTTCTCGCATTAGCAGCAAAATTACGAAATTCGATTCGTACCCGACGAAGAGAGAAACGACTCTGTCGTCAAATACTCGAAAACACGATACTGATTCCACGAGTTCGTACTTAATTTTTTACCTCGGACATTCGTATTTTATCGTTAGCGTCAGCAAACCCACGTGGACGAGAAGTAGCGACGGTGGTAAAGTTTCTTTTCGGTTCTATAAAACGTCCCGCGAATTTTACGGTGGAAATGGACCGATCAGTCGCGGTCGACCCTCGCTCATAACTCGTCCTCTATAGCTCTTGATTGACTTCCTTCTGTGACATCGGGAAAGTGGCTCGTACTCTCTCTCTCTCTCTCTCTCTCTCTCTCTCTCTCTCGTTCTCTCTTCTCGAAGACATCGAGGAAGCGGTTCGTGGCACTCGCGTCGAGGAAAGGGAAGCGGTTTATGTCAGCATTGGGCAATTAGGCAGGATGCTCCTCCATTCGCCCCTTCATCTCGTTGGGAGCAGACGACCACAGGAAGGTGGCTTCTGTTGAGAGCAACCAATCTCGTTTAGGGACTAAAGTGCACCGACTGGGATTCTTCCTTCGGGACGAGGACGTGTCTCTCTTCTTTCTCGCGAGCGATCGTTAAACGTTCACCGCTCCTTCCCTTTGAGCTAGCGAGGACCAAGAACCTTACACCGTGATGTTTGGTAATTCGTCGATTAGTTAGGACAACGCGCCCTAACCGGGATAACTGTTCCGGATGTTTCGCTCCACTGACATCCGAATTTACGAGAGATATCTTTCATTCGTTGAAAATACACGCACGGCATGCATGTTTCATGTATTTTGGAATTATTGTATTTTTCATGAGCGAATTGTTTCAGAATTGTAAATGCGTTATTGTAAAATATTCATGGGAATGAATAAATCTTCTCGATTTGGGGTCGCGTTGAAAAACGTGTCCGAGGATCTTTGCGGGGTTGATTTGTAAATTCATGGCAACTGTCTTTTACTACGTCGAGAATTTAGTTTGGGATGTTTGATGACGGGATTCTTAAATTATAAACGAGTGTGAAGTATTTATAGAAACGAAGAAGCCTCGTTTTCGTTTGTTGCGTCGTAAATTTGTCATTCGTGCCTTTTCATGTTTAATGATGATTAATGGAACTAAATTAAATGAAATTTGATAGCAATTTACGATGAACGACAGCCAACAAGTTGCTGTCTTTTTTCTTATTCTTTGACCGTGGTAAATAGTCGTTCATTAAAATGTAAAGCCAGTTAATTTTAACAACCTGGTAATCTTCGAAGAATGCAGATATTGGCGCCTTTACAAGAATGGTACCCTCATTCGCGAGTGTATTACTCAACGCCTAAAACAAAACAGCCTCTAATAAAATATAATCGAACATGAAAAGATCCTCGAATAAAGAATCATCAATGAGATTCGTAGGCGAACGTTTGATGAAATCAGTAATTGATCGAACATTTGACGTAATCTTTCGTTAATCTCCAATGTGAATGAATACTGTCAGTTTTTCTCATTATACGTAATTTAAAATTTTCATTTCCATACTATTTTTCTTACTGAATTCTAAATTCTCCCCGTAATTACTAATCTAACTTCTAAAATACCGACCTGACACCTTAGAATTCTCATTTAATTTTGGCTCGCTCTAAATTTTTCAACATCCCCTGTATCACTGCATGTCAAATATCACCAATTTTCTTTTCATTTTCTATACACGACAAAGAATTTTAATTTCTATATTAGAATTCATACACTGCTATGTTGCTCGTTCTCTCTAAATTTCTAAATTTCTGCCGTGATTATAACTTGGCACCCGTGAAATACCGGCATAACACTTTAAAATTCTCATTTATTTCTTTTTTTTTTTTTTACTTGCCGTTCTAAAACTCTCCGACGTTCCTTGTGTCGCTGTATGCATATAAAAATGTCCCATCGCGTTCCTGGTTCACGGACGCAAAAATTCTTTTTCCGTCATCGTGGTCGTAAGAAACGTGTCGTAATCGGACAGCTGAAATTCCGAACGTTTTCCCGGGAAAACTTTTACGAGCATTTGTCTTCTTTCATTCTGCGACAGTTCGCCTGCAAAATGCAATACGGCCTTGCTCTCCTGTCTTTTTTTTCTCTCTCTCTCTCTCTCTCCTCTCTTGTTCGTTCCATCGTGGCGTCGCCGCGCGTTACGTGTTTGATGATAGAAACATCGGTATTTCCGCTCGCTCGAGTTCGATATCTTCGTTCCAGACGATGCACAGACGGTCGTGGACCGTCCTTTGAGCCGGTTTCCATCTATCGATAATCGCGTTCGTTCTCGTAAATCATCGCGTGTACCTCGGCGACGTGACTTTCCACGAGACTACGATCATAAGGCAATGTTTCTTAGTTTTGCGCGACGAATAATGAACACGAGGACTGCTCGATTTAAGAAACTTCAATGCGCGAAAGCTTTAAATTTCCGCTTACTGCTGTCGATGGACTAAAAATTTAGGTTTGATATTATTTCTCCATCACTTCATTGGAGAATCCGTACAAAGGTTATAGAAATTAGAAGCGATGTTGGACAACAAATCTTGGTGAAGGATCTCGAGATCCCCGAATATTGGACTTGGATTCTTAATTTATTATTTTATTTTTGACATCGATTCCTGAAGTCGCAAGTGAAGATTCCTCGAATAGCGAACTATATTTTTGATTCCCAATTCTTGGATCGCAAATCTTGGCTACAGATCGCGAAACTCCCCGAATAATAGACTACGATTCTCTCTCCTCTACCATGGACTGTATTTGAATTTCTTTCTGTTCTCGATGTTGATTTAACCTTCGCTGCGAGTCGACTTTATACAAGAAAATCAGCCGATCGATTTCAAACTGTAACACGGTTAGAATCAAACGTCGAATCCAAGGATCGTTCCTTCGGGACACCAATCAAATCAGGTCCGCGGGTCAGCGACCGTGGTTGACAACAACAAAACGCTCCCGGGACAATAACCTCGCCAGAGCGTGGTAAACGTTGGGACCTTTTGTCAGCGTGAAAAAACGGGCGAGTCGTTGCCCTTGGTTGTGAATATCCAAAAATAAAGCAATAAATTTCTTCGTGTCGATAAAAATAATCACGAATCGTCTGACCGATTTGACAAGTAATTATAGATGAACAAGCTACATACTGTCATTGAATACACATCGATTGTGGCAATTAAGATACAAGTAATTTGCCTTAAAATTTATTTATTTAGACAGTTTCCAACAATAAGTTAATAGCGTGACGATGAACAGTGACATATTTGTAGAAACTGAGAACTATGTTCATTCGTTATGTAATACGCCGATAATACGCTTATTTAAAAGTTTACAAAAGTATGTCGGTACGTCTGTGAAGGTGGATTAATAAACCAAGAAGTCTAAATCTTCGCGTCCATCCGTGACAGAGTCTCGACACCGCTCTGCAGTTGGATCATAATCAGCCTCTTCTAGTTTCTCCACGTTTTCCCCTGTGAAAAGAGGGAGGAGAGTGGTTAATGCTGTCGTTTATAATGCAGTCGTTGATGTTGGTTACATTATGTACGTCTTACATAACCATGTTTAATGCACCGGCTTGTTGGATATGTTTTATGATAGTTATTATTTTCCATGGAAGGTTTTAATGGCGCGAGTTAATTCTTAACGTTGCGTAATGCAAAGTTAGCTTTTATGCCATTCCGCCGTTCTGTAAGAATGCATTAAATAACAGGCCAGTTAATTCACCGGGCATATTTTATCTTTACGTTTTGTTAAACTGTAGTTGGAGTTGGATTCTCACTGAATTTCGTCGGATGTGGTTAAAGTATTTCGACGAATTGCAAAAATACGATCGACTAACAAACCAATGAATAACGTTGCTTGTTGAAAAGAGACTTGCCTTCTTTCTTTCTTTGTCGTTCCGCCAGTCGTTGCTCCAGATGAATATTTATTATATGAACTGTCAAGGGTCGTTTTAGTGTTCGAAACACGACGAGAGAGCAAATCGAATAATATCAGAACCTCGAGAGTTTCAACTTTCCTTGAACTACGTATCGATATTGATTTTCTTAATTTCATGCACGTTTTAACAAACGTGTTTCTTTCTCCATTAGTTGCATCAATCAATTCACCGAACGAGTTTCAATTTTCACTGAAATCGTGCACGCGAGGTTCTGCACGTTTTGAAAATGTAATGAATAAATAATCAGTCGCGCCATATATTATTTTCAAAACGGTGAAAATAATTAACGCGGCTCGTTTGAAATTCAATGCATAGTGAACTACCATGCGACAAAGAAAATTTATCTCCGCAGTTAGTAAAATACGTGAATGAAATGCTCTGCGTGTGATAAAAATGTGCGAATTTAATTCATCGGAGTCTGATGAATAATGTTCTGAACCTTGTCGAAAATTGAAATACACTGAGAATGATGACGTTTGAGCTAATGTCAATGAAACTCTGATTTTGACAAATTCACGGCTGTATTTCGCCAGTCGATCAGTAAACGCGTGTTTCCTTGCGTTACCGTGCGACACGCGTTGTCGTTATCGAACAGCGGCCTTTTCCTCTCAAGGCTCGGCAGTCGTGTTCACGTGCTGAAAGTCGACCCATAGTGATTTTTTAGTCGGAACGACGACGTCACGGAAGCAGTTTGTACTCATTACGAAGGGGGCCCCGGTCGCGCGTTTATTCAAATTCCGATCGATAAACGATTATCCTTCGCCTTGGCCACCGGAGACTTCTTTAAAGCCGACGCTCGTCGGACGGAGTTTCACGCTCGAAGTTTGCAAGCGTGAGCCGTATCGCGCAAAATTTTTGGAATGGATAAACTGCGAGAAGTTTCGCGAACGAGAGGCTGAGAGTTGATTTTTGAAGAAGCCGTGAAAGTTCAGTGACAAAAGGATGATGGAAGTTTACGAAAGGGAGCGTATCGATCTCTCACGAGTAGAGACTATGGAGAAAATTGAAAAAGGAACAAAGTGGAGGAAAACAAAAAAAAAAAAAAAAAAAAAAATGGAAACAGAAGTGTAGCTTCTGAATTTTAAGAAGCGGTGTTTAACGAAGGTTGAAAATTTCGAGGAAGGTCTGAGGGAGGAAACGAATTTTAAAGGGGAGCGTTTACGTACGCTGCAGTTTAAAAAGCAAGTTCGTTGAGATGGGAGTAACTGTAGCTGTATAGTAACTGCAAGGTTTGCAAAAAAGCGAGGCAAACAACAAAATCTGAGAGATTTGAACACGCGCGAAACGAAATCCCGCGTGTCATTAAACTTTTACTTTGGGATCGAACTGAACTGTTCGAAAGCAAAACGTACAAAATGGAAAGTATGGAAAAGCATGGATGGAATTCGCTTCGAGTGATCTGTTCCGCGAGAGTGAGATTTTATACTCGAAATATAAAAATTTTTATTCGAAACTATAAAACTGCGTTTAATTCGAAAGGAAGAGAGAGAGAGAGAGAGAGAGGGATCGTGTAAAATTTCGAACGAGAAGCACGAAACTTCGAGGCACGCGTGGAAGCGATGAAATTTAGATAGACGCGTTGAACTCTTAAAGAAAAACGATCTATACTTTGAGAAGGAAACGCGTGGAACGCAGAAGGAAGAGCATTTTGTACTTTGGAGAGGAAGCGCGTTGAACTTTAGGAAGTAAGCAGGTTGTAGTTTAGCAAGGAAATGCACCCAACTCTCGGGTATAAATATATTGCACTTTCGGTACAAAGAAGCTGCGCGAAATGCTTAGGAACTAAGTACATGCCGCGTGTATCTCGGGGCGAACATTTATCCATTCTCTCTTCGTCAATTTCAAATCGATTTTACACATCTCAGATTTCGCTACACGAGCCTCTCTAAATCCAAGCTGATCAATTTTGTTTCGTACAAAGACTCGTCTCAAAGAATGAAGAATTGTCTAGTGAACGGAAACGATAATATGAAAATATCAAAGACTGAGATTTCCTCTTCTTCTCGCGCTGGATCCCTCGAATGATCGCGAGTTTCAAGATTATCGATTAACTTTAGCGTAACGATTTAATTATTCGAAACGATCGATCAGACGCGAACCACAGAGGAAATAATAACGTCCGAAGCTTTCCACGGTTGCAGCAGGTACAACTGAAATCGATTATAATTAAAAGCGTAGGCAGCTTGCTCGAAAAATCGTCGAGTCGGAGTGAAAAGGGTGGGGAGGCAATCGGACAAATAGAACGCGTATCGCTCTGCGCCGGAAATTGTTACTCTTTTCCTCTTTCTGTTTTTCTCTCCTCTGTCAACGTTCCGGGGTCTCGCGCGCTAGAGACGAATATTCAAATTGACTTTTCCTCTTGTTTTCCGAATTTCCCCGCCTCCTCTTCTCGCCGTTCCTTTTTTTTCTTTTCTTTTTTCTTTCAACATTTAAAAAAAACTGCGAACCTTCGGCAAGGCGTTTCCGCCGCGAGCGAGTTCTCCCGATCGGTTTAGCGTATCGCTAACACACTGTTGTCCGGCGCTAAAGTGTTTTCGGCGCAAAAGGCTCGGAAGGGATTGGAAAAAGTAACCGGGAGCCCGTTGAAAACGAGAGCCGGCGTAATACAGTTTTAGGCGAGCGAAAAAAGAAGAAAGAAAAAAAAAGTAGAGTGAATTTTATTTAGAGCGATGGCGGTTTCAGGTTGGACCAATTTGGCGACAACATTTTTTTGTTAGGGCAGCTTTTCTCTTCTCTTTTTTCTTTTTTTCACTGAAATTTGAAATTGATACGGATCTTTTTTTTTTTTTTCAGTTAGTTTTGAAACAACCAGAGTCATCTGTCACGCGTTGGTTTTCGATGGCTTTGAAATTCTTCTTCTCGCGACGTAAAGATTATCCCCGCTCGTTGGGAAATAATGATATCTAGCAGAAATGTTTTAATTATCATTGTTAATTCAACTGCTGGATGCTTGTTTGTTCCGAAATAATAAATTAATTTCGTTTCAAGTTTGTTTTCATTGCGATGTTATCTTATAAATTAAATAACCAAACATACCGTTAGTATTGCCACGTTGAATATTCGCATACGCTGTTAATAATACTAAATTAAACAGACGAATATGATGCGAGCGAAATACTAATGGGAAATAACTTCTGCTAATGGTAAATTTCGGGAAACTGTTTGTTTTCTTCGTGTTTTATGTCCAATTAATTTCAATTCAGTCGCGTGGCGAGATGAATTTCGCTTGACAGAGTATGGAAATGCCATAAGATTTCACTTTGGGAGACGGTGCCGCGGTTAAGGGACACTGGTAACAAAGTTTTACGCGAAGAAAGTTCTCGAAAATGGTACTCGAGAGGATTGCTCGAATATCTTCCGAATTCCAGTTTGGGTAACACCGGTCAAGTTACCACGCGGAAGGTTTTCAAATTTTCAATAATGTCTGTTGAGAAGAATCTTCGAGTGACTCGCATCTGTCACGTCTGAAGATTTAATTTAATCGGCGGGCAATTCGAAAAATTCTTCGATAAGACACTCCACTGAATTGACGGAACAAAGTCTTGAATTTTCAAAACTGCAGTGTCTCCATTCTGACTCGATCGTTATCGTCTAAAATTGATCTCGAAACCCTTAACTCTCGGAAGAACGACGCGTTGAGAGCGAGACTCCTCGATCGATCCTCGTACTCCAACAATTCAAATAGAAATTTTCCTACAATTTCCTCCTCTTCGTTAACGACCCGGTAACACAATCCTCGAACGCACATCTCAATCAATGTCTCGAACGACACCTTTCCATACGAATGTCTGAAACTCCTGAAATCTCTCTCTCTCTCTCTCTCTCTCTCTCTCTCTCTCTCTCTCTCTGAATCTGCAAGCGTAAAAATCGGACTCCGGGAAATCAGAAAACAGTCGTCGGTGGCAATCGGTTTCTGGATATTCCAGGTACATTGGGGGAAATTTCTCCGAGCGTTGGACGGCGCGATACGATTTCTGCAATCCGCAAGCCGCCACCGCGTTACGAATCGGATATTAATCGCGGCCAAACGATCGGGGATCGCTGTAATTCGTTTCGGTCTGTTATCAATCTGTAACGAGCACGTGGCCACGGACGCGTTACCCGAAATCGAAACGTGTCCGGATTATACTGCGTCGAACGTCCAGCTGCGCGAGAAAGAAACCGCGACCGTTTTCGCCTCCGTTTCGCTCTCCGACCGATTTCGATCAGCTCGACGAACGCGCGTTTCGTTTTATTAAAAGCTAAGAGGTGATACGCGAGCCTCGCACAGAGGTGGCGATCGGCTATGATTTTTGCGGGACGTCGCTTTCGCGACACGCCGGATGATCGTGAGTTACGCAAATGGGCAACGTCCGTTTGATTGCTTTTTTCCCCCCGCCTGACGGCATGAGAATATGACAAACAGAAATGCTCGATGCTTTATTGAAGTTTAACGCGCAAGAATTTCTACCGTGTTTTTTTCTTTTTTTTTTTTTTTTTTGCGTTTCCACTGACCGTGCCCCCGGGACGTTTCGTCGGATTAATCTCGCGCCGATTTCAACAGATACCGATCTCGTATCGAACCGTTTCCCGTGGTCGTTGAGAATTGATGAATGCTGGTTTCGCCAAGGTGATTCGAGATTTCAATTTGTTCTTGCTTACTCTAATTATCGATAAGACCGTCTTTGACTGAATCAAATATCTGTAAACGCGTGTGAAACGAGTGGTCATTTTCTTGTGAATCCCTTCGATATTTGCTTAAATTTTTTTCAGGTTTTAATCAATACACGTAAAATTTGCAATTGAGTGGAGCACGAATGATACGAAGAATGTTTGAATATTGAACGCTTTGCGTGACAGTGTATGTCAAATGAAAGCACACATTTCTGTCTTACGCATATTTTTCTCAGGACAGAAAGAGGACGACTCAATTCGAGTAACTTGGATAAATTACAATCACGTGAATTTTGAATCATCATCGCGCCTTCATTGTTCAAATAATCTCGACACTTTACGCTTCGTCTCCAATTTCGTAGACATTGACTATGAATACCTCAAGCCAAGTCCATTCTCACGCCTAATATTTCACTCCTGTCCGATCGTTCTCATTTTCTCATTTTTCTGCAATTGCATCGCAGAGGGATTAAACAGTCGAACAATTCAATTGCACTGCAACGTCGGAAATGTTTTCGCCTTGGAGGAAAACAAGGAAGAACGAAAGGCGGAAGAAGGATCGCGTCGCGAGCGATCATTAAAGCATTACTTAATAACGGCGCAAACTTGCTCGTTACGGAAGCACAAGGATGGTTGTTTCGAGGTCGAACTAACTTGCCATTTCAATTACAGAGATGAAATGGATTTGCGAGCCGCGCGACCAAAGTTATCGAAACTTTTAAAGACAGCTGCTGAACCATCGGCGGCCAGGCCACTGTACACAATACAATTTTGTACGCTTTAATTAGAACATAGTTGCCTCGGTTTCCCCTCTTTCACTTGGTTTCTCCCTCTTCCGTTCTGTTTTCGTTTAACGAGCCGAGGTTTGCGTTTAATCTCTCGCGTAACGTCCGTTTTTACAGATATTACCGAACTTAATTGAACGGTCGGCCAGCCAAACTTTCGTCTGGCAATCAAAGAACGCTCAGCCGAATTTTAATAAACGTCTTCCGTTTCTCTCTCTCTCTCTCTCTCTCTCTGTTCTTCCTTTTTCTTTCTTTTTCTTTCTCCAATTTTGATCGTAAGTTATTTCAAATAGCACGAGAGATTCAGGCTCGCGTTGCTTTGTAGTCTCGAGCGTCTGACTTAATCGTAAGTTGTACTACTAGCCGCTGCAAGGATTACGTGTTCCGCCGCGAGGACGTAACTTAATTAACTAATTTGTAAGGGAGGGATCGCCGAACAGAGAGAATGGACAGAATGCATTATTGGTACCCTATGAGCGAGATGGAGTATGCACAGTAACCAGATGAGCTAATTAAATTCCTGGATTTCTGAAGATAGTATGGATTTGAACTCGAGTTCGAACGAATTGCATTCCCTTTCACGTATGTATCTCTTTCTTCCTTGGAGCACTATGTTCGATAAAGAGCGTGATCTACACAAAACTTGACGAAATTATATTAAAATTAGATATTTAACGATTACTTTGTTTCAACGAATCGATCGAAATGTAATACTCGAAATATTCTGGAACAGACGTAAACTCGAGGGAAACAACTCGATTTTTACGTATGATTTCGGTGACAGGTTGCAAAGATCGTTTTAAGATATCTATTCGCTCGCGAAAAGATTGCTCGATGAAAATCTTAATCCAAAGTATTCCAAGTGGTTCGTTCTCTAAGCAATCCAGCAATCTCTCTAAGCAGTTCGGTGAGTCCCCGAATCCCCCGAGATTCCTCGGAACAAACGACTCGGCTCGATTACAAAGGACGAAACAGGAAGCTAGTAACTGAAAGGACTCGTCGACTACTGCGAGATCGCAAACATTCAGGAAACAGTTTCCAACAGAAGAGAACCGGCGTGGTTTTTCCTTCGTCGATTCTTCGGCGCGAAAAATATTGGTCTTTGATAAATTTCCGAGAAGCATCAGTTCGAAGCTGTTCTTATTTCTTTCTACGCGAGAGTGCAATTTTTCATAATAATTTCCCCTTATTATTATTAATAATTCATATTATTAAACTATTCATATTAAATTGCATTATTCTTGTAACAATTCTTCTCTCATCTCCTGATAATTCCACTTGCACAGTAATTCCTGTTCCTGGAATAATTCCACATTATTTCCATTACAAATAATAATCCTCTTCATAATTCTAACCTATAGCGATTCTACCTTACGTAACAGTTCCTGTTTCTAAAATGATTTTCAAAATAATTCCTCTTACCCGATATCAAATTGTCACATGAAATTATTGCAAATTGATGCTAAATTATTTCTATACAGTATATAATTATTAATCTATATAATTATTTCCATGTAATTTCTGCATAATTCTAATTCAAAGTCAGTTTTCGTCTCGGGTTATAGCTACGTACGATTTTCATATGTGCCGCCTGTCGGCCTCGTCCGAAAATCACGCGTGGAAAAACGCAGGAAACGTGCTTCTTTATCGCGTCGATACAAACGCGTCTGACGTGCGTGTATAGGAAATCCAGCCTTAATGATGCTGAACGAAAGCTGCAGCGAGGACCGAGAACGGGCGAACCGTGCAGGAACGCGGGACAATACGCCACAAACATTCGGCCGTTTTCATCGTTGGTTTCCCCAGGGGAACGAGCGAGAATTTAGGTTGGCCGTAGAATTGCCAAAAATCCTTTGAGCTTCGTTATCCATCGTCGTCGTGAAACGGCCGGCACCGGTCTCTCCAGGCTGCCAGGGGCAGCCGTTTCAAACCGGAAAATCAAGCGGGATATTTGCGAAACGAGGGAAGGGTTCTTCTACCAGCCGCAACCCCTTTTCACTTTGAAATAATCTTCCGTCGGACGGGATAGTTTGCACGACGTTTTTACCACGATCGCGGACGTAAGTGCGAGTTCCTGGTACTTCTGTCCTCTTCGTTCTCTTCTCGCTCTTGCACGTTTATGCATTTATATTGGAGCTTGGTAGTTCCGCGAACGTAGAAATTGGGCAAGACACGAAATGTAGACGAAAAGTAAAGAATCAAATCAGACGGGAGATTTAATTTAATTTCGAGCGACGCCTTGGAAATTTCTTTCATTTGGGAATTTAGACTTGCTGGCTGTAGATATATCATTTCGCATTTATTCGGTCGATATTTTCTTTATTCGCTCCTCCTTCGTCTTCATACATTGCGTTTTATTCATTTAGACTTTCAGCAACTGCTCGACACAGCGTTACGTAATTAAACGTATTTGCAAATGTATAATTTGCAATGTTAATATTCAATTACACGCTGCGAATAATTTCATCGTAATTAATTAAATACTGTTGTATTATAAATATAGTACGTGGAGCGTTGTGAAATTAAATAACGCAATATTGATCGAAACGTTGAACGCGGAAGAGGAACCGAAAAATTCTGCAAATACGAGGCATTTAAAGAAGTGCAGTTACATGTTTAACACTTTATGGGGGAAATATGTGAACATGTGAGACGTGTGTAAGCATTCGAAGTATCAATATGTCAGAGTGTATTTCTTTCTTGAACGCTACTTGCCTTTTATGAAAATACTTTGTTACCGTACACACGTGTATTCTTTTAATATTTAATCAACTGATCTAGAACAGGACTCGAGTCTTCTCGAAAAGAGAAATTTAATTCTACATCGCGAAGAAACTTGTCGAAACAGAATATCCATCTTCGATAAGTATCAACAAATAATACTTTCCAAACAAACATCGTTATTTCCACTGAAATTTATTTCAGCTTAATTCCGTCTCTCTTGTTCTTTTTTTTTTTTTTTTTCAAACACGATCGCGTATCAATTTTCATGTTGAAACATTAAAATCCCGTGCCGAGATAGAGAGATTACTGAAATATTTTCAACTCGAATGTCGCCGCGGAATTCGGATAAAGAAACGAAAATGTTAATTTAATAACCGCAAAGGATCGTTGGCATTCCTTTCACCGGAGATTAAAACCCGAGATTCGCCGGTTCTGGTTCGAGAGGCTCGCGCGTCCGTATATTCGTGTCGTTCGTGCGCGAAACGGTGTAGAAGGGTGGTAACAGGGTGGCAAAAGGGTGGTAAAAATGGGCGAAGTTGAAAGTCACGCAGAGCGCAGCCGGCCGACGAGCTTTCGCATAACGAATGCGTGCACGTCAGGCGAAAAAAATCTGCGATAGATAAATTGGCGAATTTACAGTGCGTCCTTTAAATCATGCGACCTATGATTTATTCGCGGTTCTCACACACACACACACAGTTGCACGGGGGGAGGGGGTTGTATCGGCTCGGTCGTCGCCGCGGGAAAACAAAAATGAAAGAGTAAATTGTTTCTTGGGTCAGAGGGCTGGCGATTAAAACCACTGGAAAATCTATCCCCCAGCAAACAGCGTTTTTTTGCGGTTGATTGCATGTCGCCGTCCTTCCGCCGCGCTCCTTTATTCATTAATAACGTCGATACGCGTATATTTTACAATATATTACGACGTGTATACGAAACTACGATTTATTTCGACGCGTTTCCCACCATTATTTTACTCTTTCTCTTCGTTTCAGGAATGTTCGCTGGATTGTTTGCTTTCAATGGTTATTTGTCCATGATCCAATTATTATATTATTTCTCGTTCGAAATTATTTATCGCAATGTCGAAGATAGATACGCTTGAAATGGAGTTTCGTTCCATTGAAGGTTCTGAAACATGTCAATATTTCGAATTCGGGATTTTTGACACGAGCCTACGATACGTCGAAAGTTTAAAATTTCATTTAATTAATGCAGAGATTAAGATTTTTTTTGAAATCTTGAAACAGAGGGTTGCTTTCCCTTCTTACTTTGTCGTAACTTTCTTAAACGTTCGTAAAACTTTTTGTGTTTTTATTTGAAGAAATTATTCTGTAGCGCCCGGGACCCTTCGGGTGAGCTTTCAGAGAAACTGAAGTTAGCTATTTGCTTTCCCATAAGATTTTATCTAGGATTAAATTAAACGTAACAGCTGCGCGGAAAATGGAAAGCGATAAACGTTTTAAAAACAGTGTTAGGCGATCTCATGGCGGAAGAGCCGAGTATCTCAATGTCGCGCAGTCATAAAGTTTTTAAGGGTCGCTGGCAATTTCACAGGCCGTAAAATTTGATTACCCACGACAGCGAGTAAATTAAATGCTCTTTAAACGGGGAAATTATCCGAGAGAGAGAGAGAGAGAGAGAGAGAGAGAGATCTCTAAAAAGTGAGACGATGGTTAAACATTAGATATCAGTTTTTTTTTTTTTTTAAAGCGCGACAAGTGTCGTACGATATCTCACCCCTCTATATGACACTCTTCCTCCGAATTTCTATTTTTATTACGAACGTTTGTGTCACGTACGGTCGATGAGTGGAACGAGAATTTTGTTAAACTTCTTGAAAAGCTGGAACAGCAAAGTTTAACTCTCGACGTAAGTAAATTTTCAGGAAACACGGTGTTAAACAAGTATTTTCTGGATATCGAGAAGTTTCCAGTTGGCCGAGTGGTTGTGAAATATTTACGTGAAGAGACGGTGGAAAATTCCTTAGGTGGTTCGAGTGAGTGAATCGACTCGCAGGGTCTCTCGATAAATGACCATTGTTAGACTGAATGCGAATTGGCTCGATCGATAAGGGGCTGCGTTCTCGGGAAAAAATGTTTTTACGGAAGCACGGTATACGCGTTAATTTGACCAACTTCCATCTCCGTTCACGTTGGCATCGTTTCTCCGACAACACTCAAACTCTCAAGCTTTATTGTCTTGGTCGTGAGAGGAAATAAATCTAAATGAAGATGCAAGGATAATAGAGAGGTCGGGATATATATTTCGAGGACACGATGCAATGTTCCTTTTTAAATTGCTACCCTCTTCTGGTTGCCCTTTGGCGTTTCTCTTTTACCTCATTAAACTCGAGATGCTGGGTTTTCAGATGTAATGTCAATTAGATCATCGTCTTTCTATTCCTGTGGCTTCAAAGACTGCTAGAGAAGCTGGCTGCATTTGCATTCGCATAGTAGTTTATTAACCAAGGACACGGGAATTTCAGAGAGATAATGCAACAGAGACACAAGGACAACGTGGGCGTAGCTTTTTCTTTGTAAATGTTCCACGAGGGAAAATTTGAATTCGTTGGGCTTTATAATCTTCCAGATTTTATGCCATGGTGTTTTGATATTGCAACTGATTGATATTGCAACTTGCAACGAAAGTTAGTCGAGTATTAAATTTAGTAAAATTTAAGACAAAACTGAAAAAATATATAAAAATAACAAGATATTCATATATATATATTACAAAAATCATAAAGGTATTTAGGAAAACAATTATTTACAACGACAATACATCCATAACAATCTATGTTTAATAGCTATAGTGCTATGTGAAAAATCTCTTGTAAAATGTACATGTACGATTGCAACAAATATTTTGCAATTTTTACGTACATTCAGGCTGACTTCCAATTTTATCAACACAACTCTGATACGCTGCGTTTCGTCACCTGTTGCTAATAAAATTTTAAAAATCTTCCATGTGAAAGTTTTTCGTGACGGGTGTTCAATTATTTTCGTGAGTCGCTGCACGCACGAATTCGGGCAATTTCGTTTCCAACGCAACGAAAACAAAAGAAGAAAAAAAAAATTATTCCTTCCTCTAGCCTCACCTGTTAAGCCGATGTCTAGTCGAACACGTATCCAGCATTGACCGGAAGACGCGCTAAACCACGTTAATTAGCGAATTCCACGTTAATTCGGGAAGCGTAGTCTCGTTGATAGTTCGAAGACGACGAGAGAACGGGCACGGAATTGCGGTTCAAAACACCGAACTAGTTCGAGAATGGATTTAGTTCCATTTTACTTTCAAATAAAGGCGAACGAAGCTATTTGCAAGGACCAAGTGCGGAGAATTAAGAAAACGAACGGGGGTGTGGGGTAGTGGAGGAGATCAGGAAGTCCTTTTGAACGCGCGCTTACAAATGCCCGTACATTCGAGCGAACGTTCGAATTTAATTTTCCAAAGAGAATCCTCTCATACGTGCAACGCGTGCTTTTGTAATTATTCCGGAGGAACTTAACGGTTTTTCCAGCGGTGTTTCGTCGAACACTGCGATGAAAGTGTTGCGGCAATTTCCTACCGGCCTTGCATAGTAATCGATCCGATCGTGTCGCTCTTTCGTTGCATCGAATGTCCGATCGAATGAAACTTGAATCTAATTAAAAGCATCGAACGCGTACGCGCGAGAAAGAAATTTTATTTCTAAATGCAGTGACACGCGGCGAATTGTCTCGTATTTCTCGTTGTATCATCCTATTTACGTATTTCGTAAGGCACAGAAGTATCCAGAATGTATATAACACGCAATAATTTGTGAAATATGTATAGTGAAATGTAGGGTGGGCCAAAAATCACTTCCCATTAAAACAATTAATTTAAAATTAATAAAATTCTAATTTTCTCTCGTATTTTGATGTTTCATTTGAAAAAAAAATTTCTTTGGCCCGCTCTATATTTGTTGTGAATTTACATTTAGAAATTTGTCATTTATTCAACATTATAATAATCGCAATAGTCGGACTTCTTGTGAGACAAATTCTACAAAGATCCGATATCCTTAAATATAATAAACCTAACTTGAACCTATAAAGAGCAAAGCAACGATAGTAATAACGAAAAAAAGATACAGAATTCGTACGATTGAGTTTTCGCGAGAACGTTTTCAGTTTAAATTTACAATTACAACAGCTAAACGCATGAATTAGCTAGCAGGCGGGAATCACGCGGTGGATCTGTAAATCATGAATATTTTAATATTGGAAAAGGGAATTCACGAACGCAGTCGAGATACGATATTTATAACGAAAATGGCAACGAATGCGGCACAAAGTACAATGCAACGATGCTCCAACCATGTATTTATCAAATTCATGTCGAATGCACAATTGATGTTTTCTGTATGCCGTGTGATCAATAGACAGCAGCGTAACAGAAAATATTATAAAAATATTCATGTTGAAAGGAAAGTAGACCCACTCTCTGTAATGGATTGAAAACTAGAAAACTAGAATGATCAAGGCAATTCGAAGATGATTTCACGCTGCTGTTCTTCTTCTGCTTTGTCATAAACAAGAGTTTGCTGCATTGTATTTATCAAAAGTAAAAAAAAGAAACACACGTTTAATATTAAAAAAAAAAAAAAAAAAAAATTACCATCAATATTCGTTTAACGCATCAAAAGGAACTCTCGTTTCAAGTGTTGTTTTCTAGTTTAATTAACTGGTGAAAGCAAACCATTTCATTCCAGTCGAAACATAAAATTACCAGCGAGCAAGAAGAATCCGACTAAATTCAATTCTAAACCACGCCGAAACCTATTAATCGACTTTCACGCGGCAATCAACCCCCTCCCGTGTAATCAAACGTTGGGAATGAACGTGAATGTTGGAACAATTACATAATCGCGGGTGTGTTGGCGCCGTTTCGCCCCCGGGCTCGCGGAGAAAAACGATCCAACGTGACTTGCCCGCTCTCGGCCTCGCTCGCCGACGCTCCTCGCCGAATAACAAAGTTATTGTTTCCCCTCTGGCATCGACAATATTCCCGATTCGGTACGGTAGTGAATCGAAGTGCTCGATGAACAGCAGCCATGTCAAACTGATTACACACGATACATCCTATAATAATCGCATCATTCCGAAGCGGCTGCGCTATTATTCAGCTCGAGCGCGTGCCGGCTGCACGCATCGGGCATCCTGCACCGTCATACGCGCGTTCTCGGCCTAAATGCGCACTGTTACGCTCGAACGGCAGTCGGAAACAAGGCCAGTGAATCCAGGAGCTGATTTATTCTTCCATTTCCCATTCTGCCTCTCCAACCTTTGTCTCTTTCTCTCTTTTCTAGCCTAGTTTTTTTTTCATTTTTCTTCTCTCTCTCTCTCTCTCTCACTCACTCTCTCACTCCTTTTCTGACGTGAGTGCAATAAGATCGCTCGTGTAAATCGCAATTGCGATTCAGCAGGCTGCAACGTAGTTTTATTTCACGGCGACTGACTATTCGGGATGACGAGCGAGCAAAGACGCGTGCGTTCGAGTGTATTTCAGTTTCGTGGCACTTTGTTTCCTTTGACGACGCACCGAAACGCGGCGCCGGCAAGTTTACCTTTAATATAGAGCGTTTAATATTTCTCGGCGATCCTCTGCGCGCGAGCATTTTTCTCGAAGTGCGTCGCGATTGAATTTCGCGCGTGTTGCGTTTCAGTGGCTCGCATGAACTAATCTCGCAGCGCCAGCCGTGCGAGATCAATTAACCACAGCGAAAGATTCGCACTTGGTAATTGGCAATGCGCAATGTACAATGAACAACGAATTTATGTGTAACGTGCAACGTGCAATGAATTTTTTGAAATTAATCAATTAATCGATCACGTGTCTATTTCATCGAAGACACCTTCGATTCAACTGAAAATATCGTTCAACCTCGTTGCTTGTTATTATTTCGTTCCTTCGTTTGAACAACTTGCGCTGGCGACTGGTTGCGCGGACCATAACGAGTGACCGAACCCTGTACGATAATTCGTCGCTTTCTTTTGCTGTTGAACTCGTCGGTGTGACGTCGGTGGATAGAAATGATTAAAAAGTAAAATAAACTTATCATTTGTTTCGCCTGGGTGACATTTAAATATATTTAAACACTGAGAAAATGTTGCCATTTGAGACAAAAAATTCTCGACGTTCGTGGCACGTCATTGTAGCTCAGATTTCTTTCTTTTTTTTTTTTTTTTTTTAGTCGATTTATCTGTTGGAGATTTTTATGCAAATTGATACTTTCATGGACGCCAACTGAAGAAACAGAAAACTGTTGAATGATTCGTTTAAATTAAATTCGATTAAAGATTGCACCTAGATCGCGAATGCGTTCTTTGTGCATTCGTGAGAAGCTTGAAGGAGCGTTTGTTATAATTTTTAATCGGTAAGACAAATTTTCACTACGACTTGAACCATAACTTAGCAGCTAAGTTTCATATCTGAATTGATTCGTGTTTCACGATCGCGGCGCTCTGTCGTTCCCATCGTCGCGCAACACGTTCGCGATGTAATTACAGCGTTCGAAGTATCGACACGTACCCGTCAAATTGTCCCTCTTATTTGTAACTCGTTAAACGGCGAGCCGTTTGCAAATCTCTCGGGACGAGCGGGACAACAAAGAACCGCGCGATGAATTTTCATCGACGAGTGAACTATCTACCTAAATTATCGGTACTGCACCGATAAATTACTTGGCGGCGTCGATTCATTATGCTTTCTCTGTTGTTACGTTCGCAGGCCGACGATAAGCGGCGACTTTTCAACGAAAGGGGGGGAAAACGAGCTCGAGTTGGAGTCGCATCCAGCAGCGGCTAGCTATTTTTCATCGTATTGACAGCGTGCCAGCCGATGGAGGCGCGAAGTGTCGGGCTTTAACGTGATTGTTTCCCTCGTCGGGGGCCCCGCCACGGTTTACTGATGTCACCGCGGTCGCGAGATCCATACGCATAATTGCATTGACGTACCGCGCGTTTCGAACATTTACAATGTCACCGGCGGGGAATGAATATTGGCCGCGGCTGGCGTTTCGATGAAATTTACAATCCGCCGCGTTCCACCGCCCGAACACATAGCCCACCCCCTCGCCCCTGTTTCGCATTGGAAGAAACGAAACCGACAGACGAGAATGACTGTTGCCACGACGAATGACACGGCTCCGCTTCGTTATCGTTTCGACAGTATCGCGTCGATGATCCTCCCGAGAGAGAATTCAGATTCTTCCACCTCTTTTTTTCCTTTACGGACGTGTAATCTCGATTCCCATCGGGAAAGGAACAAACGATTTTCCCCGTCTGTTTATTTGTTTATTTGCAAAGTAGCGGCATAAAAAGTTTCAATCATTCGAAGAAACAATAGTGGCGCGCACGTTCCTGCTCACAATTTTGAGACAACAGTTGCTTCATTTTTGAGCGAATCGTGCTTCTTTTTATTGCGGATTTTTCCGAGAGATACGAATAATAATTTGGTTATACGAAAATCAGACGTTTATTTCTGAAATCTCTAAATGTCGATTTTAATTTACGGAATTGATCGGCATCGCTTCTGAACGATTCGTTGTTGAAATATGATCTGGAAATTAAAGTGTAGGAATTACGTTAGATTGTAACATATGGAACGATTTATCGATATCCTGTCAAACGATGTGTTGACGGGTAGCGCGAGAAATGACTTTCTTTCGCGATCTTTCTTTAGCGTTAATCCAATAATACCGTAAAATTGAACAATTTGATAAAACGGAGAAATATCATCACTCGAAAGTGTATCGATCTCGTTTTAATTCCGTATTTCCGACAACACCGAGCCCACCCTTACAAAAGGGGAGTCGCGCGTCGAATTGAATATCGTTGCGTAAAAATCCGACGAAAATCCGCGCGTACAAAGATACGAGAATCGAACGATGGAATTGTTATTTACTCCCGTGGAAATTATGGTGGAGCACGGATGCTCGAAATAATCAAACAAAATCCTTCTGTTGGCAATAATTCTCTGGTAAAACGGCCCGCGATAAAAGGTATAATTCATGCGAGGAACGAAAAATAAAAGAATTAAAAAAAAAAAAATCACCATTTATACACGGCTACAAGTGTCCGTGTGCGGCGCTTGAATTATGCAATCTCGTTCGGCCGATTTAAATAATTTCCATTTTATTTCAGTCGACGAAAACAAGCTCGATTTTACGCTCGTAAAAGGGAGAGTTGCGTTAACAAGCGTGGTATTATCATGTTGTGCCGATTATTATGTGGATATTAATTGTATCGTTCCCGTTGTTTCCTCTCCGTACAGCGAGAGATCCCTTTCGAGAAAAAAGCCTCTTCCGATTTCACGGTAACACGTTGCTAGCCAAATATTTAGAATAATTTGGCAAGTTTGGCGAGATTGTTGTCGGGCTGATCCAGTATGTATAATCTCCCCGGATGTATAATCTGACGAACAAGCAACACGTGTTATTTCTACATTTGCTTGGTAATTAATATCGGTCACGGAATTAGGCGCTAGGTTGGCCATGAAACACTCTCGGGAGGAAGAGGTCTCTCGTTTCCACGTTGAAGTCACAATACAGTCACAAAAACCAACGAATTTCGTTTTTATTGCGCGTTCTACGTTACGCGTTTATCATTTTTATCTACGTCGGCCTCCGTTTCCCTCTCTCCCGAGACACCCTCCAACTTACGCGTTTTCATCTTGTAATTTTTGCACGACGTTTCACGCGTGCCCGGCCATTATTTATTGTTCGTTAGCCGGGCGAGCTTGAACCGAGGTCAAATACTACCCTGCGTTTTCTTTCCTGTGTTTTTTCCTTTGCGAGCCTTCGCCACCAAACATCACGCTCCCTCGAAATCGCTCGCGTCGCGTCGCGTTGATTAATTGTTTCGAAAACGTATACGCGAATTATTAACCATTTGCATAGAGATTCAATTTAGTTAATTCTGAATTTACGCACTCGGCCGTTTTCTCCGTTGGGAAGAACTCGATGGATTCTCGCAGCAAACGTTATGAATATAATATAAATAGATTTAATAGACAAAAATACGAAAATGAAAACGTCTAGAGCAATCGAGAGGTGCGCAGAGATCATTTTTGATGAAAGGACGAGTAGAAGTAAGCGTGGCCTGCAAAGTCTCTCGAATAGTATTCGAATATAAAGTATCAACAATTGAGAAATTCGCGTTCGACAAAAATCGACCAAAAAGTCGGGATAACGTTCAACGTCCAATTTTCACGAAGTCTTCGGGCTTGTAAGTGTCAGACGGTTTTCCCAAGCGTCCTCCAACTTGCTCGACTACATCCTGCTGGATCATTTAAGGTTTCCGTAAACAATCCTTACCCTTCTCGCAAACCCAATCCAGACCACGGCATCTTAATCAATTAACCTGCTCCCTTGCCGCAGTCCCCTTCGACCAGAGCCAAACGATCCAGAAAAAACAACAAGAAAAAAGAAGGAAGCGAAGAGGAGAGAGAGAGAGAGAGAGAAAGAGAGGAAGAACATTATCCAACGTCTCTGGGAACGAAGAGATGGCGTAAAGCCGACGAATATTTCACTGGTTGGCCGATCGAGAGTCCTCCAGTTTCCCCTGCCGGTCGGTTTTTTCCACCCCTCGCAGCCAATAAGACAAAGGCTAACGGGGCGGCGGTAAACGGTGCGCAATATCCGTTGGCTCTGTTCCGAAATAAAGCGATATTTTCTCAGGACGGAGAGTCCTCTTCATCCTCGTTCCCACGGCCTCTCCTACGTATGTATCTCCGCGCGTCCTCTTTGTGAAACTGTTACGGCTTCGTGCGTCGTACGCTCGGCCGATCCGCGGACGAAACTTAATACAACGCTCCTTCCCTCGTCCTGTTCTTCTCACTCCTCGTCGTCGAAGTGAAACAGACCGCCGGTATTTTCTTTTCTTTTTTCTTTTCTTTTTTTAATTGTTGCGTGCAACGGGTGTAGAGTTACGCGGATGGATGGCTCCCGCGCCTCGCGTGTTCGACGTGTCGAACTGGCGTTCTCGGATCACGTCCAGCGGCGACCGGTCGAGGATCCGCTCAATTTGGCAAAAGCGTTCGAACTATCGGACGTGTGCACGTTCGCGCTCTCTCTTGATATTTGCTGTGAAAGACGCACGGGTTGATCTGTGATCCTGACGAATTTCGGTCGCCACGAATTCTGATTCCAATGGAGGAAGATGCAGTAGTCACAAATTAAGTGTAAAGGATATCAATTTCAGGATGAACAGTTCGGTTAATTCGTTATAAATGGCACTTTGTTCTTTTCTTAATTCACGTTCACATCAGATGATATTTATTCCACTGTTCGTTCAACCACTTGCGCTGGCAACTGATTGCGGACCATGACGAGTGACCAAACCGTATACAATCGTTCGTCGCTTTCTTTTCCTTTCGAACTCGTCGTGTATGATATCACTGGACAAAAATGATTGGGAAGTAAGAAATTGATTATTTGTTTCGCCTGGGTTATTATACTTAAAACTGAGAAAATATTGCAACTTTGGGACATAAAATTCTCAACGTGCGTCATTCCAGCTCAAGAACACAGCAAGAAATTAACACACACGTGAATAGTTGGAAATATAATTTTATTTTTACCAGTATCTACAGTATTTTTAGAATATGTATTACCACGAGGTCAAATATTTTTTTTTCAGGAGCAGTTATTAATTCATTACCAGCGTTACCTTGTACTGGTAATTGAGGATTCGTGTGGAGAGCTGCTTAATCATCTTTGGCAATAAAAGTTTGTCTGAAAGATTGAATTTCGATTAAACTGTGAATTCCATCTTTCATTGTTCGTCTTTCTTTGTTGAGATCTAACTTACAGGCTACATCGACGTAGACGCACGTTTGAAAAAGGTTGAGGGTATGCTCGATAACTGGGTTAAATTCAAATTAAAGCTGCTCAGTGCTTTGCATCGTGAATTGCTAATTCTTTGCATCGTATTTTCCATGGATGACATGCGAAGTACTATTACAGCGGCCGGCAATAAATACATGGTATTACAATAGAATCGATATATTCGCGAGGCCGAGCAGTTGCAAAGGCTTGATGCATTTCTCCAATTAGTGACCGAGAACCAAATTGATTCACCGTTGGCATATTCATAGCTACTTGAGCGAAAGAACTACTTTCGGTGAAAATGTATCGACACGATTCCTAATATCGAATTCTCCGATGATTGGCATGCTAATTTGCTAATTTGTCGATTATATTAGTTTTTCAATGCAACGAGGGCACAACTGTATTACACACTGTTATTTCTTTATTACACATCCTTCCACGATTCTGGATGAAAAATCCCATGAACATTTAAATATTGTTTCATCGTTATCATTGATATTGTTTCGTATTTGTCAGTTGAACAATTCGTGACATTTCAACATTCGAATTTCTTGGTATCGTTTCGTGATCTGTTGAGGCGCACGTTTCATTTATACACGGGACCAAGCCGGATATTGAGTACATTATAATTAAAATTTATCGGTAGGTTTACCGGATATTTAACCCATTTCGAGCAACGAGGACTGCCAAACCGAAATATCGATTAATTAAAGGGCTGATGAATACTATTCTAGGAACATTTCTTAACTCTAGTATGTTACGATTAGTAGTCCGTTTCATAAAAATCAATCGATGAATGACATACATGTAATACACTCTGAGACAAGAAAATGATACACTCTCTTTTTCTTTATATTATGTATTATAAGTTGTGAGAATGCGCATCAATATCCTTGAGCATGGATTAGCCACGTGTATTACGTCGATTGCTATTGCCGGGGAACGTAATCCCTCAGAAATACAAAAACGAAAATGTGAATATTGTAAAGTAGAGAGATTATCACATCCTCGTCAATATCCTTGGGCGTGGATTATCTTGCCACGTGTATTGCGTCGAATGTTATTACCGAGAGACACAATTTCTGAGAAATGCAAAAACGAAAATGTAAATATCGTCCGTAGCCTCGAGGCGAACAGGATCGTACAAGCTCGAGTATTTACTGTCCTCAGTCGTACGAGAGCTATCGGTAGCGTAACATTCGTGCGAAATACGGTCGGTGAAGCGCGTAATAAGTGAATAAATTTGTGAAAATCGGTCGCGAGAGAAAGTTAAATCCAGGTGAGGAACACGCGACATTGAAATCACGCGGCAGGACATTATTCCGTGACAAAAAAAAGTGGCCAAGATAGTTAACAGAAGTCGTAAAGTGACAACGAATTCGCTAAAAGATTCCGATAATTGTGAAAAAAAGGGGACGATCGCAGTGTCTAACGGCTCGGGTTATAATTCAAGCTCGACTTGAGAGACAAATTGCAAAAGAAACTAGAGTTACGACAAGTGTTAGAAATGTTCGACGTCTTTCGAAGAATTGTGAACATTTTGAAACGACGAAAATTGCGACGAGAATTTTAGTTCGAGCAAGCTACGCCGCGTGCAATTTGCAGGGGAACGTATTTGTGTGAATAAGAAATGGCGAAGAGTCATATTTATGATGAAAAGAGGTTCAATTCAGACGGACTTGATGGCCTCCGTTACTACTATCGTGATTTACGAAAGGAGCAACAACTTCCGAGTCGTCGACCCATGGAAAGCGGTGGTAGTGATTTGAGGAGGTGTTGGTTACTACGGTAAGTTGGAAGTAAAATTTATTACAGGGGAATTAAATGGTGACAAGTATATTGAAATGATTGACGAACAAATTAGCACGTGTGCGATACGGAATATATTATATTGTCGGGAATAAGTACGTTTTTCAACGTGATAAAATTCGTGTGAAACGATAGAATTCAAATAAAACAAGATATCATCATATCTCTAGTTTTTTTTTTTTTTTAATAACACAAAAAGTTTAATTTATGTTACTTATACACGTTAATAAAAGCGCTACAAAATGCACATAAGAAAGATTTTGTATCATTTGTTTAGTAAAAAGGAATTTAATAATTTAATAACTTTTTGTGCTACCTTTCTGTCTGAGGCTGTAAGTTCATTGCGAATATTATATCTTATAAGTAAGATAGCTGTTCAAATAATTCCAATCGAATCGTTTAAACGTCATTTAATTAATTAACAGAGGTACGATATACTTCTGAACGTTATCGAACAAAACAACCTGACGCAGTAACTTCAAAGCTCCGAGTTTGTCACGATAAATTTATCATATTTTCGATTGAAGAAGATCGTTCCAACACAGTTGGCCTCGTTGTCTCTAATTACACTGAATAATTGAACGTTCGAGCGTTCCAATCTCGTCATTGTCGAAAGGGGACGTTAATGTTCTATTTATGAAGCCGTGATTATTTTATAAACGAGATAGAGGCAGAAACAGAGAGAGAGAGAGAGAGAGAGTTGATTATGTCCTAAATTTCGTTTAAATATGACGAACGAGAGAACATAGATAGAAACGACGTAGCGATTACGGTTTCTTTTTTTTTTCACGGGTCACGTGAATCAACAAAATGAATGAAAGTCATTCTAGCTGACGAGATTTCGGTAGTTTTCTAATTGCGTTCGGTAGCGCGAGTTTTGTTGTTGTTACAGTTAGACGGTAGCGTGGCTAAATTTCGCCATCGGTGTAATTATGTTTGCGTGGCGGTAACTTTGATGCTTCTGAAAAAGCAATCCAGCCGTGAGAGGTGGTATCGTTGATCCACGTGGAAAAGTTCGTGAAATTTCCCGAAATTGCCAGAAAACAAAACCTTGTATCAACGTTTTATTCGATTCGCTTTGTTCTCTTCCGAGAATGTTATGACTCTTTTTTTTTTTTTTTTTTTAATACCGTTACACATTTTTAGTTAAACTTGAACAATATAATTAAAGGGGTTACTGACGTAATTTTCGTCCTCCTGCCTCACTTTCGACTTTAATTTTGAAAATAATTTTTCACAAAGCAGCACCATTTGACATCAGATATCGGGACCCAAATGATCTCACCCAATCGCGAGAGAGATCTGAACGAAATCACGCTGGAAACTTCATCGTCATTAATCTCGGGAAATTGATCGAGTTACGGAGAGTTCCGTTAAAACTATAGAGCGACAAAATCACGGAATTGAAACTTTATTCCGTTGAAATCTTTAGGCAAGTTATTTTCATTGTTTAATTAGTTTAGCCGGCTGGCTACGAAGACGAGACGTATCTAAATCCTCTGTATCCCCGTTAATACACCGTAACTCTGGAATAACATAAGGCCGTGGCTTTGTCAAAACGCACTGTCGCGCCTCGTACTCCAACTCTTTTAAATTGAAAATTTTTCGTTGCTTCGGAGCTGTGAAATTTTAAACTTCTAAGGTGGTTAGGGTTCATTCAGTTCAGCTCGTTAACGAGTTGTTGGTACTTGTAAGCGGAAGAAATGGAAGTTGAATAATGAACGTGCTTTGTACGGACTCCATTCTTAATGAACTTCTTTTGTATGAACTCCATTTATTTGAACGAAGATGTAGCCAGTGATCAATTAAACGAACTTTTGCGAAACGATTGAATTCACTTATCCGAATTGAAGGTTGTAGATAATGGAGTGAATCAGTTTTCTATTGTATTATAATCTGCTCAATTACGTTAACTATCCGTTCATGTAAACGAAGCTTATCATATAACATTTCAAGTATCATCAATTTCCAAATATGACGCGTCTCAAAATTTATCGACCAAAATTAACTCTAAAATTAAGAACAGAAAGTTGTCGATTGTAATTAATTACAAAGACTGAAGTGAGTAGATATTTCATATTCATTTTCAGCTACTGCTGTTACTACTCTATCGAACTGTACGAACGATCTTGTTCTTTTTTTTTTTTTTTTTTAATAAATGTGGAAATAACAAAATATAGAACCTTATGACAAAAATGTGACGATGTAGCCGTCGCTGAGCGAGCGAGTTCGTTAAACATATTCTGACAAGAGTGAATGAAAAAAAAAAAAAAAAGAGAAAGCCAATATCTCATATCAATCTAAACGCCACAGCAGTGTCGTAGCTCCGCAGTTATTTCCGGAAAGTAGATTTCGAAGTAGCACTTACCGAGAGCGATTTACTTACCGGAACGTCGTGTCGCCGAAGTATCGCGACAGTATCGATAAACGTTGAATCGGCGCGGCACAGTTGGCCTGGTACTGATACAAGTTCTCGCGGCACGGACGCGGAAGAATCGACCAAGAGAAAGAGAGAGAGACGGCGCATCCGAATGGGAGCAGAAGAGAGGAGCATGCTGACCCAGTTCGGCCCGCGAGAATGCCGCGGCAACGCGGAGATAAAGGCGACAAAAAATTGCGGACTTGGCGAACTTCTCAGCCGGTCCCGATATTAAGCCGCTTATCGTCAACAGTTAACCCCATTGTCAGCCAGATCCGATTTAAAGCATCTACGTCTTCAAACACAATAATTCATTCGCGGGAAATTAATCAATCGCCCCTCCCCCCTGCGTGCGAATCGCGAGATTCAGAGAAACGTCCGACCGGTGAAATATTAATGAAAATCTTTTTTGTCGCCGAGGATCCGCCGGTTCGATCGGTTCGCCTCGATTTTTCCTCCTGTCCAGCCCGTTTCGAATTTGCTAATGTCATCCCGGACCAATTATAGGACACCATTCGAGAGATTTCACCGGTATTCTCATTTGTTAATTATCGGATCTCGCGCGTAAAGCGAAAGAGAATATTTAATGACGCGCTATTCGTGGATAATTAACGACACTTATGTTAGTAATTTTATAAAAATTAAAATCACTCGGTGATTTAACCGACCGTCGTGGCTTTTCACGCAACGAAATTTAAAAGTTGATAAATCGTGAAATCGATCAGTCTGTCGTCAAAAATTGAATCGAATAAAACTCAACAAACAGACAAATAGTTTGTATAATTGTAGTTCATGCAGTAGAGGACCGCTGGCTCTTTCCAATACGTAACAGTGATTTTTCAAATGAAAAGAAATTAAATTAAATTAATTTAATTTAAGCGAGTGAAGTTCTATAGTCTTCATAATTGAAACAAATCTGAACTAACTGCTCTAGTTACATAATCCAATTAAGAATTAAGCGAAAATTGTTATTTATCGATTGAAATGTCACAGAATATTTCCTTACTACCATACTTTCGAGATAGACGAATAAAATTCTTAATGAAACACGTTTCGAAAATGTCTTCAGAGCACGGGCGTTCCTCGACGAATGCAGAAGGCCGCACGTATCTCGAAATGAACCCGTTAAAATGTTCGAATACCACACTTTCGCTTGGCAACTGGTGAAATTACCTCCGCAAGCGGCAGTTAAGTAACAATCGTCCACGGTAAATTACATCGCGGGGTTATCCTATCCCCGCAATCGAGATCCGCGTAGCCTACAATTTCGCAACCCCCTTTTTTCCCTAGCACCCCATATATCCTTGGCAGCGAGACGATCAATCAGCGGACGATCGATCCGTCTGCCGCCGCGAGGACAAAGAATTATAGGAATTCAGTGACGTGTCGCGTGTTTCCAAGCCTCTCTTTCTCTTCCTTTTCCCTCGGACAATGAACACCACCCCCATTCGCGACAGTTTCGGTTCTTATACTTTGCCAGAAGAAACGAGCGTTTGTCCATGTCGTTCTTCGTCGCGACGTATGAGACTATTCTACGCCTCTCATACGAGACTATACCACGCTACATTCTTCGTTGATCTTCACCTTCTTTGACGTGGAGTATCTGTCCAGGAGAGATAATCGAACAGGTAATTTTTTTTTTTTTTGAGAAAAAGTTTCGTTTGTCGTGAGAGTGAAAATCTAAAACCGACTTTTGTTCTATTCTATCGTAAAATTTATTTGCAAAGTGCAAAGATACTTAAACTGAAGCCAAGCGGCGATTCTATGCGAGAGTGAAATTCCTCAGGCTATTGATCCTGACAAACTTACGCTTTCGCTCTTGCAACATCCCTTGTCTCTTTTTTTCGAGCAAAAAACTTGCTGCTTTTCGTACATTTCTTTACACTTTTATCTTTAATCTAAATATAATTAATTGGAATTATAAAATACGTGGAGGAATATTGTCATTTTAGTCAAGAACGTTGTTCTAGCGTGCCCCTAATTTTGTATCGATCAATTCAAATGTAATTAATCGGAACTTTAACGTTAAAAGAGTATCATTGTAAATAAAATATTTATTTAATGCCACGCACGTCGAGAATTTTTTGTCCCAAATTGCACGATGTTCTCAGTTTTAAGTATATTTAAACGTAACCCAGAAGTAAGATTATTACTTCTTAAGAATTTCTATCCAGTCACATCACACCGACGAGTTCAAAAGGAAAAGAAAGCGACGAATTATTGTATACGGTTCGATCATTCGTTACGGTCCGCGAATCAGTTGCCAGCGCAACGAGTTAATCGAGAAACGTCGCGTTGCAACATGCTCCAAATTTTCGAGATGTATCGATCAAGATCAATAAAAACATTAACGTTCTCCTCCACACAATTCCAAAAAACTCTACAAAGTATCATCCAAGGATCAACGTATTACTCAGCAACGCAAGTTTCACAAAGTAAAGTGACATACTACGAGTCTGCTGCTACGAGTTTCCCCTTTATCCCCCAAAAATGTTCAGCTATTTCTCGGACAGACGTGCTCGAACGGCGCAGTGTCTCTCCTCGCGTACGAGGTCCAAACCTCGGCTGTTGCAACGTTTCAACTCGAAAACGATGGCGCGTCCCCGCGTTACCGTCGCGATATTTATGATAGGCGGCACGCTTCGTCATGCGTTTTAACGGGAGTGAGCGGAGGACGAATAGCAATTCCCGAATCCCTCCACCGAGTCGAATGTGATAAGAAGAACGAATGGTCCGGTTGTCCAGAGGATGCTCACTGCTCGAGGAAATACGGCGGTCCCCCGTTATCGGTTGGGATTCGCTCCGGTGAATTCGCCGACTCTTGCGGTGACTTGACCTGACAGAGGTCAGCCATTGGCCGGAGCTGCTCGGGGCTTTGGTAACTTCTGCCGTCTGACTGTGAGGGTTATGGGACATTGAGTCGCGAGGAATGTCGAGGAACTGTTACTACCGGTATTATTAGAAACGCTCGTACGAGTGTAACAGTGGTATTTGCCGAGATGATTAATGGCGCGACAGAGGTTCAACGTCGGAAGAATTTGCCAACTGATCGAAAGTGGGCCAACTCGTACGGAAGTGGGTGGTACCAACGGGTTCCGAGTCTGTAATTTCATGCAACGAATTTTCCACTCTAGAATCGCATAAACAGCAGTTAAGAAGTAAAAAACGAAAGTAATATTCAAGTACTCGAATCAATCCTCTCGACACTGGAACTAATGTCAAATCTAAACAACCGACTTGCAACTTTTCGTAGGAATCTCTCTCTTCTGTGATCTTTCGTACATGAGTGCGTAATTATCTTGGAAATTACTCGTCATTTGAAAAGTGCATCTCAAATGCTAATTGACACCCTGTGAAAGTAGATATCAGGGACAATTTCCTGTCTCTCGCACGTGGAAAAATTGTAAAGCTCAACGAGACTTCTTTCGATTTCGCTTCAAAAATGTTTCTCGACGTCGACGAGATTGACAAAACTGGACACGTCGCGTCATCTGTTACTTCCGTTGACTGGCATTCGGGAGGAGAGCTCTCAAAAATTGCTTCGTCATAATTAAAATTTCTATCGGGGTAATATGAGAATAAAACTTTCATTCCGCGCGAAAGTGGCGACGTCATGTTTGCGTCATTAATTTGCTCTATGCTCGGCGAGCACACTGAGAATCTGAACGTTTCACTATTTTATGCCGCCGCGTGTAAACGAGTATAAATATGGAAACGCGTATTAGAGGGACACGTAAACGCGAAATCTTCCGTAAAGGGTACGTATTACGAAATCTCTTTCATCAGCGAGAAGAAAGTGTAATGAATTCCTTTACATGTACGTTGCGCACAGTGAATTACAAAACCTGTGCATTGTATCAACACCTTCTCCCTTTCGATAATAATAAATTCTATCGACGGCACTATAACGAGTAATATCTATGCAAATCTATTTCCGTCGCGTTGATGATAAAAAGTGTCCGATAATAAACTTCCTTTCCTACTTGTAAATGTACGACGTTAGCTAGCTGCTTTACATTTTACACTTTTCGTAACGAGCTATTTTCAATAAACTTTTCCGGTGCAAAATGTACCGCTGCAGCTACGGTTTATAAATAGGGGTCGTTTTTTAATTACGTCAAAGTATCCGCAAGTTTGCTCGTGATATTGATACAAGGGCAGACTTTTTAAAATTCAGAGAAAGAGAGAATGTCCCCCAAAGATTAATTACGCGCAGTTGCAATGAATTTTTCGACTATCTCAATTGTGCGAACTTTCAACTGGCGATCCTTATTTCGAAACTTTTCATTTAAAATCTACCCTTGAAATTGACATCACTCTAAAATGGGATCATATCTGGATTGCTGGAGAATTGGAGTCTTGAAGTATTACGGTTCCTTCGAAATCGATATTATTTATCGAATTTCACGAATATAATCGCCATCTCGAAAGTTTCTATTTAAAGCACATTGCCGAAAATGAAATCTCGAAATATCACAATCCACGTTACTCAATTTTCATTCCTTCTTCAAGTTCATAATTCTCTTTCATCTCAATTAATCGCAAGTTGAAGAAAGAGAGCTTTGAACTATCCAGACGGGCAATAAAGTTCGCAGCTACTATGTCTGTAATAAAGAAGGCACCGACTGAACGAAGCATCGCAAAGGCTGGCTTCGTTTTAAAGTCATCGCAAACGAAATCCGCGAGGCGATTAATTCGCCGACTAACTCGGCGCAATAAGAAGGCGTGGCGTGAAATAAGTCATTAGTTGGACGTGTTTTAAATTCAAACTGCGAGCCCAATGGATCGTGCCGCTCGAATTCTTCACCAACTTTCCGCTCCCTTGCCAAACACATATTTCCTCTATCCAACGCCCAGCCATGTAATCTCGTTCCCGCGGCTGTTCACAACTTTTTATACGTGACATATTTTAAGATAACTCGGGGATAAAGGGAGAGATAAAAGAAAAAAAAAATGTCGCGGCGTTATCGAACGTGTTTGGAGAACGCCTGTATCGCTTGGAAGATGCTATCGTTTAATTAGCTTGATACGTGTGACACTGGACAGTGACAGTGACACGATCAGAGTTAACCGACCGCTAATCTGGTTGCTGGTCTAATTTTGAAAGCCTGACTCACACGCGGTGTGATTCAATCTTCGTTTGTTGCCTCGCGAAACATTTGCATTTCATTGTTTAGACCGTTTCATCGTATTATTTTGTTGTTCGTTATTTCGTCATTGGGTTAGATTTCGTTTGTTTATTGATTCTGACGTTTCTCAAAATTTTGAAACACAGTACGCGAGATGAAGTTTCCATCTCGAAGTTGGATAATATCAAAGTAGTTGGTGTTATCCTTGTAGAATTTGATTTGAACTGTTGTTGAATTGTTGTTACCGAATATTTCGATATTAATAATTATGTTATTTGCATTCTCTTTGTAGGAGTGTTACGTTGGCTTTCGTTGCTGTTTAGAAATCTCAAGTGATAAAAGTAATTTACGCTTAAACTGGCCATTGCTGCGAGATAAATATTTGAAGTTATATTATATTATACAGAATCAGGCAACGACTGGAGCAGTGTTTGACTATACGCGCTCTCATATCACTTAAAATATATTCCCGTAGAAACACTTTATCGCTAGTCGCGTTTTTCTTTCATTTTTTTTTTTTTTTTCTTTATCACGTTATTATTTCAAGTGAAAATTAGCAGAATGAAAGTTTCAGACTCACGTTCAACCGTCCATTCCGTTACATGAATTTAACTTTAATCTAGATAGATTAACCTCGTTTATTTCCATCAGTAATTAAATGAATTTCACCCAAGTGTTATAGTTGTGTATTTTATCTACCTGGAGTCAAATCGGTTATTTTGTAGCAGTAAGTTCAGCCGAGACCATTTCCCCAAATGTAAAACATCGCTACCCATAATTAATTCTAGATGGCTTTAGACGACGTTGTTAATCCCCCGAAAAACCGTATATCTGCGGTGGTTAAACGAGCGTGTACGCTACGAAATGGCAATCGATCAAGGAAAATTCGCGAAAGAAGACGACGGAAAAACGCTTTCGTCAATTTAAACGGTGGCTTAAATATCCTTGAACAATTCAATTAAAACTAAAGCGTTAATTACGTCCAAATTTATCATGAAATGAGTGAAACTGTACGCCCCAAAAACCGTGGACAACTCTCCAGGACAAGCAATGCCGCTGTCGTGGAATATCAATTTCACGAACGAAAGATTTCCAGCCACTCGATCGCGATATCATTTGCGATCGGACGAAATAACGGAGTCGCGCGGACGTTCTTCCGACTCGCGGGGAAATTCCAATAACGCAAAAATCACTTCCATCGAAGAGTAATTTCCCGCGAGCGCAGGTGGCAAGGATCTCCAGATTGCCAAGGAACTACGGATGCCCTTTTGATTTTCCGTCTTAATCCGAAATCCGTGACTTTCCCGTTCGATTCCGGTTACCAGCGAGAGTAAAACCGGAGGGAATCGAACAGGAGTGGAGTGAGAAAGCAAGCAGTGAAAAATAAAAAGAGAGAGAGAGAGAGAGAGAGAGAGGGAGATAAAGTGGGTTAAGTCATCCGTGGGACAATCATAAATAAAGCTGGCGATATTTTTCAACGAGCGTTGCAACATGGGCACAATGGAGACCATTAGTATCGTAATACGCCGAGGGAATAGAGAGGAGAATTTCCAAAAAAGAAACGGCAAATAAAAAAGCATATATATATATATATATATATATATATATATATATATATATATATCGTGACCGGGGAAGACGAATTAGAGAAGCACGGAACCAGCCAGTCAATATGGACGACCAGGTGCCGTTGCATTCAGCCGCGCCATGATTTATTAACCACTTACTATATAAGGCAGACGATCGATTACATATAAATGTGTACGTCTCCCTCCACCTCCCTCGGTCGGAACCCGGTTTTCTCCGTGGAAGGGTTGGGCTGGACCGAGACGCGATGCGGTGTGATATGATTTTGTTAATGGAAAATTTATGAGCCGCGAGATTAAAGGGAATATGCTTCCCTTGTATATTCCGCGCGCACGCTCGCGGAATTCAAGGCGTACAAGGCGCGTTGAATTCTTCCGTTTTCGGTGCGCTTCAGCCTTCGTCGGCGAGCTTTGTCGAATATTCGCGATGCGTAACGGTGCAGATTCACCGCGGTTAAGATACCCAGAATGGAGGCATTCGCTTTGTTTCTTCGAGCGACCATTGTTTTTGGCATGTCGTTGTTATCGCTGTGCGCGGAAACAGGTTCGGAGAATTCATCTACCGACAATTAACGTGCTCTTCGCCGGCATTGGTTAAGGGTTGTTAGTCGGTTTTTATTTTTACTCCCAGCGAATATTATAGAGAACTCGTTGATAAAACGTTAGATTTCTATTTTCTGCTTTCTGCTTTCCCACTTTTCCATGTAACATTTCTCGTTATTAACATCTTATTAATTTTCAACTCAATTCCTGTTAAATCTTCTTTGGAAATCTTCTTTCGATTCGTTTCATATACGAAATCACGCAGTAAATAATACGTCTTCTGCATAAAAATGATAATGTCGAGTTAAAGTTCAATTCAAGAAATATGTCGCAGAACAAATCTCGCTAAACATTATTTCCCCGAATATTTATCCGCAAGCGGGCGGGCGAGAGTGTGCCTCTTTCTATTATATAATCATTATCGCGAGTATCGAGTCTTGCTTTGAACGTAACGCGTCACACTGGATGAAACGGCACCGGGCTTCCTGTAACTGGGAAACGAGAGGAGGACAACGAAGACAGAAAGCTGGGAAGGGGTGACAGGGTGGAAGTGGGTCGTTTGTGCCACGGTCTGCGGATTTATCCAATGATTGGAAACTTGGCGTCAGAAAAGCCAGAAAATTTGATTCCTCCTTTCGCGAGCGCGGGCAAACACGTGACAGTTTTCCTGATCAAAGAACAGAGCGTTTGAGCCGAACGCTCGTCTGGCCGACTGGCTCTGATACAACGTGCATTGCACGAGGGACGAGTCGAAACGAGTAACAATATTGTCACGGGGCAGAACAAACGCAAAAGTCTTCAATTTTTGATCGTTTTCGCGTACAACGGTGAAATAAAAAGGAATAAGAAATAGAAGGGGAGGAAGAAAAGGGGAACGAGAAGAAGGAAGCTCTGAAGAATCAGAGATCCTTGGAGGATCGCGTTGTCACTCTGTTTTCCTACTATTCTTTCCCTACTTTCCTTTCTATCGCCTCATTTTTATTTGCTTCTTCTGTGCTTTAATTCCTTTATTTCTCTTGTTACGTATATGATAAGAAAGGAAAAAAGGGAGAAGATAGGGACAAGAAAGAGAAACAGAGATCAAAGAATCACGTTGTCACCTTATTTTTACTCTCTTTCTCTAATTTATTTCTACTTTTCTATTCGTTATTTTACGATCCATTTTCTTTAATTTTCCCTTTTTCTCTCTTTCTTTTTTTTTTTCTTTGTACGTTGGGTCAATGCACCTAACGATCTCTGCTCGTTTCAACGTACGAGGAAAGTCGTCTGCGCGCGAAAGAAGTTATCATCGGCATCCGAGGTTAATGAAAATTACGCGGCAGATGGCGTAAAAGGAATTCTTTTCCTTTATGAGTATCGTCCCCTCTGCCGCTCTTTTATGAAGACGAGCGAACGACCTTCGCCACGAACCTCCATTTCGTGATATCACTCGGGCACATCCGTCAGATCGCGAGAATCCTATTCCGTATGAAAATGATTGACGTTACATTCTGCTGTGGAATTAATGCTGTACTCTCGGATGATGGGGGGGGGGAGTAACAGAGATGGTGAAAGTATGTGTTTAGAATATTTGAATATTTCAACTTTAAGAGCGAGATGGCGAATAATCGGTATAATAAGTCTGTTGAAATCGAAATTTTCGATAAGTACTTTTCTGCTTGAAGCGAGGGGAACGCTTGTCCTCTCGTGAAAAGTATTGGCTTGTACACGTTTCAAATAAATTACAAACGTTTCACGTTAATAATTTATCCGCGTAGTTTTTTTAATATTCTTCAATCTCCTTCAATGTTTTTCAATTTCAATTTACTTTGAAGTTTCGCGCGCGGAATTTGTTCTCTTTTGTTCCTTTATGGCGTGTATTCCCTCTTTTTTTTTTTTTTTTTTTTTAATCAAAATTGGACAAAACAGTTTTTAATAACGTTTCGGCATCACGCGCTCTGTATCTTTGGATGTAGTAGTACATCTTCGATCGTCTGATAAACTAGATGCATAAATTCAATTTATTTTAAGAAAAACTAAATATTAATAAATACGACAAACATTTAATTCCCAAATATATATTTACTTTTTTTACTTTCGGGATAATTGAAATTGTTAAATCCTCGAGATCACAAATAAAACGCAGCCCTCGTAATTAACCTCTTCCAATTGACTTCCATTGAACCATATCGTCCTTGTAATCGCTTGGATCCCAAGGAAACATAAAAAAGAAGACACAGTCGCGTTAGGTTTTGTCGAGCAACCGAAAGAAATGGCCTCGCATCGAGTTTAACTATAGCGGAAAGAGGAGCCGTTGCAGATCGAAGGCTGGTTCATTAACTGGAAGACGAGGTACGCGTCGACGTAATGGGCTTATCGGTGTAGCGTTTCGTCGTTCGAATCCACAGAGGACCCGGAATCCCGGTGGCGCGGCCACTGGACGCAGCACCGATTTGCGGGATTTTCCAAATTGGTTTGGGATTTGTCCCCCGGTGTGACGCAAAACCGGTGCCACGAAATCGGTGGAACGTCCGAGCGCGGCAAGATAGAGCCGAGTGCCTCGAAGGCAGAACTTCCGGGACGGTTGCCGATACAAAGGACTCGGATGGTAGACGTCGTTGCATCGGGCACAATACTCCGTCGCAAGTGCAATAATTAAACCGATAGCGTCGGTCTGGTTGATCGAGCGTGTGATTGGATGCCGATCCAGTTGCGTGGATGCCTGGAAAGACGCGGAATTAGCGGCTAAGACTTCTGTCGCTCTCATTCGAGATCTGGTCCACAACGAGGTCAGACGTTGCCTCGGTATATATTCGAAATTGCGCCCTGTTCTTTTTTTTTCTTTTTTTTTTTTAGTTTGTCACACCTTACGTTCATATGAAATATTATCAAGCGTGCATATCGTTATTGCGCGTATAACTTTTTCAAATATATCACATCGTTACATTTTTAAATGTATTTTTGTCTTCTTCGGTTCGTTACTATTGTCGTACATGAATGGAGTATTTGAATATTTTGTGTGTAGCGTGTTATATAAAATATTTTGAAGTTAATGAGGTACGTTTGACATAAATCGGAAAGTATATAGAAAAATTAGATGATATTTCTGCGAATAAAAATTAGTATTCAGCATGAGTAATCGTATCAAGCATACGTGGATAATTGAGAGTTATCGGTAACAATGGACTGCGACTATCCATTCGTAATGCTTGCACTACGTATTTTATAATTTCCAAATTTGATTTACCTAACCCAAACCTAATGATAAACCTAACTTAAACCTCACCAATAATTACGATACTCGTGTGTCATTAATAAAATTTCAAAACGTTCACACGCTTGATGTGTCTATAAATATTTAGTATAAATGTCCAAGTACTTTCGTGCAATTTCATTTAACAATCTATCTCGCATACACGCGCAGAAAATATCACTCTCGACCATGTGCTATCTAGCCGCTTGCATTCCTCGCTGCTTATATCCAAGTAGATGCACTCGCGCGGGATCTCTGGTTCTTTGAAAACCTCACAATAACGATGCCAGCCGTTCGAATGGCGCTTCGAACGCCATTTATAAATTACCGCACGAAGCACGGCTGCACGCAATACGCGAAAGTTATTGCAACTTGTATTACTATCATCGTTCTCATCAGCGTACGTAAGCACTTCTGCTTGCCAATCTCGCTAATTACCTCCTCGACCGAATTTCATTTCTTGTTCCGCGTTTCGAAGAAGTTGTTACCATTCCACGCGACCCATTCGTTCTTCCGTGTCTTTCGTGACGATGTACGAGCAACGCTACCACGGTCGCACGACACGGGGAAAACCGTGATTGCACGTTGCGCTAACAAGTTCGCGTTAATTGACACGTGAAACGGGTGAAGCGGGTAGAAATCGTTCGAGAGGATGGTTACAGGGTTCGTTCCTCCCCGTCATAACTTCCCGTCCCGGTTTCTGTCCCGTGCCAAGGAAGGAATCACGGCGAAACCGGGCAGAACTAATCTCCTTCTTCTAACTTTCCCGTTATAATCCCGGCCGGAAGTTTTTTCTCCCGCGTGAGGGAATTCATAAATGCGAGGCGGATTCCTCGAGGAAGCGTGGACCCGATTCCGACTTGGGGGTTTAAGTGAAAAATTCGATTCGCGAAGTAAGATAGCGACCTTTAATTCTAATTCCCCTCCCGCCGATCCCTCGGTTCGCCTCACCGAACGTGGCTTGCATTATTCTTCTTCGTCCCTTTGACTTTGTTCCTCCCTCCCTCGGCTCTGCTCCGAACGTGAGGGATTTCACCCCCCCCCTCCCCCTCGTGAATTTTGACGAACTGAAGATCGAAGCGAAAATCTCTTCTCTTTTTGCAGGATGTCACTTTGCCAACTCTGTCAGGGGAAGCTTTCTAAATATATATTGTTTATACTACTGTTTATACAACTGTTATACAGAGTGAAATCGTGGTGATGCTGCATGGAAAAATAAGTCGGGCAGAGGGACAGATTTTTTTCATTCGAAAATTTCAGTTTGAAACTTCACTAATTTTAGGACGATACTTGAATTTGAACTGATTCTAGAACGCGACAGAGAGGAATAATCAATATTCAAAAGTTAGTAAAGAATGTAGAGTGAAATTTTTTCATCTGAAGGTCCATTTCTTTAAGAAAATAGACTGAATATGTTTCGAAAGCTGTCAGAAATCGTTTTCACTTGAACGATATCTTCTCTCGATCGAACAAACTGAAGGGTTTGTTGGGAGTATCTATAATATTGTACCTAGACATTTTTATTTATTTGTATTGTGTGAGGATGATGCTGGAAGGATGTAGGATTTGGGTAAAGTGAGGTTATGCGTTTCGTCTCAGAGTCGCTGCCTAGACTCATCATCAGTGGGGCTGATGGCAGCGACCCCTTACCCCAGACGCTTGTTTTCATAATTACTCGCTAGGCTGGGCAGTCACCCATCCTAGCAGTGTTCCGCACTCTGCTTGCTTAACGTCGAATATCGCTAGACTTCGACGCTAGGCGCACAGCCACTTGCGGCTTGTACGAGTCGGTGTTCGAGACTCGTACTCGAGGCGCTATAGGCCGCTACAAAACTATCAATCGACAAAGTATAGCTCTGAATTCGTAAGCTGGAACGAAAGTAATACGTACTTGCATATCCGCGTAATTGATCGTATGACATTTCTGGAAACGTGTGGCATTCTAAATCACACGTGATGTATCGGTCAATTTGCAATTGTTTTCACGTCACCATTTTTTTTCGAGTAACTCTTTGTCAGAGTTGTAAACGTGCGCAAAAAAAAAAGTGTATTTTTCTAACTACACTGCAACGTAATAAACGATAAAATTTGAAAAAATGAAATGAACTCGGGTAACAAAATTATTTTCCGTCCATCGAACGTTACAACAACTCGCCACTACACTGTAAATATTTTTCCACCCTCGTGCACTCTCGAATTTTCTATAAACGAACAAAAATCCACGATGGCGCGATCAAATATTCCGACGGAGGCATCCGATTGTGCGCTGTGACAAAATCGCGATATTTCGAATTTAGCGCGTATCTAGGACACACGGCGTACAATATGACGCAAATGCTGTATACTATTTCACGCTAATGCTCCACGATTGTGCCCGCACACGTTTTTCACGGTAGCAGCGAAATTCAGCGACAGAGAGAGAGAGAGAGGAATTCGAAAATGGAAACGAACTTGCAATTTGAAGCCCGCGTTGTTACACTTGCGGGGAACACGACTAATGGCAAAGTAGCAAACAAGGTTACAAAAAGCTTTGCGTTACCGTTTCCCCCGCTCTGAACGCTACTTTCCATTTTTCTACAATTCGAATCTCGCGCGTAATCTCGGCTAATGCTGATGTACGCTGAGTTTAGTCAGCTAGCAAGTAGATCGCGAAGGGGAAAATTTCCAACTGACTAAATGAGAGGAAGAAAGAATTTTACTTGACGAATAAAAGACGAAACAACTTTCGCTAGATGGAAATACGAAATTCCGCGGTAATGTTTTTAAATGGTTGATTGATATTATTCGTTGGCAAAGTTTATCAAACAGATTGCCGATTTATCGTTCAGCGTTGCACATATTCGTATGCTCGTTATTCAAGAGATTTCGCTGACAAAGATGCTATCGAACGCCGTATCATTATTTTATGAATCGATAAAACGCGCATAATTTATTCACTGATATCGATTGTTTATTGAAACTGACGATTTATCGAAATTAACGTTAATTTTTTTTATTTCAGGTAAGTGGTGATCCGTATGCACGCTATGTCTCCTGTCCACGTGTGAATTGGTAAGGGAGATTTTTTTTTTTCGAAACTGTGTATCACTTGTACAATTATTGAAGGGTTCAGAAAACGCGAATGTAGGACAATTTTAGTATTTTTAACCATCTAGATGCTATTTCGTATTTAGAACCGATGTCTTTCATCGTTAATTCCCGAAGTGAGTTTTTATTTTTGCAAATTATTCCTTCAAATATTTGATTTGAAGACCGATTATATATAGAGAATTCAATAAGTATCTCGGGATATTTTCAGATTTTTGAAAAGTCAGAAGCATTAAACAAATCAGTCGTGATAATAAACGACCCAGATTGGTCACGAATGTTGCGAAAAATACAGTTGACCGCGCAGATTCGACTTCAATGTATTGAACGGAATATCCATTGCATTAAGTAATTGTTATGAATTTAATTATTATCAGATCGCAGTCGTGGAAGAACTATATTCGATTCAATTCAATCGCGAATCTTACGACAAAGATTCTTACAAAATCAATTTATTTATGAATTCCTTCATGTTTGCCAGAACGCGTTGTCATCGTTTTTAAATCACGAAACGCTCAAACATTCTTCAACCGTACGAGTATGAACCCTTGGAGTGAATAAAATAATTCTTGACATCTTTTAGACTTTCAGAAAACTTTAAACGACTTGAAAAGAACGATCATCTGATTTATCACACTGGTTACGAATTATATGAAAAAGTTTCGCTTACAGTGTCACGTATCACGGGAAATTTTCTTTGTAATTATAAACAGTAATTACAAAGAATCCAAGAGTCTTAACTCGGCGTAATTAACGAACGTAATTTTGATCTCAATTTACTCTCAAAGTAAATCTCATAAAACGATAACACGGTGATATTCCGCGACCAACGGAGAAGCATTTTCCGACTCATGTAGCAGCTAAAGGACGATGTGTTATTTGTTACGGAGTTGTCAGAGACGAGAAATCGGTTTCCCGATCATATTTTGTGCCGAACGAATGCGACAGTGCAACTGTTATTTCGCAGCATTTCTTTTTTTTCTTTTCAGTCTTAAAACGATACGTATACGCACGGAAGAAAAATGTCCAGGCGGAGAGGGGAATGCATGGGCTCGCATCAGGATTTAATCGCGAACGAATATTGAATACACTCCGAGTGGGGAAGGCTCGCGTTGAATAATTATTATTTACGGAGCCTTGCCCCGAAACGGCGTTACTATCAAACGAATTAATGAATTGTTCGCCTCGCCGATTTATGAATTTAATTTCGGCGGAACGCGTCGGCGGCGATAACTCTTCTTCAAGTGTTAGATACGTGAAATGCCAGAATTTATTTCGATAAGAAGTTTATTCGATATTTCGCGCTTGACAGGTGTTCTTTATTTTCTTAATAAATTCACGGGTTCGCAAAAGTAAATTAAACCGATTGAATCATTGGTAATTCCGTTTGCTTTGATGCAGTTGTTGCGAATAATTTGAAACGCGAGATATTCGATAAAGTGGATGCAGAAATTTGTTGAAATTAGGCTTAGATAATTCCTGGAAAGATTCTACAATTTAATAGTATCATCTTATATTTTCTTTCTTTCTTTTTTCTTTTTCTTGTAAACGGGAAACGAAAATTGGAATCGCAATCGAAAGCTAAGATCGTATAGAACCGACTGAACGAAAGAATTTGTCAATTCGCTTTTCGTCGGTCGAATCCAGAGAGAAACACTTATCAGTCTCTCGAGCGATATAGTAAATCGAACGAATGATCAAATTACTCCCAATACGGATCTACATAATTCCGACCCTGTTGAACCACCCTTCGCCCCCTCCCAAACTCCCGTCGAGTATTCGAATTACAATTCCCTTGTCAGGCAAAAACGAATAGAAACAAGAATTTCCGTATCGCGGCCAGTTGCTCGATTTTAATCTCCGGCTGGAATACACGCGCGATCCGTTAATAAATTAATATTCAACCGCGTAGAACGCACTGGTGCTCGTTTGTTAGACGTTCTAGTGCTCGCTCCCAACAGAAAATCCTGCATCTCTGTGTTTCATTGGCAGCACCCTCGGAAATTAATGCAACCCATTGGGAAATATTTACCAAGACGGCTTAGCCGTGTGTTCTTTGACAAAAGTTTCGGTAATTTTGCGAACAAGTGTCGTGAGCATCGATTGAATGAAATTCGTCAAACGCCGTGTCGAGTTGAACGTCGAAACGGATCTTCAATTGATCGTAAATCGTCATTGTTGCAGAGAAGTGCTCGAATGTTGAATCTGATCCTGTTAAAGATTGTTTGTATTGTAGAAAATGGATTGTTGGCTAAATTAGTTACGCGAAGTGACTTGGGATTAATTCTGAAACTATGATCCGTCAGTTTAATTAATTTAATTAAAGCGAGAATATTAATGATGAATCTTGGATGACTGTTATTCTTTTAATTTTTTTTTTTATTATAGATAGGAAACGAAAGTTTGCACTAAGTTGATTAAACGAAGAGTGCTGCTGTTTAGAAAAATGTAGGTTTAAAACTGATATTGAATGTTAGGTACTCGCGGTTCTTTAACAAATTGTTAGCTGATGGATTAATTTTTACAAGAGATACGTCATGTTAAGTTTATACCGAAATAATCGTCAACTATCTGAAGGTACTCGTGCAATCTTCAGAATTTTTTCGTAGCTCTTGACGCAGAATATATCGACAACGTTTGGTAATTGGAAAAACTTGAAGATTTATCGAAAAGAAGCGAACACAGACGTCTCTCTCCAAAGAACTCTCGGTGTCTTTAAAGTTGGATTCGAGTAAAGGGACCGATCGATGTTGGAATAATTTGCATTAAACGAGTTTGCTTTCTTTGGTAAGTAGCGTAAAGCTCCTCGCTTTAAAATGAAGGAGACGAATTAAAATTCCATTCGGTCCAACTTCTAAGTCTCTTCCTCGGATATTTCTCCCCTTTTTTTTCCTTTGCTCTCCTTTTTTTTTATAGCAGTGGATCATTGCTCCCCCGGAGACTTGTAAATTTTTGCAAATCAATTTGCGATTTACGATTTAATGCCTCTTAATTGCTACGTTCTTCCAATTTACTTTACACCGGTAGTTTCTTAATGTAAATCTAAATATTTTAAAAAATCTCGGCTTGTACTCGACCATTCTCGGGAAATAAAATCACGTTGCGTAAGATGCTGCATCGAATGAACGAATTTATTCAACGCGAGTAATAAGTTTCGATTTTTAGATATGTCACGAGTACGAACAAAATTCAGAACAACGTAAATAACCAAATATCAAATTATACATAAACTGACATTTATTAGATCTTGTCAGATTTTATGTTTCAGCACGTTGACCACGGTCACCTGTAAATATTTTAGAATGATTAAATGATCTATCATCGACGAGGAATAATACCATAACCAAATAATGCCATAAAACGAAAGATGCGTTTTCGTTCATATGCATTATAATGTTTCGTAAAAATCAATAATATTCTGTAATATTATAAGAATTAATGGTAGACAAATGCGTCGCGAAAACTCGAAAGTTATAGAGAACAGTGATAATTCGATAAATTATCCGAGAGCTAAAGTAGGCAAGTCGCGTTTAACGTGTCAACCAGTTAACCCTTTGCTTTACGATTGTTCTTCCCAATTTTAAAGGGTTACTTATTGAAGTCGTAAAAATTATTTCAAAAATATTGAAACGTCATGTGTAATTTATATTAAAAAAAAAAATGGTGAGTCTTAGAACGTTAAAGTCTTAAAATTGAAATCTCGTCGGTTTGCAGTTTACCTTTTCTTTTGAATTGAAATCTTAACTTGCACCACGAGTACGACTCGATGTTATAAGTCAGGAGCGAATCTCTCAAAACGATTGACAATTCCTGTTATAAATACTACCGAAAAACGCAAACTGTACAAATTCTCTTTGCTCTGTCGTTTGGAAACAATAATTTGCAATCACATTCACACGTAACGACGCGATTCATCCTTAACCGTTATCACGAGCTACATCAGAACGAATTAACATCTCGATTAACGTCCCGAATTTTCGACAAACCGTCCCTTTCACCTCGTCATCGATAATCAAGCGAAAATACCATTTCTGTCGTTTGAACAACCTCCCTTCGGTGCCCCGTCAAACGTGATTTTCCGTCGTCGTCGCGGAAAGAGTGGGAAATTTCGCGCGACGCGACGCGATCATTGAACTCGTGACGCGTAAACGTCGCGCGGGGATTAATCCGCGAGATCGAAAATTTCGATTCAGGAACGAACGCGAAGGGGGAGACGGTTTCAATTCTCCGCGCGGCCAGCGAAAAATCATTACGGGGCTTCACGTGTCGCGGAGAGCACGCGGTGCGCGGTGGTGATCGATGAAATTAGCAGCTCGTGGCCCGAGCCGATTCGTTTTACCTGGAAAATTCGGCGCCAGCCACTTTCACGCGCGCCTGTGCTTCAAAATTATTATAATTTCGCGACGATGTAGTAGCTGCAGTTGTGGTTCGATTAACCTCTTGCGCTGGAACGACGTGCCACGCACCTAAACTAAAATCTTTTACCCTAAAACTGCAATATTTTCTTCAGCGTTTGAGTATATTTAAATATAACTCGGGCAGAACAAATGATAAATTCATTACTTCCTAGTAATTTCTATCCGGTGATATGTCATTATCGACGGGGTCGAAAAAGAGAGCGACGAATTATTTGCAGTTTTACGGTTTCGGTCACTCGTTATGGTCCGCGAACCAGTTGCCGGCGCTGAAGATGTTGAAAAACCAACGTCGCGTGATATATTTCGCTACAAATTATTGGCTTGAATCAAATTATTTCGCTTAAATCGAATCAATATGTTCGTTGCTTCACGAAATCCGTACGTTTCCTCGAATATCGAGCCAAATATTCGCCGACCGTGTATTTTACGATCGATCGACGGTCGTTGCTCCTTTTTTTTTCTTTTCTCCCTTCTTTGTCGCTAATTACCTGCCGGAGGGTGAAACATTGAAAATTCCTCGTACGCGTTCGTGTGTGCACACATGCACACGTGTGTTTCTATTTCGCGTTTTATTTCTCCCCCGACGTTCGTCCACGGTCCAAGTGTTTCGAATCCGGCGTGTGACGTTTCGATTAGCCGTGCTCTGTTATCGAGCCTTCGATGAGTCCCGCTTTTTTCCAAAGATTAATTATCCCGCGCGACGTATTGTTTTTGATTAACGATGGCTCGACCTCCGTCGAAGAGCGTTTCGTCTTCGCTGCGGTTCTTGTGCTTACGCGAATTGAGAAACGTTTTTAAGTAATGTACGTATTGGTCGGGGAGGGGGGGAGGGGGAGGAAATCAATTTAGACCAAGTGGTTCGTAATACAAAGTTTGTTAATTGAGGAAAACTGAACAAGTCCGGATACGGCAAGAAAGTGTATATTAAATTCTCTGTAGTTATTTCAAATCTGCCGCAAACTCGATATACTATCTAAAGAAAATTTGTACGCTCGTGTTTTAAGATTAGATAAACAGTCATGAATCTGTTATTTTTCGCCGCAACTCAATTGCACACAGCGATTCGGCGATAGTTGGCTCGCTGTTAGATCACACGGGGAGAAATCCCGAATAACGAGGCTTCCTCATCCGACGTATTTAAGGTAGACGCGGCGGGTAATTGACTGTTATGTACGTTGCAAGATTGATCGGGGATCAAACTATATCTCTTGTCACGTAGTTGAATTAACCGCGCTGACAATCGATCAACGTGACTCCGTTACCGGCGTGGTCCTATCGGACTTCAGTCATTCGTAACAGACAGAAATATGTACTTAATTCCCTTGAAAGCCCCGCCGCGAGCATACACGAGCTTTCAAATAAAGCGAGTTATTTACATAACAAATGTCACCGTATTTATACTTGGGTACCCGGCAAATTTCCTCGAAATACCGAACCGAGAAGACACACGGTCGATTTACGGCCAGACGAACGGCTATTCTTCACCTGCGCGAGTCTACGAGTCTGCGAAAGTTTCATCGGACGAAAGAACGCGACTTCTCGGTGGTAAAATACCTCTGCCACGAATTCTTCGCGAAAGCTTTCGAATGTTGAAGAATTTTCTAATTTCGAGGATTCGACGTTCGTTAACGAACGTTGGAAGGATTTGAAAATATCAATAATGTATCGATCATGGAGGTACAGAGGTTTATAAAACATTTCGAAAAGTTGGAAATTTTTCCGCAAGAATTTGAACATTTTCAGATTCAATAACGTTAATGACACGGCTGCTGCTTGATCTCAACTTAAATTTCACATCGGTGTAATTAAAATTCAGTATAATTAAATTTAGATAAAATCGAGATAAGGAAAACTTTCACCTCATCGGTGTTCTACGACCCGAATCTGTCGCTGTGTTCGAACGTTCGAGAAAGAAGATTGTGAAATTTTCAAAACTGACCGAAACGTGTCTAAACCCAAGAATTTGAATAATTTAATTCTCTGTCAGTGCCTCGAATAATTCAATCTCGATTTAATGCCATATTAGACTTTTGGCCCTTTCCTGGAAAGTGTTTCGTTCGTGTTGAAGAAGCGAGAATTCATCGATGATGGTGAACACGTTCGCAGGGAATTCCTGAATTTTGCATATGTCCTGCGCAAACCTACTGCATAGAGCATACAGGTATGCAATGCAGGGATATTGTACACACCCTTTCATTCATGAAACTAATCCACGATTCCATAGTCCCTATCTGAATTCTGATGTTATAGTAGCTTTACAATACCATCGTCGTCTGTTGGAAAATCGGGTATCTTGATTAGAATCTGCGGTTGTTAAATACTGCAAGCGCGGTGTCGAATAGGAAACATTTGCTCTTCGTACTGTTGGCAGAGGTAGTTAAACTGTTGAACGTAATTCATGATCATTTACAAAAGTCTAGTGTGTGAGAGTAATGGGGATGGAGAGCTTGTTCATTGTTCATGTTGAAACGAAGAACAAGCGAATTTTGTTTCATTTTTCACGATGATTATTCACGATGAATTTATTTATCAATTCGTGACGAATCAAGTCGCGATGAAGAGCTTCTAGTAATACTCTAGTATTAATTACAGACTGATGATCGTTTGTGTAAATTCTTTAAAGTTCCAAACTTCCAAAAAGTGTAGAGCAATCCTGGGTTACATGTCACACTTTCTATTGTACTCCAAAATTTTCTTCGGCATAAACATTTTTTTCTTAAATTTAATTTTAGTTGAGTTGATTTAATTAAATTAACTTTAATCCTAAAAACTCTCCATTATCTAATGATCCAACATCAAAGAACGTTCGCTGCCATTCTCCTCCAACAATTTGCCGAATAAGAGAAAAGTCAAGCAAGATATAGCCAACTTTCATCGACAAAATCTTACAAGCGAATACTCACGAACCAGACTGAAAACGAATCCCACCCCTAAGCGACGCGAGCACTGTTTCATCGAGATTGCTCAAGCCGCAAGACGGTGTGCCAATGTCGCGAGGCGACAAATGCGCAGCAAACATTGGCCGGGTATGCACTTATTCATTGTCAGTCTCCGCTCTGTTACTCTCGACTAGGCTACGTGTACAGGTATTTCTCTCTTGGCCACATACACAAGGTGTCGTAGGATTTAACAGCCAAACTTTGTCAACGTACGGATAGAACGAAGCAAGAAAGATATAATAGAAATGAAGTTCAAAGGGAATTACAACAAGGGAACACTTTGCTGTCTAACATTCGCCTTTAATATTCAGCAGCTTGCACATAGATAATTTAGGAGAGAAACGAAAAAATTTCAAAACAAACAAAATCCGAATAAATTTTCGTAAGGTGATAGCTATCGATCTCGTCTCGTGAGCAGTAGCAAATATTTTGATTACACTGTGCACGGTTGTGCAATTTTATATTTTTAAATATTATATTATATCTTTGCTCAATATTTTATGAATATAAACAGAAATGTATAAACATCCATTTATAGGACAGTTCGTAATCACAAATCCATAAATCTCTTTTCTGTTTCGTATTCTAGCTTTTTAACGGAACTTTAAACGACCTACGTTTAGACAAAAATTTTCTCTTGATTATATCCACGGAACGCATGGACAAAGTTTGGCTGTTAAGCCCCGGCGTGGCCCGTGTACGTATGGAACGTGTGGGTGGTAACGATCCCAGGCTGCGCGACGCAGGCCCGCGTGCCAAAAGTGCATCGACCCGAAGGTCACAATACCATTTCGCGCCAATATTTTGCCACAATACCAAGGATCGAGTTATAAAGCATCGCGTTTCCATTCGGCGAAGTTCGAAACGAGCCTCGGATCTCTACAGCGAACGATATTCCCCGAGAATTCCGTTTCCCAGACATAATCTGCACGAGGTAGACGACGCCCTTCAATTAACAATAAATCTTATTCGCTCACCTATTTTTAATAAGCTGCGAATGGTACGCTGGTTGAAATGGAATAGTATGACCAGTATGCTAGAAATCTAGTTAGGGGGTGGATTCTCACGATGAGGTGGAAAACTCACGATCTTTTCGATTCGATGGTTTTAGGATAAGCTTTGTTAAGATTTTATATAAGATGGCCCGCTCCATGGCCACATGTTCTTTTTATTATAAAATTGCTTTTCTAAACGTTTGCTGGGATTTTCCAAATTTATCGAGTACTCAATTCTGTCGCAAACTAAAAATCGTCTCGTTAACAAGTAAACGTGCAATGGTACTAATGACACGACCGTGTGTTAATAAAACTGCATCTTTAATTAACTCTTAAATAACGTAGACAATAATTTAGACAACAGTTGTAGAATGTCTCACAGACTGCAAATATCAGTTGGCGATGAAGATGTTCTTGTTCTCTGTATCAATAATAAAAGAAACTTCAAGCCGAATTGAACGTCAGAACTAATATACTTGTACTGGAAAAAGCGTCAAATAAAAGTAAAGAAAGTTACGCAGGAAAGAAAGTAGGGATGAATAGAAACTGCTGGTGGTCTCAGAGGTCTGCACTTGAAAGTTAAATTTCTGTTAAAATTCATTAAATGTCGCACGGTTGCATCAACGTTGCACGAGTCTTCAGTATCTGTCTTTGTGTACATGTAGAGAGAAATTACGATTACGGATAAGTTATTGGTTAAGTAACGTTAAGTTGGATTAACTTTAAGCTGACGCAGGGTGGACCGTGGAGACGTGTATTTGGCAGTTTGTAGGGACGAGTGCGAGAACTCTCTGACGACAGATGCTCCGAGTGTTTGCACGCTCGTAGAAAAAATCGTTTTTTGAAGAAGGATGCGGGTGGTTGAAAGAGGGTCTGACATTGAAGTGTAGGGGGGGTCGAGGACGTTGTTTAGGCTCTAGGGAAACACGAATGACGGGTATTCCGGAAAGGGATTGTAATTGGAGGAATATGTTTCCATCGCGATTCTTTACTCTCTATAACTTTTATACAGGAATGGATACTGACGCAAGAGATAAAACTGACGAAGACGCGTATGGAACGAAACTCCTTGCCTTGCGATTTTATTTTCAGACACTGATCGTTATATCGTATCCCGTTATAGCCCCCTTCGATTTGGAGAATTGAAATTTCGGGACCATGATCCACATCGCGAGCATGGCAGAACACTCCAAGACGAGGGTATGATATTGAATCGATGACTTGAGATAAAGGAGTCGGAATCTAAAATGGAACGGCGTCTAAAATGAAATCGAACGAATTTCTTTGCGAGTCGATTCGTCGCGAGAGAGAGAGAGAGAGAGAGAGAGAGAGAGAGAGAGACTTTATTGGAAAGCGAGTATCAATAATTCGTGGAACTAATTCCATCTCAACCATCCGACGCGTTTGGTAGAAACGAAACGCATACTGCGCGCTTCTCGAATCGTACCCATAAATCCATATGCACGCGTGTTTCTCCATCGCGAAGATTAATAATGCAGCCGAGGCAACGCGAGGGCGCGACGTAAATAATCGGCGAACTTTGGTTGTAAATCTTGGTGAGCCAGCGACGCTGCCTAACAGTTCCTAAGTAAGATCTCGAAACTTAACATAATCTAGCGTTCGCCAGTCCCGTAAACAAGGAAAAATACCGTTCGTTCGCGATGCTTTGTAATCCCCTTGGCAAAACGTGGCTGTCATCAATTAAATGCACGTTCCGGCCAATTAACAAAGGGAAACAGGGCAATTAAACGGCGAAACAAATACAAGGCTCTCGTGTGCGCCGAAAATTGCGAGGTTACGCCAGACGAGCAAACACTGTCGCGGATCGGGATTTCCGTGAGGGCTTCAGTTACAAGAAACGCACGTTCTAGGGCACGAGCGCGAGAGCTGAGGAATATTTGCTCTTCTCCCCATGGTCCGGCGGAGACGCGCCATAAAACTACCCCTGTGGCTTAAGTAACCGTATGAGCTGAGCGGCGAACGGTGGTCGGCCAACTTTGCGGTGCAATTGTCTTTGCTTACTCACGGGTCAAGTATTTTTCGGCGGTAACCCATGAACGTGGTTACGGATTCACATCCTCTCTCTCTCTCTCTCTCTCTCTTACTCACCCACTGTTACGTGGTGACCGCCGCGAAAGTGAACGTTACTTTCACCTAGGCAGGAAATCCCGGGAATCTTCGAAGGCATGCGCGACCACGAAATAATGGAGTTTCTTCCCTTTTATTTCTTTTTGTGAAAAATTTGTTTCGCCGATGGACATTTGGACACGTGATTCGCTAATCCGAAAATTACCAAGTATGACGGATAACGAAACTTGGTCCGCCGTAGTTTGAATTGTTGAGCAGTTCATTTGTATAATGTAGCCATCTATTAATATGCAGCATATACTAAGAGTTTGTGGATGTCGTGATCGATGATCGCGGGCGATGATCTTTCGTTTGAAAAAGAAGACTAGCGTATATATAACATGGCCGGACGCGAATGTAGAAATAAAATAAAAGATAAATATATTGTCCGTAGTATTTAATACAAATATATTGCAGTGAAATATTCTTATTCATTCTTCGTGAATATTTCTTTTTCGTTCAGAATCTTTCAACGGTACCCTCGCAATTCGGATTTGTTTATTCACCGAACGCGCACCCCCGAAATCAGGCGATAATTAATCGAACGAGCGGAGCGTAGTTGAAAATAATCGTGCCGTGGAAACAGAAGCAAACGCGTGCGTGTGTTTCGTACGTCGTGTGTCGTCGTGATCAGCCGGTTATAGGAAAACGGCAGACCCGCCGCAAAATTACGGACAAAATAGGGAAGAATAGATGAGGCGAGATGAGGAATTTGCCGTGGGAACAGGCACAGGTGTGGAATGGAAACGTGCAACAGTTTCTGCATCGAGCCCTGTGATCAAAATTTCCAAACCGGTGTGTTTATATTTCACAGAGGCCAACGCGAACGGCCAACGTACTACGATGAAAGTTTATTCGTGCGGCTCGATTTAAGAATTAGCCTCCGGTAGCTGGAGGATCGTAAAAGGAGTTTTATCGCGCTGTAAAAATGATAAGAGTCAACCCGGATGATGGCGAGCCGTGAGCCTCGAATGGTCGATGCGTCAATTCGCGGACGGAGCATTCGTTGAAAGTAGAAAAAAGAAGAAAGAAAAGAGGAGAAAAGTGAGAGGCATTTAGTTGCGGTTTGCGCTCGTGCTCCACCATTTTCACGCGTATAGAGACAACAAATAAAGTCTGTTAAACGAGGCATAATTTCGTGTAATCCCATTTGCATGAACAAAAAAGCGGATTGCCAAGCGGATTAAACGTACGTTTATGGAGAACCGGCGAGAAGTATTCGGTTCGCGCGAATTGTTTGTTGCGTTCGCACCGATTTCCATTTTTCCCCACCTCTCTGTATACCTGTATCTTTTTTCACTCGCTGCAGAGCGATTTTTATCTTCGTATCCTTCTTTCTCCTCTTTCATCTAATTTAAATTCGCCGCGACACGTGGTGCGGAATAAATCGCGAAATTCGGGAAAAATTCCCAATAAATGCGCAGTCGAAAACGTTGAGCCCAAACGCGAGATAAATTAATTAAGTCGTTAGCAGCCGTTAGTTTCACGACAAGTTCGTTGTACGCAGACGAGATTTTTCAGCTTACTTTAGTTTCATTTTATCAGTTTCGTCTTTAGCCAGATCTTCGAACATTCTAAACCTGACAGGGAATACAGAGATCGTTTGTGTAATTGTTGGACAGCATTGGACAGAAAATTATCAACTAATTGTTTATTGTACAGTAGATGATTGATGCACTCGATTATAAACAGGACTTTTATGCAGTGTCGTTCAAGAATTTTCGAAACAGCAACTTTTATCCATTTTATCTACATAGACGTCGAACGTATTCCAGAAATTTACATTTCGAAATGAAACGCGAACGTGATGATCAGTGTGTCGCGGGGAGGGGAATCTAGAATTTCGTGACGAGAGTGTATCAAAAAGAGAAACTGGAAACTAGCTGCCGGATGCAAGCTACAAACGGAATAGAACGTCGTGAACTGCTAAAATTCATCCATTTATCCTCCTCAACTTATCGTTGGACAACTATCGACTATTTCTCATTCATAATGCTTTCACAGAAACGTGACCACTTTCGTTCTGGTTCCTCTAAAAATCAAGGTTTCTAGGTCGAGGCGATCGTTGAGCTCGCGAGAATTAATTAACTACTACGTGCCACCTTTGTGAATTCGATTTAGCGAAAAAAAAAGAGGAGCTAGCTATTCAGGGAATGGTCTCGGCGCAGACCAGACGCGATTTCGCTGGAGAATGAGGAAATTTATTAAAAATGAAGAACCTACATCTGAAGTAAATTGGCTGTGTATGAGATAACTGTTGTTTGGAATCTCTGAAGAATAAGAAATTAAATAAAGTAGAATGAAAAGTCGAGAGAAATATCGGGATAAATGATACTCCTGATAACAGTGCCTAATTACTTAGTTGCTTGCATCTAGGTTAGAAATTAATTTTCCGTATTAACAATAAAGCTAGCTAATTTTTTATTTGACAAATATAGTTGCAGGTAGCCTGTGGATTTTTACGCGTTTGCAAAATGTTGTGAAGCGCGGAATACAAAATCTCTGAAACGCAATGCTTTTTATTTTATATTCTTTACACTCACGCAACTGCGTGAAAAATGAAATTGAATGACTAAAAATCCGCAGCCTAACGATAACGTTTCCAATGTATTTCTTATATTTGGAGGAACGTCGAGAGATCGAGAGATCGAGAGAAACATTTCGCCGCTGGATGGATCCAGCTTCGATTCAACATCAGCCCCGTTTGAAACCGTTCGACCGAGGGTTAAAACGAGGGAGGCACGCGCATTGGATTGCGTCGCGTCATTCTCAGCGTCCTATTCTCGATACTCGGCCCCCTCCCCCCCTCCCTCCTCTCCGCCGTTCAAATCGCGAAGACGACACGCGGACGAAAATAACCGAATGGAAACGAATCTGCGAGAAAAACGGAATGTCGATGCAGCAAACGAGGGAAAAGTGAAGAGTATGATGCTGCATCGAATGCAATCTAGAGTGGCGCGCGTGCACAAAGAGCGGGACAATGCAAGAAGGTAAAGAGAGCTAAAAGCGTGGATCGAACGGGGTCGATCGGCATACTCGTTGAAGACGATAGGGACGCGAGGAACAATCGCCAGATTCAGATGCGCCAAAACGAAACAAAGAACGACGCTACGTTTCGTGGGTAATGTACGTGTCTATCTGGCGCGGCGAAGATTCCAGAGAGAAGAACAAAACGGTGGAATGAACGTCTGGACAGTGACGTAGACTTGTATAAGTAGAACGTGTAGAACTGGTGTACGTTGTTAATTACGAATGTTAGTGATTGCTCCATGTTCAGAACTTGTTCAGGGAAGATTTATTTGGATGTTGTTTGTAACTTGTTGGGGAGATAGTGTTGTTATTTTAATTTGAATTTATCATAGAGATTAAGCTTGTGACTCTGTGCTTGTCAGTCTTCAACCAGTAACCGTTTGATCGATAAATGTAAATTTTACTTTTGGCGAAACTACGAGTTGACAAGCTCGAGTTCGCTATATTTTTTTCATAAAACCGTGCACAGGGAAGATGTGCTTTTATCATAAAGAAAGTAATTTATAAAGAAAGTTGCGAGATAAAAAGGAAACTCTTTCCAGGTAAATTTAACGTCGTGATATATGTTCAGTTCGTTAAATTTTCTGTAGAATATATCACATGGAATGTTCTTATCCATCTAATATAAACAATTAAAACACCAACAGAAGAAGATAGAAACGCGTAGCTTGGTGTTTTAATTTTTTGATACATATGTGAAAGATAGCACGCTGATTTTTGAGAAAAGTGTAAGTTCAAATGGAACTCGACGATTGCACAGTGTAGCTACTGTAGTTTGTCAGGGGTGAATCACGTCACCGCACTTATAGCTGGAATTACAAACGAAATTACGAATTAAGGGGAAAGAATGAGAACGTGTAGGGAAGGGGGAGAGTTTCATTTTAGCGGCTGAAATGTAATTGTAGAAGGATAAGTAATTTTCACGAGGTGAAGAAGATGTTTCTGTGGAAACAGTTGCTTGCGGATGAAGTCATTTGGAGATTAAATGCTTCATTCGTTTCAATTTACTCGTGTCCGAGATACCGAAAAAGAAATTCTTCAGCTCGTACGGCTTCCGGTCGACCGTATGTTCGTCGTGTTAAACTTTTACAATTTTCCTCAAGACAGTATCGGAAATATACACTCCGGCGAAGATTGTCGCCAAGATATTCGCGGATCATTAAGTTCGCTTTAAGTTGAAATTAACCGCAAATTAATTTGGGAAACTTTCGGGCGTCGTTTGAAATGAAATCTCAAGCTAGATAAGAGTGCCGAGAGTTTCAAAGTTCCGGAGAACAATGGACTACCAATTGTATCCTCACCACCTTGTCTCCTGATTTAAATCACGGTGCAGCGTGAGATGAAGTTATATCATGATCTAATTGCGCGAAGAGTTCAAGGATTGGATAAGAAATTGATCGATAAATAACTGTAAACGTTAACGAGGAAGATTTAAGTAAAATACAGAACAGTCTTACAGTCTGTATCGCGACATGTATTTTATTTCTGATATTTTATACATCTATATACATTATCTCGTACTCGTATTTATATTCTACTTTCTCACATTCCTATTCATTATATAAATCCACAGTTCATTAGTTCAACGTAGCTGAACTCAAAATTGAAAAAAGATCAACTACCATTACGAACACCTAGAGCAGCTCACTTTTTGCCTCGTTTGAAAGAAAGGTGATCGATCGCGGCGTGATATTTCATTTCGGCGTATTTCCTTCAAGAAATAGGAATCTCTTTTCTACTGAAATTTTCCTTCCCTTTAATCCACAAACGTGTAACATCTCTCTCTCTCTCTCTCTCTCCACGATGGAATTTTCTTTGCCAACCCTTAAAGTCTCTTCATCCGTGTGCTCGTGGACCAACATTTTTCCTTCTTGGTAGTCGCGGCCGAGCCGGGTCGAAGTTGGCCCCGAGGAGAGGATTAATTACCACGCGCCACAAAGGCATAATAATACGAAAGTAATTCGGAGTTGGTGTTTAGTAGGGCGGCGTAAAGTGGTGGAAGTTGGTCGCCGCCTTACTCTCCCTAGTAATTGCTTCTCCTTCCTGGATTAATGGAGTTGTGGATGCGAAACGGGTAATTACTTGCCCTTATATACGGTTAACCGGGGAGTCGCCGCGTTACCGTGCAACAATTATTTCATACGGGCATGGGTCATCCTCCATTCTCGTGAATGACGAACGCGCTCCCTCCACCATCCTCTGCTTGACCGCCGGAGCGCAATTCGTCGCCGCGCACTCGCCGACGCTTGTTAACCGGGGAAATAACGTTCGAACGTCTTCCGGTTGCGCATCGCGATTTATGGCCGTTTCAGCGTCCCGTCTGGCCTCGTGTGCATTTATTAGGCTGGCGTGCTTTACAAGCCCCGGGACCTTACGTTGCCACTGTCGCCATTTGTAGTTGTTAATGAATCCCACCAGGGAAGCCGGCCGTAGTCGAGCATTACAGCATTACAGGAACGTGATAAGTACCGGTTTTATTGATTTCGTGATTTTTTTCTTTTTTTTTTTTATATTACTCGACGGTTGAGAAATGGTTGAAATATTAAAAATTTATTTATCAAATCAATACCATTGAATATTATTGATATCATTAAATATTACTATTGATATTCACATTATTAAATATTAAACATTTTATTTATAGTTTATTTAAATACTGTGTGTTCAAATTTATTAAAATACATTTCAAATACAGGATGAAGAATTTTTGTGCATCGACTCAGTCAACCAGTCCACGAACATACGTTAATAAAATTATAGGAACGTGCAAACTTAATCGTCGATTCTCAGTCATAATTATCAACTACTAAAGTACCTCGTTCTTTTGCCTACAAATTAGTTAAATTTCAATTCTCATTTAATTCCCCCGATTCAATCTGGACTTGAATCAAAATTCCTTGTTATCCAACAGTCTCGTTCGACGCGTGCATTTACCATGCAAGAAATGGAGGGCTCGGCAACATTCCTTCGGTCGCAATAGCGCTCGAGTTCGTTATTTTTTCTTTCGCGAAATCCTCTTTCTGGTTGGAGTTCATGCTCGGACCTCTCTTACGGCAGCAAAGGAATAATATGTAGCAGAAGAAGCATTTTACAATGCTTTCGTACCTTTTCTTTTTTTTCTTTTACGGTATCTCTGTCTTGTGTCTTCAATTTTTCCCTTTTTTTCCTGTCTTTTTTTCAGAGGTGGGAGGGTACCAGTCGAAGCAGCGATGAATAATGCGAAAAGTTTATGTACGATGGAAGTAGTTGGAAATTTTAATCGTCTTCGGAGCGCCGCGCAATTTCTTTCCTTACAATTCGACGATTCAGAACGACGATGCAGCTTTTTAGGATCCCTTCTCGGCGAAGAAAATTCCAGAGTGCCTCGAGGCTTTTCTCTCTCTCTCTCTCTCTCTCTCTCTCTCTCTCTGAGCGTCTGAAACTACGTATATATTTATCCCCGGCCACCCCGTTATATCTTGATAGTTCCCGATCTAAATTCGGGAAACAAGCTTAGAGATATCTTTGATCTTCCGCAAGTTCCTTTCTGAAGATCGTTGCTGGATTATTAGTTTCAGTAATGCTACGTACAGTCGGCTGAAATACGTGTCTGTGTAATGTAAATATTCGACCTATTAACTGAGAAACCCGAGTTGAATCGTTGGTATTGTTGAATTATTAATATCTCGAATATCTCTCGGAGGTAATAGTTTCTTTGTCCAGGTGTGCGTCGTTCCGTTTCTGTTAATATCTAACGTCTATTTATCGAAAATATTCCGTATACGCATGTTCGAAAATTTATGAATTCTTAACGTTACAATCTTCAATCTTCTGATGAACAGAAATTGATATTGCATCGCACTGAAGTGTACTGTCTACGTAGCAAAAAGTTTAGAAATACATACAAAGAATTTACAAACATTTTCGAAGAGCTTTAGCTTTCATTCATTAAGCTACTAAATATATTAACTAAAATACTAATGCATCAACATATATTGATATTTTCCTACATTTTTTTTTGAAGATCTTCAGTTTCTCAGTCAAAAGCACGAATGAATTCGAATGACAAATCTAGCTCTTTGTTTCTCTAACGATAGTCGTAATGAGCTCTCGATTGGATAATGTCTAGTTAGATATATCGGGCTTCTGCCACTTATTGTGCCCAACAATCGATACGTCGCGTAAAGTATAACGACACTCAATTACTAAGTGTAATTATCGCGCGATGAATATCGGCATTGTCTACCGAAACGTTGAACTAATTAGGAACGTAATTAACAATTAAAATTCGCGCACTGGTATTACTTATCAGCCGGGTGGACGCATATTATTACAGACGTTAATACGCGAATTTATTCGCGGATAATCGATCGTTAGCGTTTTATTGCGCGTGCAGATAATAGAAAGTTCGCTTAATGGAGCTACCGATATCCGAAAGTGTCCTCAATCACATTCGGATAATCGAGATTTCCCCATTGGCGGCGCTGGTTTCCGCTCGAATTTCTAACGCAATCGTCGAAACAATCGCCGCAGTATATTCCGCGACGCTGTTACGTTTTGTAACAAAACGAACGTCCACGTCTAAATCAAGCGCCAATGACGTTTCGTTAACGATAAAAGTTACGACAAATCGGTTTAATTAGACTCAGACAAATCGGATTTAACCAGTGCCAACTATGGCAGTATATTTCTTGAAGTTTTTATCGTTTGTCCAGAAAGATATTTGCTAACGATAGAAAATTCTCCCGGTTCAGATCGGTTCAATTAGATTCAAACAAATCGAACAATCAATGCCAGTTGTAATAGGATATTTGTTGAAGTTTTCATTATTTTCGTGCATTTGTAAGTTGAAGATTATTCGATTCCGTCGCCAGTGTTACGGAACACTCCGTCCATACGTAATTTAAAAAAATTTCTTTTTTCCATTTTGAGATCCAGTACTTTTCTGCAACTCGCCGATCCACCGGAAGAAGATGAAATCTAGACGGAATATCTGCGATTTACCACGAATTAACTGACTTTCCGAAAGTTTCCGGGAAACGCATCGAGCACGTCATTAGCGCGGACTAGAAATCGGCTTGTTAGCCCGTTTTCCAGATTCGAACTGGCTTCGATCGTGTCCGTCGGGCACAATGGCGGCGACGTGTCGATCGGCCGGACCGCGCTTACCGGAAATTCTCAGCAGATCCGGCGACGTCGGTGGTTTGTAAGTCGGGCAGAATTAGTGCAGACGGTTTGGAAGTAGTCCAATCGCGACGCGTTCGCCGGCCAGTGAAAGGTGAACGTTTCCATGGGAAGTTGTAAAGCTTTCCCTCGAAATGCTTACAGGGATTGGAACGTGACCATCAAAAGTCCCCTGCCCCCCTCCCCTCCCACCCGGTTCGAAGCGTTGTCGCTCGATCGAAGCGTGGAAATGTGAATTGCATTACTTGCAAGGCGATCACTGTCCTTCCCTGTCCTTCCTTGTCCTCCTCGTTAAATTTCCACCGAGTTCGTTGTCCCTCCAGTTCGCGTAAATCGACTACAAACATCCAAACGTCCCGATCCGATTACGACGGCCCTCTCGATCGTCGCTTCTCTGTCGCGCTGACGATCCGCCCTCGGTATTTCGTCCGACTCGACGTCGCGGATCTCCCGGATTTCCGTTCGATGCGAACGAGTCTTCGAAATGGCGAATTAATCATTGTTACGTTGGCAAGTGGCGCGAAACAAGGCACGCGGTATTAATAATCGCGAGATAAGATCAAAAGGAAAGTTTTTTTATTGAACCCGCCCCCCGCCCTCTCACCACCCACTAGCCGGTGGCCTCGGCTAGATATAAAATCGATATCGGTGGGCGGGTTGTAGTTTTATTAAATTTTTCAAAGCCCCTTGTTGCGTTACGATGATTACGATTTTCAAACGACACGCCCCAGGGGACTTTTAATTTTTTATTTTCTTATTCGCACGCGGGAATATATATATATATATATATATATATATATATATATATATGTGCACGATATGTATGTATGTGTGTATATGGCCCGTTCTCTTTTTGATGGGTTTAATGATCGAACGTGCGGATGAGATTGCATTCACGTGATCGAACGTGGAAGGAAAAAATCGACAGAGAATGCGTGTTTCTCCGTTTATCGTCAAATCCTTCATCATAAGTTCGTAGGTTTGTAGAGGGTTTAATTGTAAATTATAAATTGGAAAAAAAGAGCTTCATTGCGAAAAACGAAACAAGCAAATTTCAATTGTGTAATCAAAGTGAAAAGTTCTCAGAAAAGAAAAAAAGGATAAATTAAACGGTGAATTCACTGTTTCGCGATTTCGCTGTTCGAGACGCGTGTAGCATGCGGAAATGCTTATCTGCGAACGCGCACTTGATTTAACGCATGTTAAAATAATCACTGGCATTACGGACATATTTGCCCTGAATTCCATATTATCGAGTAATCAGGGGATCATTACCGCATCACCATAATCACGAAAGCGCGTCAAAATATTCGTAACCGTGTCGATACTTTGGGTTTTGACAGTCATTGTAATATATTACATTCACGTATCGAGTAGCGCGAAATTCGTCAAAATTCGTGTTCATTTCTTTAATTATTCCTCCGGTCCTTCTTTTACTCTATTTGTTATACACGGGGAATTGATTTTGAATATTTCAATCTCGTACACTAATATTATTTCAAAATGAATTCACGAAAACGGAACATTATTTTACGAAGGCAATCATTTGTCTTTTACTTTTCGAGAACAACGACGCTGATAATTCAGATATTTTGATAATTTACATAAATTGAAATGGCACGTTAATAACGATTATTACACAAGTTGAATAATTTTTGTAGCTTTAAATAATAGATGATTATCGTGAAATTTAATGTTATTTAATAATAATTTCATTTAGTATCATTCTCCGATAAAGGTTGCACAGGAGTGAGTACAGTGCACAGACATCTCTGAATAGTTGAAGAGAAGTTAAATATTATCGTAACTTTCGAATGTACACTTTTCTCTGCGATTTTTTTTTTTTTTTTTTTACTACGACGAACAGTGAAAAATCGCCAATTTTTATATCGCTCTTTCTAAATTGAACGACAGAATGACAAGTCAGAGGGTAACAAAGCACCGTTATGAAAATTTTATTAAAAAAAAAAAAAAGAAATCGTCAACAGCGAGGGGGGAGGTCCCTTTTCTCGCAAGTTTTTCCAATTTTTATCCCGTGAAATTAAAATGGCACGGCCAAAGGTACCGAAGAAAATAACGGAAACGCGGGTCGACGAATTATTATTGTTATTACAGAAACGTTCGTAGTTTTATGCATCTTTGATGGGTCGCCATAATTTCCAGTCGAGCGACGAAACATCGGAACGTTTCAGAGTCCCCCTCCGCGCCTCCGTCCCCCGTTTTTACCGCGCCGCTAATAAATGCCACACGCAGCGTTGACTGCAGCGGGCCGAGCTATGGGATAATTTCGAAATAAAGGCACGTACAGTCGGACGTTATCGCCTGTAATAATAAGTAAAAGGGATTATTTAATTTCAGCGGGTGGGCGAAAGGAGGCGAACGGAAGGAAGACGCGCCTCCGGAGGACGGCGACACGCGCGAAAGGTGAACTTCGTTTCGCCGTTGCAATTTATGGTGATATAAATGGCAACTGGCAGCCAGGGGATTTGCATTCGCGTCACCTCGCACCTTCCGTTTTATCTCTCTCTCGCGCGCGCGCGTTCGAATTCGCGTGTACGCAATTTCGCTCTCGCTAGATTTACCGACGTTCGCGAGATTTTACGAAAAGTTTCCACTCGTGTCGACGAGTGTGTCCCGTGAACTTCCCCAAGTTTGTAATTAACGTTACGAAGTCTCGAAGTAACCAAGTCGCACGTTACACGTCCCGGTGTTGCTCTGCAAGTAGCACTAAATTATCCTGAAGCATTTTGGTCACCGTACACTCGTCGGTAACGAGAGATCCTTCCATTCTTTGCCCGACCAGTCGTCATTCTCCGAGAGCTCTCGCGTTGCTCTTCGTCCGCCTGAAACTTTCGTTTCTGTAATGTATGGTTAATCTGGCTTTTCAATTTTCCTAATTATCTACAGCAGCTGGGAATTGCAATCGTTTTTCTTTTCTGCAGTGTTTTTTACGTTGCTCGTTATTGCGGAGAAATTGAATCAACGTCTTTTTCAGATTGGGCAAACGTAACTTTACGTTTTAACATAGAATGTAATTGTTACTTGAAACAAAATTAAAACACTTGTTAAATGTATCGCAGAATATAATTGTCACTTGATTAAACAGTTACTACGAGCAACTTGTATTCTTACTTGATTGTAACTTGCAACTAGTGTGTTTTGTTGTGGTCACAAAATCCGCGTTTTCTACCAAATTACATCTTACAATCCAACAAAATGCAAGAATCGTAATTTTTAATACTATTCTGGAAACATTAATTTTCATTCCACGCTCATATTAATTTCCGTTGATCCACGAACGGGGATTTCTGCTCCGCGACCTGAATTTTATAATCTGAAATCACATTCGAGGAGCTGGCCAAACAAAAAGGTTTTAAAGGATTTAACACCGATGGCTGAGTGATTTTCTAAAAATTTCGAGCCAACTGAACCGTGAATGAACGAGGGTGAGAAAGCGCCGAGTCAAGAACTTTTCATTCGCTTTCATTCGCTTTTATCCGCTGTAACTAATCGTCTTTGGTCGTGGATCGAGACCAATAAAGAAAAAAAAAAAAAAAAAAAAGAAAGGAAGAAGAAGAAGAAGAAGAAAGAAAACGCTTCGTGGAACGCTCGGCTGGAAGTAATTTCATTAACAAAGAATAGCGTCGCGGTGTCATCTGAAAGTCGAAACAAGGTTGTAATTAATTGATCGAGCTTCGGCAGATTAAGTCGACTCGCGCCTGAATCTCGTCCCGCGATTCTTCGTCTCACGAAAATTAAACGACGAACGATGGTGCAGACACACGCGTCGAAAATCAAACATGCAGACTCACGTGTTTTAATTGATTTTACGATCGGTGGCTTGGTTTGTTAACGTCTGGGCTTGCAACTCCGTTTCATTTTCGTTTTATGGGCTTGTCGCGTGCCGAGTAAGAAACGTTGATTCGATTTCGTGCATTCGTGAAGAGTGTCAAGTACATATCCTTCGGACAATTTACGTGAATGTTGCAGTAAGCAGTAATCAGAAATCGAATTGATCAGTTTGAACGATATCGATCAATTACAATTATAAATTAATTGAAGCAGACGTTGAATCAAGTAACGATCAATTTTCATTGGTAAAGATGATTTCTGACACAGTATTAAACGCGTAGATGAGAGATACCTTGAAAATATCAAGCAACAGCTGTGATACGTAATATTATTTACATCAGAAAATGAGCGAAAAATGATAAGGGTAATAACAGATAAGAGTCGTACTTTCATTTGTTTTCAATAACGTTGCATTATTCCCATTTCTGTGCTAATGAAATTTCGCGGCGAAGTATTCCAACGTCTCTTCGTGAAAATTATTGAAAAATTCATCGAGTCGAGCAATGAAGGAATTTTCATCGCGGGGAGATTTTCATGCGGACGGAGTACGGAATGCTGAAAGAGGGAGGAACTTTCACGTACGATAACAATGCACCTAGTTGACGGCCGAAGGGGGATCTTGAGTCGTCGATGGAAATGGTTCTGAACATTTTCATTTTTAAACACTCGAAAAGTCAGTGTGCCACGTTACCGCTTTCAATCCCTTTGTCTGCGTGAAGTGGAATATTGATTGTACGCCGCGGCCGGATCGGCTCGGACATTTTCGTAGCGCCGGGGAATTATGAGAACGGCTCTTTGAATTTTTAATGGAGACTATTTCCAGGTGTTTAGAAGTGGCATCGAAGAGTTTTCAACAGCTACTCGATTACATCGCTCAACGGTGAAAACCGTAGTCGCACGGACGGAGAGAAAGAGCGTTGGGAAATTTGTAACTGCAGTTCTTCTCTCGTTTTTTTTCTTTTCTTTCGCTAGTTAACGTGAAAGAGTGATTGAAATATTACACGATGCACTTCATTAACTTCCAATTACAATTATGTCTCATTGATTTTACTGTTCCGATATTAATTGTAGCCGTTGTAAATATCAGTCAAAAGTTTGGAGACGATGAAATTAGTTTCACGGAATTCAATTAATGAAATTTTGTAGCGTTGTGCAACATTCGTACATGACACGATCAGCTTGATATTTCCAACGTACAGTTACGAACGTTAACCCTCGTTACGCTCATTAAAAAAATTACGAAGATTAAAAATTTTACCCAATGCGACAACGCTGAAATTGCCAAAACAAAGTCCAGTCAACAGCCCCGAAATTCGTTTAAACCTCCGTCTCTGAAACGAAAACTCGCGGCAATTATTTATGCCTGGAATTCTCGATCTCTAAATAGAAAATTCCACGGCGCAGAGAGAGAGAGAGAGAGAGAGAGAGAGAGAGCGAACGCTGTTAGACTCAGGAAAACCAGACGAGAACGAGAAAAAGGTCAAAGAGTGGAATTCCCATGTCGCGCAGCTCGAGAAACGCGAGATTTCGAAAAAGAAGAGAAAAAGGACAAAAAAGGAGGAGAGAAAAAGTCCCCGATGCACGAAGCGACAATCGAAGGTAATACGAAGCGAAATGGAGAATTTGTACGATATTGGACGCCTTCGACTATTTTTAAACGTTCGTCAAAATGATCGAGGCTCGCGAGTAGCTTGTTTCGAAGCGACGTATCCCTCGTCGATTCGCGTTCGAGTCGTCCCCTTTTTGCCCAGGCGTCACGCTCAAACGTGATTTCGACTGCTTCCGGCTCATTAAGCCCCGGCTGTGATAACGCCGTCGCTGTTATTCGCGTTTACTCGACGTGTAACGAAACACAATGGACGACAGACCAGGCGTTTTATCGTTTGCCTGTTACCACCGTCCCTGCCACACCTCCGTGGTACCAGCCATTTTTGCGGAACGTTTCAAATTTATCGGGATACATCGATGCCGATGATTTATCCGGCCAGCTCGGTGAACGCCGCGGAAAGAATGAAATTAACGAGCCGAGATTGTTCACGGTTTATCGTGAAATATTGCGTCGTTGAGCGACGTGTATAATTGCAAATCAAACAATAATTGCCTGCGCATTTTCTATGGTGGCAACTGTAGGTTGAGAGTCATTTATTATCGACGATTGTTCCTTTTTTTCTTCTCTTACGCTTCTCTAATGAAAATTGAGACTCGAGATCGAAATTTTCGTTTGCTCCTCTCCCTGAGAGAAATTTCTGACAATACCACTCGTAAGGGGTTAAAGTATCGCGAGCCATAATTCCCGAAACTCGTCGTTCGAGTGTAAAATTTCGTTGAAAATTGTCCGGTCGTCCCTTGCAACAGATTCTGTAATATATCTTTATTTCAGTGGTTAGGAACGGTACGGTTTGAGTGATTCGACGCACCTTGAAGAAATGAGATAATGCTAATAATAGATAGGACGTATTAACTGAGAAAGGCGTGGAAAAGGGAAGGAGAGTGAGAAAAGAGAAGAGAGAGAATAAGGAACGAGAAGGGGGACAGAAGGGATGGGATTGGGAGAGATAAAGAGCGGAAGAAACCGAGAAGAAAGGTGGGGAATATAAAGAAGGTTGAAAGGAAAAAGGGAGGAGTTGGAATTCTTCCGGGGATTGAACTTATTGAAAGAGAATTTGTTGTCACTTGCACAATTGGCGGACGTGGTCGAATATTTAGAAGATTTTCATTCGAAACGTATTAATTTCCATTGTTTGTCGTACTGAGGCAATTAATCCGCTGTGTCGATTGAAATACACGTTCAAAAAACTGTATTCGTCAACACGCAACTCACAAATTCAAAAGCGTAGGTATATAAAAATCAATCGAGCATCGTTTCCTTCAACCGTCATTCACATTTACTATTACATTTTGACAAATGAAACTTGTCGAAGTAAGTAATTTATTTCTTGAGAATTGAACATCATTGACGAGATTGGAAAATAACTGAATTAGCGTTGTTTTGCTAAACACTAGTAAATATGGTACAATAAACGTGGAATAACGACTCGGACGCTAGTAAAAAGAATTTTTATTCCTTATCGTTGTATATTACTTACATCTTCATTTCTCTTCGTTCAGTTGCAATCATAAAACTTATTATAAAGTATCTGCCAAAAAAAAAAAAGAAAAGAGGAGAAGAGCAAATTGGAGAGCATACACATTTATTATCATTTATAATTTCTCAGAAATTCACCGCGTTTCGCGCACGTTTCACTGCCTCGCGTGAATGTTCGTTTTAATGGATGGTTCTGAGCCCGAGTTCGGCAATCGACGTCGAATTTAATAACACTATCGCGATCGTTCGGAAATCGGCGTTCCGCGGAAGGTTAAACAAAAGTTCGGCCGTGTCGATCAACTCTCGCGGCTGTCCCGATAATTAAATTCAAAATCGTTTTTATAATTAGAAACGCGGAACGGCTCGATCGACACGTGGCCCATTCTCGCGGATCTCGTTCGAAAATCAGATAACCACCGGCGTATGCCGGCCACGTTCTCCCGGCGGATATTTTGTAAACCAATAATAGAAAAGCGCGCGTTGCAGCTCGTATTTATTACGATTCGGGCCCGCGTGAACGCAAACGTCGAACGTCGATGAAATACGCAACTCGTTTCTCGCCAATTTTCCCACGTTTATTCGCTGTCGGCGCGATCGCTGAAGGCTGCATCGTTTTCTAACTCGTCCCGCGTTAAATCCCGTCAGATGAAAGAGATTTCTACGAAAACTGCCATTCTTCGAGAAGAACTTTTTCAGGTTGCCAGCTATGGTTCCTCGGAGAAGTTTTACCCTCGTGGTGAGAGCAAGAAAAGAAGAAATTGTCGATGTTGAAATTCAAAGTCGCGGCAGGTTCTTTGCATGTTTCTCCGTCAAATCTGTGACAGTGAGCAGTTGTTGTGATATTGATTATTAATACGGTGGATAATTGAACAACATACAGGTGTCGACGAAGACAATGACTCGGTTGGTTATTGCTGTTTAACATTCTCGCACGATCGCGTAACGACCCGTTGTTTCGTACGGACGTTACGTTTTAATAATGCGAGGTCGTTGTAATCGTAACACGATCGGCACACGAAACAGCACAGTGAAATAGGTCCGAATTACAAATCGATCAGCGATTCTGTTTATCCTTGCCATTATACCGTGCCTGGCGTGTCGTTGAATTAACAACACGCTGTGTTCAACTAAAAAGATCTCCCTGTCGTTTGAAGCAAATATGTAAACGAATGTTGCCGCGTAATTTTTATTAATCGTAGACTTATTTTTATACTATTAATTAGAGACTGCACATTTCTAAATTCAAATTCCTATATCACTAGCGTAATCTAAGTAAAGAATTTTAGTTGTGTCGGAATCTCTAGAATTAATTTCACGTGCTCTTATTTATCTAATTTTTTTTTTTTAATGAAACTTTATTCTTCCAACGACGAATTAAGAATACTGAAATATTACTTTATTGCGTGCTATATTTTTCGTTATATAGAATAGCTTGTATCTCGTGACGTGCAAGCAGTCCATGTTTAAAACAAGATTAAAAGCTGTTCGTTGTCCGTTACGATTTTACGGGGAGTGTAATTAAACTTCATGTATTCCTCCTGACTAACTTATATCAACTCCCTTTCCTAAAGACGCGGAGAGCCTCGAGTAGAAATTTCTGCTCTTCCAGCGTTTCGCTCCTTCGGGACTATTAGAGAAACAAAAGAAAGTTTTCAGATAAAACTTTTATACTTCCTGCATGATAACCGCGGGTTGCATATGTGGGGTAAAAACTTCAGGAAACGTTCCACTCCTGATTCGTAAGGGTAACAAATTTTAATAAGAATGGCTGATATCATGCACAGTTTTAATAAGACTACGGCAAGGACAAAATTATTTAATCCAAGTACTTGAACTTCGCAGTGAGATACAAAAGTGAAATTTATCAGTTGAATGATCAGAAGTGCGAAAATCTTCGTTCGACAAACTAGAGATTCGAATTTAGAAAAATTGAAGTCAGATTCGAAGATTTAAACTAGCAAGCATTGCCTCGGCGCAGTGTCGCTCCTAATAACGGTCCTTTGAAATGGCACGAATTAAAATCGCCAAGCCAATAACAATTGTTATTGCGTTATACGTTTTGTGCGCGTAAACCGAAAAATTAGTCTTTGTCTGCGTATCGGGAGCTTTTCGCGAAATCCGTGGGCCCATATTCTAAATGCCGAAGAGAAATCATGCAGATGCTCCATTCATGACGATGACGCGTGTAAATCGATCGCGAAAACGAACACATGGTTGGAAAAGGCTTGTACTCTGTCAACCGAAGCACCGCACAGAATACAAGTGGCCAATAAACGCGGTATTGTTCTCGATATCGAGCACTCAAAAATCGTCTTTTTCAAAATGGAACAGAACGAGCGTGACTTTCTTTCGGGCGACGATGCCGAGCTTTCCAGGTCAAAAACGTAAATCGAGGTTTCGAGGTTTTCCCGCCCGCCCCGATAGAAAATACGTTTCTAACCTTTCAGATATCAAATGTGTCAAAGCTGAAAATTGAATTGCCAGTCGTTTCAATTCGCCATCTCTGGATCGTCGAATCTTTCTTAATTGAACAATCTTTGATCAGAGCAGGGAGCGTTTGTTGCTCGTAGAGGTGTCTTAAATTTTCGCGGCACACGCAAGACGGTTTCATCGCGTTTTTATAATGGAACTCGTAAAGATACAGAAACCTATAAAATTCCGCGCGGCGAACGGAGTTTTAACCAATCGTCTCGTCACTCAATGCGTTAAATCGTCAGGCTGGCTATAAACAAGAGGGAACGAAGCACACGGATTAAAGTAGCCACGATTTACGACGTAGTCGTCGGTTAATGAAATTGTTCCTCGGTGTTGCTGCCACACGCGTGTTTCGTTGGCGGGAAAAATGCCGGCATTGAACGCGTTATAATTCACTGAACGCAGCACAACTCTCAATTTTCAACGTTCAGCGTCCCCTGAATTGACTCTTACGTTTCCTCCAATTTGTTGCGCCAGAGTTTCTAATTTTCTTAATTCCGTCACTTTTACTTTTCATTCGCGAGATTGCTTTTTTAATTAGAGAAAACGCGTTTAATATTTCACAGCATAGTTGGCTTGGTATTTCAAAGTATACATCGACCCTTCGAGCAGAGGTGACGAGTCAATTCGTTAATTTTCAACTTTTACTAAATTCAAAAAAAGAAAAGAAGAAACTGAAGCAAGAGTTAAAAGTTAAAAGTTAATTTTCAGTGGAAACAGAAACGTCGTGAATCGCGTGTCATCCTAATTCAATAGCCAGGGGGAGGCCGTACACATAAGCGCGAAGCTCCGTTAACGATCGGGACGTAACGAATCCTCTCGTCCCAAGCGGATGGAAATATTGAAACGGTACCGAGGCGTATTCGCGGATGATTTATTAGCTGTCGGTCGACCGAAGCGATGATACTCCTACGTGAATTGTTAATACTCTACTTGGGCGAGTTCCTCGGAACGGCTACGTTTTCTGCGCGGTGGAACGTCGATGACATAATGCTCGGCAAACGGTGATGACTGTTCTTAGGTGGAATACTTCTCTCGAGCATCTGCGTTGAAAACGATACTTATCGAGCCGTCCGGACGCGTCTGTTTGATGGACGGCGGTACTTTTTCCACCGGATTTTCCTCGTTGAATTGGAGAAACGGGTCTGAATATCTGAGTGCTACTCTTCGGTATCGATTTAAACAGTTATAACGTGTACATGCTAGTCACAGTTATTTTTTTTTTTTTTTTTTTAATACACATTCTAATGTAAAGTTTGTTATACTTTGAAAGTCGTCACACTGAGGGGTGACAATACAAATTTCCTACAAAAAAGTTGTCACTTATAAATTATATTGTAATGAAAACAAATAAAAGAACATTGAAGTTTACCGTTATCTAATTTACCTTAAAATAAATACAAGTTTAAAGGGTTAACATGTACCAAGTGGAATTTGAAGAAAGTCACTTCGATCTAAAGATTCTGGATTCTAAAAGTTCGTGCTTGACTGATTTCCAGTTGCATTCCGTAACTTTGTACGTGAAGTTTCTTTGATTGGAGAAAGGAACAAAGAAAATGAAAAATACCGCGTGAAACTTGATTAACCTACAGGGAGGGAACAAGGGTTTCTAAAAGTTCTGCATTGACTCGTCTGGCACACGTATTTTCACAAAATTTTATCAAGCAGGACACTTCACAACGATTTTTGAAACAGTTGCTCCATCGATTCGTTCTTCGTACTCTGTCCTCTGTCCCTAATTAAAATTAAATTATTTATTGAAAAGAAAATAGACGCGACAACAATTGCCCCGAGCAGTGCAAAAAGATTCTCTGACACGCTTCTAAATGCCATTCTAGAATACTTCCAAGAAACAATATTCCGTCGATGATCACGGTGTTGCAATAAATTCGTAACAGCTCGTGTACGTGCAGTGACAATGCTATTTAAAAACGTTGATAAATTCTCCACGTTTCTGGGAAAATTGCAAGGCAGAGGAAAGACGTCCTCTTCCGGACGGGACGATAAAATGCGAAATGAAGACGCGAGGTGGGAAGGAGAAGCAATGTTTAAAGCGGTTAGGGGGATGGAGAACGGAGGGCGTCGCAGATTCTTGGCTGTAGCCGCAACAAGGATAAGGAGTGGAAAACGCGAACGTGAAACGCCTCGCGTTATTCACGTTCATCAGTCTTTTTAATAGCTTGTCAGTTTCGAGATAACGCGAAATCGTTTTTGTTTGCCATTTATATCCCCCTCCCCCCTCCCCCTCCGCTCTCCGGCGTCGCGTATAAAGATACCAATTACCGGCCGCGGTGTATCATTTACATGGATTAAAGTCAATTAAGCCGCCGTTAAATATCTCGAGTGAATTAATCATTTCGATCCGGCGGGGCCCCTCTCACTAAGTAACTCAACTTCTTATCTCTGTTGCAATTACTCCGGCCCCGTGCCATAATTTCGACCTCGAAAATTAATTCGAACCGTGCTGCGAACCGTGTATCCCGACGACGGCGATGCTGTTGTTGCCGTTTAAACGGTTCGGAAGAGCTAATAATGGCGAGGACGCGGCGGATTTATGGAACATTCTCGCAATGAGGTTTTCGTTCGCGTTGAGTTGACGTTGCTCGATGTTAATGAGGATAGATTTCGCAGGATTGTCTTTAAAATATCGTTGGAAAGACTTTTTATCTCGGAAGCGACGTCATTTGTCGTCAGATTGCGGATTTTTATACACTTGTGGAAAATTTCGCTTTATCGTGGAGAATATTCAAAGTGCAATGCTCCCCGTATTACTTAACAGATGAAGTTATTTCTACCTAGATCATTACGGAACAGTAACAGTTTAATTACATCTCACGTTAATTTCGAAAATTTCAAACGTTAATTTCGTTGCTGAAATTCTCTGAAAGAGAAGACATCGATTATCCGATGGTTAATTGTTACTCGTGAGAAAATATTAAATCGCGTAAACATCCATCCACACGCAACAATCTGACATATTCAGGTGAATATTCAGAAACAGTTCGAACGTGGTATTTAAAACGAGTTTTCGAGATTCGTTCCTCCTTACGTTCGTGAACAAACCAACAATAAGAGAACGACGCCGCTGCTCTCAGATAGCGACAATTGTCGAAAGAAAAGGGGACGCCATTGGAAGAGATATCGTGTGCGTCGATCGATAAGAGTGATAGATTGACGGACGAATCGTGATTGTATACATCCGTGGCGACGACAAGAAGAAGGAGAGACGAGTCGAAGGTAGGAGAAGAAAAATGAGAACGCGCCGGAGCGCGCACGTGAAAGAATTTATAGGTGTGTACGTACGTACGAGGTTCTAAAGAGCTGGCCGCAATGCTCGTACAATTAATTTCGCCGTTCTCCATTCAGTCTCCAGCTGCCGTTACGATCGGATCCAGTCGTAAAGTCTCTGGGCAGAGAGCTCGAGAGTCTCAGCCCCTCTTCCAGCCACTTAAAATCGTGGCCCGATCGAATAGGAATTTATAACCGATCGAGGGATTCTAACCATTTTGATTTACCGCCGCGCGTCCCACCTACCGAACGTACAAATATTTCTCGATTTTCCAGGCCTTTGTTTCAACCACCTCCGGCGACTACGGGGTACGCTCGATTCGTCGGGGAATTACGCTGCGGCCATTTGATTTCGTAATCAAAGTTGAGTGCAACGCTGAATATTCATAGAACATTCGGTCGCGTGCCCGATCGAAGTGAATATTATGTGATGAAGCAAATATTCGATGTACATCGATTGAATTTCGAGCGATTTTGCGTATTGTGAGTTACGTCGAAGGAACGTCGATCGAGAGATTTATGCGCAGCATGTTTGGAACAGATTTACTGGGAACAACGTGTTCTGTATAAAAATAATAGAACTGGCTAAAGTGCAAAATTTGCGTCGTAGAAATTACAATGCGAGGAATTTCACAAAAAAAGAAAAAGAAAAATCAATGAACTCTCTAAAAATATATCGTTGTTGATCTATGAAACTTCGATAAGAAATGATCAATTTGTCATTTTGGTAGTTGTTGTGTTAATTAATTGAACCGATTAAAATCGACGATACAATTTAATCATTACGGCACGATCGTAACAATTTATTACAACTATCCCATTTACTAATTAAACTGTCCCATTTACTGGAGGTTTTGAGCGTGCAAAAAAAAAAGAAAGCATGGCGATGATTTAATGAAAAATGACTCAAACAAAGGTACGAATGGATTATTGGATGAAGATTTAAAGTTATTGGAATTTGATGGCAACATTTTTTTCATTCGTTTATCTGAATTTCTTTTCATAGATTTCGACGCGTTGGAATGTTTTTTCTTTTTTTTTGTTTTTTTGAAATTTTATCTAGCATCGTTAATTGCTCGTGTAAACTTCGATGATTTACACGCGTATTGAACAATGAATTAAAAGATTATCTGCTCACAACTGCACGGAGTATGTTACGTTTCACCTGCCTCGTATAAATCTCGTGGCAATTACATTCGTTTCTCCTCCTCCCCTCCCCTCCCCTCCACGTGTATAAATTCCGGGGGTATTTATTCAAAATATACACGACCTACTCCGACTGCAGATGTTATATTATTACAGTATTATAGAACTCGCTGTTTCCTGCGGTGCAGACACTTTGGCTATGTTTTGATTTCTCTTCAAATAATATCGCGGCATTCGAAATATTTATGAGCGTTCCTGATCCTCGCCTAAAGTTTAACAAACATACAGTTTAAAGTGGAAACTTCAATGTTTATATTTGCAGTGTCTCAATTAAACGTGAAATTGAATTAATGACGCGATACGGAAACAATTATAACGCGCTGATCGATTGGAAAACTTGCCCTTTGACAGGTGGACATGCGGTTCTTTTAAAAACAATTAGAAATTTTTTTAAAAGAGGAAATATTATTTAAATGAATAAATATCGTAGGAAATTCAGATATCGACGGCACTTGTGAATTATTTGAATAATTAGTACTTTTCCCAATTATTCCTACAGCGTTGCAAGAAACACGACTTATTCCATAATCCTACACCTTCGTAATAAAAAGATTAATATATGAAATGTTTGATCAATCCATCAAAAAAAAAAAAAAAAAAAAAAAGGAAAGAAAGAGAAAAAAGTAAAAAGTGAAAGAAACTATCAAAAAAGAAAAAGGAAGTGTGAAATAAGTGTTACACTATTGCATTCCAAGCGGCTGGAAAGATCTCCCGATAGGAGAGTAAATCCCTGTCTTTAATGGCACTTACTCGCGATGGAGATTCATCCAGGTAATAAAGCGGTGTTTCTCGTTCCGAGAGAAAAAGAAAAAGGAAAAAAAAAATGGAAGAAGAGACACAGACAATGTGTCCAAGGAAAATTCATTTCGTTGGCCGGTATGGAGGAGCCCGGGAGCGAATTCGATCTTTAATAACGCAGCCCCGCTGGCTTAGACAGTTATAATTAAGCAGACAATATGGGTAATTGCATGCCCGTCAATATTGGAGAACACGTAGCAACAGGATGTCAGGAAAATTGCGCAGGCTGCCTCTTGGACAGGGGTAATCAAAACAAGGTGGAAATAGCCCGATTGATATCAGAAATTGCATCGATTCTCTATAATCCGACTAATGCGCAAATCAATTCGCAAATCTGTACCATTGTGCCGGGCGAATATCAGCGATGTGTTCTCTCTTTTGTTTCTTCCGGATGGTATTACCGAAACCCAATCACACGGTTCACGATTATTAAGGACGCTTGCACGAACGTTTGAGTATATATTTGGAAAGCGTATGGAGAGAATCGTCGACACATTTGGGAATTGTTGTTTCAATTTTTAAGAATTGCGGAGAACGACGATGTTTAATTGATGTAGAAAACAACGACGATAATTTGACATAAAATCTACGGTTTCAGACTTTGAATTAACATTTTTGAAGTCCAATCTAATCGAATTGATCTTCAAGTGATCATTGCGAGAATTAAATTATCGTTGTAATTGCATCGTGAGCAGTTGCCATGATTTTTCAATTATAGACTCACGGCATTATATTTTCTTTCTCCGGCGTCGAAATTACAATCTTGGCACTTTCATTTCATATCCAACTTTCCGAGGAATTCAGCACAGGAACCAAGCATTATTAAGTTAAAGCAATGTTCCGAGACTTTTGAAAACTTGTCTCGGCGTAACGGTTATGCGAAGAGCTGGAAGAAAGGAAAGGCATAAAGGAAATCTCGCGTACATTCGCGTGGAAAATAAAATTCGTTTCCTTTTTACATTGGTTCAACGTCACGAGATAGATTTCCCGGACGAACGCAAGGAACTCTGGAAACGTGTCCGAAACTTTTCAAATTAAAATTGACGACTCGCTCTCTCTCGCGACGCGAGAGTGTGAAAACCATCTCAAGTAAATTCTCAGGTAAATGAGTATAGCAATCTACGAGGAGTAATCGAGCAAGTGAGAGTGGTAATCCACGAAAATTGAAATTATCAAGATGTCATTTTTACGAGGGAGAGAATCAGTTAAACAACAGTTGTTTGGAAGAACTCGATAGAAGGAGAATTTAGAGCAGAGCTTTACGAAGAAAGTCAATCCTTCCATTTGAGGATTAAAAATTAAAAACAAAATTGTATTTCAGATTATGTTATATCGTGTTTTCGGACGAAATAAAAAAAAAAAAAAAAAAAAACTAAAAGTAGACAGTGGAAAATACGTTTGTCCGCAAAGGACAGAGAAACGTAATCTTCCGATTTCGTATACATCGCGTCGATGACGAAAAAAGTTTCAAAAACTCGAACGGATTTTATCATACGATAAAATAACCGGGTATGATATACATTATCTCGCATGTTCGTACGCGCTATCTATCCTTCTTTTCAATTTCGTTAATTTCCTGCCTGCGTGTATGCGTGTGTGTGTGTGTCTGTGTAGTGTATCCATTTACCTTTGAGTACGCGGTTCATTTCAAGAGGCGAGGTTATTTTTGGATTTTCTTGCCTCTCGCATCGATACAGGTGACTCCAGCCAGGATGAGAGCAGAACGAGAAGCTTTTGTGCGCGGCTTTATCTGGAAATGGATTTCACGTGGTGAAGATCGTATCTAGGAGGACGTGAATCGTGTATTTTCAGCGTGTAATCTCCGAATCGAAAAGCAGTTTTTATCTGTGGTTAAAAGCGCCGCTGTTATTAATTCGCGACGAGCTCGTTTGAACGATAACCGAACTGCGTCCGCGATTTTTCACGTGAACTTTCGCTGACTGTACCGATGTTGGCCAGCATGCGATTGCTCGAATTACGCTTGTAATCCGTTGTTCTTCCCATTCTCTGTTCCGTTTTCTTCCTTCACGTTTGTGTTTGCTTTGTACATTATGTACAACAGGGCACAGAGCTCTGAATCGAATAACGTCAGAGTGGAAAATTGTTCCTCGTTTGTTTTTTTGTTTGAAGATTAACCCATTAGGAGATCTGCGTTGCTAAATTTTTTGCTTCTTTGTAATCGAACTTATATAGTTCGATCGTACATTTCCTATCGTCATTTTTTCTATATGGATCTAGAATCTACAATTTTATAGATACTTAATCAAGGTGAAGGTCTTAATTATAGATACTTGATTAATTTCGTAAGAAAATTGATTGATGACGTAAATATCTAGAGTTGCGAATTTCTTAATTGATCGTTCTTCGCTTTTAATGAAATAACGTTGAAATTGGAAATACGTTAATCATTCGTTTACTTAATTTAAATTTCAGACTCTACTAATTCCTCTCATTGTCAGACGTTTTCTATCAACTTACGTATAATTTAACAATGCAACCAAAATTACACGAGATTTATATCGCGAAAGTATGATAAAAATTGATATATTGCCTCTAATCATTGTCACTAGCACTTTATCAGAATTTACTTAACAACAAACGCCTTACGGGCATGGTTTCTACTCGTGTCGAAACGAAACCGTATTTCATAAATGATTACGCGTGATTACGTACCTCACGAGCTTATCGTTTGATGGTATTTTAAGAACGCTTTGTGATTATACGACGTTTCACCTGAGAACACCACGAAATTAAGAGATGTTTGGTCTGGAAATTCTCTCTTGGCTCTTCGAAATTCTCTCTGCGTGTATTGAACCAAAATTCTCTCTCCGAACGATGGAACCACCTACTGTTTTTCGAGCAACACGAATTCTTGTTTCGCTTCGTACAGTCAATGAAGAAACTGGCATCCGTAACGTCTTTCTCTCCGGAATACAATTTCCAACTGAAAGAAACTTCATTATATGCTCGCCGTTGCGTTAAGGAACAAATTTCACCGTCGAAATTTCAGGAAAAAAAATTCAAGAATACGAGTACAACGTCGTTGTCCCATTATTTCGTGAAGTTATTATTCGTGGGAGTGTTTTTCAGCTGTCGTAGAATAATCGAGTTTATTTTTTGACTCTGTCTGGACTGGAACAGTTTTGGTGTCGATCATCGTCAACGACAAAAAAGTATTAATCGTGTCACGATGTACGTGGACGATAGTGAAACCTGTTCCATGCGGTTCAACAAATTCGCCGAGGCACGAACACACCGTTTCGGATTCCATGACATCCGCGTTGAAAAGCAGAAGTAACCGAAATCCTGCGAGGAGCCTGGACGTGTCAGAGGTTGATGATAATGGGTACCTGATCCGAATTGCGGCAGGAAATTGGATAAGCTGGTATCGCGATCGGAAGATCGGTCGTTAGATCAAAGTCCTGGCTAGCGTGGCGCGGAAACGAACGGTTCCTCCGTAAGTCTCATCAGCTGAATCTTGATAAAATGCACGCAGGATACGGACTGATCGAGTTCCGCGTTTCCAAAGCCGTGGAACTCGAGTTTCCAAGAGAAGTTTCCTTTTCACACTCTTCAAGTTATACTCCGTGGGATAATGAGATCGAAATTTAAAAATAATGAGTTTAAATATTGATTGGTTTTCTTTTTAATTAAAAATGGAAAAGTATCGAAATCAGTGTTTCGAGAAGGGAGAATAGCTTCGAGATTTAAATAAAATTCGAGAGAAGGACAGATGGAAATTTAAAACTAGAATAAATATTGAAATTCGAGGCTAGTATTTTGAAGTATCAAGCGTTGCGTTTAAAAGAAGAAACGACGTGAAATTTGGGAATTTTCAACAGTAGAATTTGAAAATTCCAAGTTTAACATGCAGACAGAAAGATTTAAAATTTAATTAAAAATCCTCTCTGCCCTCCAAAAATATTCTTTTTGAAAGAATAAAGAGATCCGCTGCACCGCGTACGTTTTCTACGAATCTTTCCTTCCCTTCTAACAAAGTTGCAATGTACAATTCACTTTTACGAACCGCACTTTTTTTTATTTAGTTGGTATACACACGCGTATTTTCGATTAGAAATTTTGAACAATACGTTGCGGAATGACACTATTGTCGAAACATACTTTATTATCATGATGTAACTCGGGCTTTAGACATTAACTACGACTCTAGAAAGTTATTGTTCGTTGTGTGGTTACACTGTGAATTGTAACAGCGCTGTACAGATATTGCAAAATAAACGAGACGAAAGTTCCAGGAACAAACAATTACGGAATAAAATCTGAAGCGAGAGGACTGGTATATCCATTTGTACAAAAGTCGTGCAAGTAACAAAGTAGTCTCTAATCATCTGGAAGAAATTGAAGAGAGATATAACAACTCTGGGAGAATGCTTGACTCCACGAACCTCAGAAAAGTAAAAACTGCTCGTTACGAGGTGTACTCTGCTCTTCTGCTCTTCCCCCCTTCCACGACAAAAACGACTCATTTCTTGATAGATAACTTCTTGGAAAAGAAAATCTGTAAGACGAGCCAAGAAGTTACTCGAAACATCCCTCCGAGAAGCTTATCGTTTCTAAAACAACCCCTCGAATTTTTCGACGACGAAACACACTTCGTATTTCATTGGTGAAAAAGAGAAGAAAAAAAATAAAGAAAAGTACGCTTACTAATTCTTATTTCAAATTGTAGAAACTCTGGTAATTCTCGTTTCGATTGAAAAATTTATTCCAATCCAAGTGGTGATTAATCGATCGCTGAAATATGAAATTTATAACGAGAAAAAATGAAAGTGGAACAGGAAAAAATAGGTTTCATTCTACTAACAGTCGTAAAAATTGTAACTATACACACTTTTATAATTATAATTATATATTACAAATTATACTTATATAACTTAACTAAATTACAATTATATAACTTGTAATTGTATAAAATTTCTATGAAAAATTCTAAATTGGTCATTTTGGCCATTTTGGTAGTTCCAACGTTAATATGACACTGGAATATTAATTCTCATTGGCTGAGAAAATTGATTCGAATTCAATTACTCGCCAAGTAATTAAAAGCACAGTCTTGATTCACAAAAGTCATCTGTCCTTCAAAATTTCACTACCAATTAAGCGATCATGGCATCATAAACTCTTTCGTCCCAATTGAAAATCTATAGTTCCGATTTAAATTCCGCTGGCAGATTATTTTCAGAGGCCAGTGAAAAACCCGCAATAGCGTGAAAAACCCGTCCCGATGAACATCGTGATTCGTCCGAGTGGGGGACTTTAATCGCCGGTTTGCACGTGATCGTTAATCGCGACCGTCTTAAACGGATCGGCAAACACAGGGAACCGTTCACAGCGGCAATATTTATTGTTCCACCGGCCCGATGCGATTGTTCATCTAAACCACCGTTTCGGGAGATTACGTAACAATGGATGAATGGACGTCGCAGTGAAAGGCGTACTTGCTGCGAGTACGATTATCCTACATTGTTGCCTTGGGTTAACTCGACTGTTTGACTCGCGCGAAGAAGAATCGATCAAGATTCAAAATAAGTTGGCCAACCTAGGTCATCTAAACTTCGAGATCGGGAATTTTCAAGGTTGCAAGCAGTAATTCCATCGCAGTGCTATTATTGTGAAAATTGTTGCTGAATGTTACAAGATGGAATGTGTGAAAGTATCATAAACAGTTTGATCGATTTGTATTTCGTGATGAATCAGCTGTAATTACTCGTGTTGTTCGAATTAATGGAATAGTTGGAAATTAATTAATTTTCACATTTTTATAAATGTAAGTGATGGTTTATATTGTTGTTGTATTATTTTGCGCGTCTGAAATAATAGACAAGAAGGGATCTGCGATGGTAAAATAGTTGGACATAAACGAATATTCGTATCTTATTTATAAACGAGACGAGTCGTTCGTTTGTTACATACATTGGATCAAATTGAATTCGAAACTTTTTTTGTTATTTTATTTGGTTATAGATTTAAAAGGAATCGACAACGAGCGAATTTGTGGCAAACTAGGATCTCTATTTTTTTTTTTTCTTCTTAAATCACGTTAACGCAGAGATTAGAAATTAGTATTATCATAACGCAGTGAGTAAATTAAATTCAGTTCGCATTGTCGCAGTTTGAAGCAGCTGATAGTATGTTTTCGATACGGTTTATTCAATTCAATGGTTTGAGAATAATGCCACCGTAATAGGATAATTTGATTATTAAGTTCAGAGAGAAATAATTTGTAGATAGTGTGGCTTAATTACAGGGGCACTCGACTGCTAAACGAAACTTTCAGACTCTGCTCCCTATCATATTGGTCGATACTATTGATCAATATATCAATCTTTCTGCAATGCACTTACAAATTGATCCACTGATGATAAATTAGAATGATTCTGCACAAATGAAACGGATAATTTCATTCAGTAATTATTATTTATCATAACTATTATATTTAACTTGAAACGAGAAAATGGCCAGGCAATCCCAAATTTCGTTTCCCTTGGCATCGCATAATTGCAGGAAATAGTCATTGGATTTTATCCAATCCCTTTCAACAATATCTCTGCACTTTTTCGTTACAACGTGGCAAATTGTTTCAACCAGTTTCAAGTATTCACAATGAATCCTTGCGTTACGATGTTTCTTTTCTTATTATTATATACGCAAATACTAGTATATAAAAATTACGATACAAATACTTCCACGTTGCAAAATGAATTGATTAAAAAAAAAAATTCCTCCTTTTTGCGAGAAATACGACTTGACTTGTTTCCTGTGGTTTTTAAATCACTCGTGGTCTTCAAAGGGAGAACACCGAAGAATTTAATCAACGCACAGTGAAATCAGATAGAGCGAGGCCAGACGAGCGCGTCCGCCAGCCAATATAATTTCTTTTAAACTGAAAGTCGGGTGGAACGAGGAGGAGGGGGCGGGGGTGAGAGCACCGCCAAGAAGTTCGCTTTTAAGACGTCTGAGTTCTGACGGCGTGCGTACGTAACCTCGTGAGATCGACTCGAACTTTCGGAATTGCAAATGCGCCACAATACGCGTACGTGTTCCGTGTCAATTCGCCTTCTGCATCTGCGTTTAAGTTCGCGCCGGCTGCTGGAGACTCGCTAATTTTTCACCGGCTCTGCCTCTCCCAAAGGGAAATTTGTTCCGAGTGTTTTGCGCCTGGCGCGGAGGACTCGGAAGAGAGAAATTGAAAGTAAAACGATTCGGCGCCTTTCTTTCTCGTTTCTTTTTTCTTACAGCTGCGTACGATTTTCTCGTCACTTTTAATGTGTATAGAAACACAATTTAAATCGCGATGTAGTCTCGAGAAATATTATGGTAAACGCGATAGCATCGGTATTAGAAGAAAAATGTTATCGAGGATTATAATTTGTTCTGTCTCGGCGACGTGTTAGACTTGTGAAAAAAAAAAAAAAATGGATCGTTTCAATCTTTCGAACACACTGGACAATTAGAGAACACTTAGAAGTGAGAGGAAACGCTTGTGTCACGTGGAAACACTACTCAAGCTCAACGAGAGCTTGCTTCATCATTAGACCGCAGATTTCTATCTATTTCGCGTAAAAGCGCGAAATTTGCTACTACTGAAATTGCAGAACGTAGTGCTTTCTGTGATATTCGCTACGTGAGCATGTAAGAAATACCAAGCTCGTATTTCTTAATTATAATTTAATTTAAAGGAGACGAATGCATTTACGTTTGCATAAAAATTTGCGTAAGAATTTTACTCATTACTCATTACTCGGAGCGACGGTGAAAATGATGCTTCATCGTTGGTACAAATTTGTCAAAGGAGATGGGCAACGAATGAATTTCTTACGTCTGCGTAACGCTTTAAACGCTGCTGTCTAATCTGCAGAAGGAACACGTGTCTCTGTAATTATAGTTTCTTTCAAAAAAGTAATTACAAAGCTTAAGAAACACGCAGACACATCTTCTCTCCGCGGAATCCCCGTTTCCATATCCTGTCTGTGAAAACGTAACGCTTTTGTATTATATTACGTTCCTTTTCGGATGCAGATCTCGCGCAACAAAGGGGAATCTGACATTTCGTATAAAGCACAGGAAGATATGAAATATCCTGCTCCTACATATGAAAGAACGTATCTCTCTGAATTTCAGTGCGACTCGGCGTCCGCAGTTCGAAGGATGAAAATCTTGTTTGCCGAACAGAGAAAATCATAATCGGGGAATCATTGTGTTTCTAAGCAAAAAGCGATATTACAATACGCGCGGAAAATGTAAGAGGACCCCGGGGAGAGAAGAATGATGCGATTGATGCATTTTCCATCTCATACGAGAAAGCTGTTTCAACGTTCGCCGACCAATTTCCTGTTAAACACATATATGAAATATAAAAATAATATATGAAGTAACGTTCATTCGTATAATGTAATATTAATAATTATTATTGCATCACATTGATACAATAATACAATTAAAAATAACATTCTTTTTGCGGCAGACAGCTTTTCGTGGAATAAGATCTACGTGTACGTAGAATGTTTGAAATAAAATAAAATGTTACAAATTTTAAATATAGCATAGAATATTATTATGTCACAAATAAAGTATAGTGCGGAATTACTGTTAAATGATGTTGGGTCCAGAGCTAATTTCCACGGAGGAAAATATTCGAACCGCCGTGGAAACCACAGATTACGTCACAGTTTAAAGTAACACGCGAATCTTTTGCTGAACATGATAAACCTCCTCCGCCGTTTCGTCGCTGATTGACCCTTCGAAGTTGAAGCGAGTTGGCCAGAAATTTCGAGGACACGCGACGCGAAGGAGGAGACAGTTCCGAGTTGTCGATACTCGAACCGATGCACCAAAGGTAGTTTTAGTAAAATTTCCACGTTGCCCTCATCCTCCGACCCCATTCTGCGTTATTACCTCCACTTCGCTCCCTCTCCACCCGGAAACAGTCTCTCCTAATAATTGATAGATCCTGTTAAATCATTCGTCTGCTCTTCCCTCCACGCCGATCAAACGCATTTTCAACAAGAGGGTATGCGTGTTTATTATTTGGCTCTTGTTGGCTCTCTCTTTGTCCTTTCCTTTTTTTTTCGCTCGTTTTTCATGCACTCGACTCGTCTACGAACGCGAGATACAACGCCAATTTCGCTTTACTTTCGTTTTCTTCAGCTTGTTCTTGGAACAGAAAGAAATGGACAAAGAGAGAGAGAAAGAGACAGAATCTCTGGCGATGAATTCATGCGCGTCTCCTTTTATGTTGACGCTCCGTAAACATCGGCTTTATTCGTAACAAGACGCAGGTAAATATTGACGGGGCCGCGTGGTGGATGATTCCTCGGTTACAGCGACCGGGTTAAAACAGATCGTTTCCCTCCTCTCGTCGCTCGGTCTCGCTCGCGTGTTTATCGACGATGTTTAACGCCGCTTTGTACGTTGCGCGACGTGTTAGAAATCGTGAATCGTTCGGCGAGAGTTTCGTGGTTTCCAGCATCGTGTCTTTTGCAAAAGAGACCTCGGATTCGCGGTTTTGCTCGAATCGAATCGAACACGCGAGCGATTGGCAATACGTTTCCGTGGATTTATATACACACACACATATACATACACGCAGTGTAGGTATGTGAACATTTCCTATTTTTCCGCCAAAGGGAGCGTAACCTGCGAGTGGAAAAAAAAGGGAAAAAATGTTACACCAAGTTTGTGCAAATTGCCGGCAAACGTCGAATTTGATATTTTTCGAACGTGATCGTACGCAAGATCAGGTTGAAAATTTGTAAATGACCGTAAAATTCAGAACACGTGGCAAGTGTACTTTGAAGTAAAATAAAACTTTATCGTGCTCGTTTCGCGAGATCGAGGAATACGAATTTTGCAAAACCTTTCACAACCTCGTATATTCGATTTTCTTTGGTTTCTCCCTCGAAATTTTACGTTTGGTCGCGGAGATAATATACGTATCGGCTTCTGCGCCGATTCGCTACGGATCGGAGAACGATTCGAGATTTGGTCGAAACCAACGAACGAAACGATGATTGTGCTTGGCGATATTCCGTCGCAGAAATTCTGCATGGTTCACCGCCAGACGTGATTTATGACATCGTTTCTGTGCGAAGATTTCCACCGAGCGCTTGGTTGTTCAAGCAGCTGGTTCGGTTTGGCAATTCGCTCGTGCATTAACTCCGAAGGATTTCACCGCGTCAGTCGCCCCTTCGGGAATTGACGAGGGTTTTCAGGCACGTTTCAAATCGGTTTCAAAGTGTACGTACAACTTACACGTCCGACTTACACCGCGGATCTCGCGGCGGAAACTTTCAGTTTTGAGCGAACTTGCTTCGCCGAACTTTCACGCGGGTATCGACGAAAATTGATCAGTGAGAAGAAAGAAAAAGAAAAAAGAAAAAAAAAGAAAAACACGTCCGGTATAAAAGTCTGAAAATTAGGCAGGCGATCGATCAGGAACTTTGAAAAAGCCAGCGAGACGAAAATTTCAGCTGCGAAAAAGATTGAACGTTCCTCGGCGTTCTTCGTTTTTCCTTCTCCAGAGAATCGTCCGAAAGATCGTCATTTTCAAAAGGGGACGGTTGAAAGGCCACGGCCGACAAAGTGAACGTCCCGAAAGGCAAACACACCTGCAGCGTTGCTTCGAGGAGTTCGAGAATCGTCCTCTCGACGGTGCGCCGCTTGCCAGAGAAGATGATCGCCCTTATTTTCAAAAATAATCATCCGCGAAGTCTACTCGGCTGCTGAAATGTTCCGACAAAGTCTGAGTTCAATTACCGTGGAGTTGGAAGAGAGGAACGGGGTCGTCTCGACGCCTGATGCAAGTACAAAAAATTAATTTCGCATACGTACATTTGCTTTGACACCGGCGCCGTTGCTATTTCAATTTTCGCAGCATCGGTTCCCCCTCCCCCTCCCCCTCCCCCTCACCCCCGTCGAGAGATTACGAACGATCTCATTAACATTTATCGCGGCGCGTGATTTTTCATGCTCGCTTTCGCGTCTGCCTCGACTCGCCCGGCGAAAGGGGGAATTTTTCTATTTATCGAAACTCTCGAAATGCATCCAGCTCGCAGCCTGTTCTCGTTCGTCGCTCTTCCACCCGTCCGTTTCTTCCTCGGCCCTTTGAGAGCCAAGTAATCGTATATCCGCGACCCTCCCGGCCAAAAGCAATACCGATGGGATTCATTTTCGTGCACAAAGCGACGGCCCGTAACGTGGCTGCAAAAGGAGAATTATAAAGTGAGCGAGGGCGCATCGGGGCAGTGAGCGACGATCCTCCATCAGCGATTATAAATACATTCTCGTCATTTCCTGCGGTGAGAGTTCACCGATGATTTGTCACCGATGCCAGTGGACCGTCTTGTCGATGATTTTCGCGTGAAATTGGTGGAACGTGAGTTTTGCGTTAATTAAAAAATTTTTAAGTCCAAGGTCATCACATCTGAACACATAGTCTTTCACGTGATGGAGTAGAAAAAAAATGCACGTTCTCTACGCAAAATATGCCAGTGACCTTGGAAATAAACATTAAAAAATAATTTTTTTTTTTTAAGACGTAGCTCCTTCATCTTTGATTCATCTCTTCAACCAGTTTAAGTTACGCCGGTTTAAGTAACGAGAAAAGATATTCAGGTGGCCTGGTTTTGGCGAAATACCTTGTATTTCCCGGAGGATAAGATATAAGCTCGTGAAAGTACTTGTAGATGTGTTTTATGAACATATCATAAATATACCGCGAATTTTTGTGAATTTATAGGAAGTTATAAAAATGCACGCAACGCGCGTAATATATACATTAAATATTCACAGTGAAATATTTCTCATTTCTTTTTGTATAATTTTATTAGCTTGTTAGAAGCTGGTGTTATATTTTTTATTTTTTCTTGGAATTTCGTTTTTACACTTGCTTGGAAAATATCGATAAAGTTTGAAGCAATTATGAAGATAACAATTGGAAATTTACAAATCAGAATGTATAAAGATTACAAGACACTATAAATATATATATAAAGTATATTGTATATCGAAGAAAGAAAAATATGCATTTATACAATCATTTATCTATTCCGAGTAGGATCTATGTCTATTCGTATTGTGTACAAATTTGTTTTGTAAGAAATACACATTTGTAATAAATATCCCGCAATTTGTGTATATCGATTTTTCAAATCAGTTTCAGATTTTGCCAATATTATCTCGACGATCGTATCTCGTTATAACGCTAATAATATTTTAAAGTGTGTTATAAAAGTTTCGTTCATTCAGACATTTTCGCGAGACAAGATGGATTCGACACTTGACAAATCACGGTGTCGCGCGTGTTGTTGTGTATCTTTATAATAATATTTCGAAGCTTTCGTAAATATTTAATTTCGTAAAATCAGTTTTAAAATCTCTACTTCAATTCTACTGTTCGTGCAAATTTACGACGCGTCAGTTACCCAGGTTGAGAGTACGCAGGCACTCGAAATTCTCGGCATTCTGAATAAAACTGCACCGAAATTTTTCATCCATGATAAAACGAATGAATCTTGCCACCGTTAAATATTAAAAAACGTATCTCGCAAAATCACATATACCTTATACAATTTCACAACGTTGAAAAGGGAGGAATAAAGCATTCGTGATTCACACAATTTAACATCGTCTGACTAGCACGTCTTTTTCTACTAGCAGTGAGTCGAGTGAAGTGTGCGACTGCAACTACTTGGATTCTTTTCTTTTTTTTTTTCTTTTTTTCTTTCTTTTGTATGATTTGGGAGAAAAAATTAAGGAAATCAATTAACGTTATTTATTCAGATTTTTCAATCCATGTTTCACTCATGAATATACGGTTCATATACGTTGGATATGGTAGATACGTACACGGTGTAAAATGTATAATTCATACACCCATGAATATCCATTGTAATTCAAGTCTTCCACATACACACGTAAATGTGCCACACTTATGATAATTCCACGCGGAACAAACCTTTTTCTCTTTTATCAACCTCATTTACAATCCGTCACTATTTTAATTTGCTTGAATTGGATTACCTCTTTGATTCTCGTCGTAGGTCTCCAAATTATTATTCACTGATCTGCACGTGCTCTGATTTCTGTCGCTAAAAGATCCTAAAGATCGAGAGTAATTCAAGCAATTCCCAGAAAGTTTCCAAAAATTTCGAAATCATTATCAGACAATCAAAAATGAGTTCGTCGTTAAAAAAAAAAAGTCGTTTGAAAAAATTATATTTGAAAAAGTTGCGAAAATTTCCCCTCGAATCATCGCGGGGCAAAGATATCACGACCTGGCTCGAGAAACGAATAAACGCGAGTGGAAAATTCTATCGGCTGAAAGAGGGAATCCCAAAAAAAAAAAAAAATTACGGACAACGTTTTTTTCCATTCGCGTTTGAACGAATTTCCAAAAATTTCCCTTAAAATAATCGCGAGAAGCAACGAGCAAAAGCGACGAGCCGCGTCGTTGAAAAAAAAAAAAAATTCCGCGAGAACTGCGAGCGAGGACATTCCTCTATTTACATTTAAACAAATCCCCCTCCTCCCCCCCCACCGAAATTTTCCTTCGTTTATTATCAAGCGAGGCGAAGGCAACAACGGGCGACCCAGTTCGAGAACGTATGTATGCACGTGCAAACGCGAGTAAATTCTATTCGCCGCGTTATTATTCACGGGTCTCTCGGTGTTTTCCCGTTTATCCAGCATTACGGGCGTGCCGCTTAAAACGTCGCTGATGGCGATATTCGATGGAGTTTGTAAATTTCTCGTCGTTCATGTAAATATAAACGCATCTACGTTCCGCGGGCCACGTCTCTATTTGCATGCGACGACAGGCCAGCCGCGGCTCTCCCAATTCGAAGTTCACAATCACGAGCGAGCGTTCCCTATACCGTATAAATTCCAGTTCGAGTTGGTCGAATTATCTCGCCGGCTCGAGTTATTCTTCTCGCCGCAACGCCCGGGGATCCCGAGGAGACCTCGAGGCTCCCGCCTCTTTCCCTTCGCCTCTACTTTGCACGGCCGCGAATAAAAATCGTGAGAAAACGGCGCGAGGTTCGTTCGAGAGGGGCTAGAAGAACGATAACAGCGTCTTACCGGTGACGATATTTTTCTGCTGGTTCGTCTGGAGCGGGTGACTCGCCGCCCTGAGAAACGTTGAAGCGCGGCGAATTATTCACGGTCTCGCTTACCAAGGAATCGAGGCGCGTCTTTAATAATCGAGATCGCTTCTTCAAATCCAACGGCGCCCGGGTATTCTTCAAACCTGGTAACACGCCAATTCGAACGATTCGTCCGGGCCATGGGAAGAAGAGGAATACAAATCTCACTCGGAGGGAATACCTACCTCTACTCTTTTTAGCGATTTTTCTTACCAAGCTCTGCAGTGTGCATCAAGTGAAACGTTTTAATGTTTTGTTGCTGTTGATACTTGGAACAAGGCTCGAATAGCGGGCTCGAAACGAGGCTTTGAAACAAGCCAGGAAAATAGAAATAGAAATTATTATGCAACATACAAATTTGGTACACGTTGTTCGATTTCTCGTTCATTTTAATCAACTGTTCGAACATTTGCGGGAATTTTGCGTGAATATATCGTGTGGATCGTGAAATATATTTTGAAACTTCATTAACATTGTAACGAGACAATTATCATTACGAATGGTGATCAAATTTGGTCACAAATCTAAAAATTACGAGGTCACGTACGTGTATAAAAATTATGCCTATTACAAACATTACAAAAGTACTTGAGTATTCATTACATCGACGATCTTCGATATTCGATAATTTTACTAAATATATACTCACAATGGATACCTTGCAACTTTTATATAAATCTCCAGACTCGTATTGTTACTCTCTTGCCTTGCGCAACGCAATTTAAACATAATGCACGTATATTTAATTATAGACGTATACGTTTTGATACACAAGTATATGATCCACGGTAATTGTGGAAAACACTACCACTGCACGCAATCGCCGAAACATCAGCAACGAACAGACGAAATAAAATGATGAAATGAAATAATTTTCTCCCCCCCCCCCCATCAACCAGAGTTCAACGTTCTCTCCCAGTTTTATCCCATCGGATCGGCCCGTCGATAGTCGCCGATGTTCCAAGCCAATAAATTCACGAATGGTGGTTGAAGCAGCGACCGCACCTCTTTCGTTTCCAAGCAGCTCTTTCCGTTGCCAGTTTCTCGATGGCCACGTTACCATCTCGCCTCTCCACGGAGAACGTATCTCGGATGGATACGTTCCAAGAAGCTTTCCCCCATTCAGAGACAGTGTATCGAAGTTATTGGCGGATCTCGAACGACGCTTGGGGGACGATGCACGCCGGTGAGGAACGATCGAACAATGCTCGATAACAGACTGTTTCCCCTTTCGCGGTGGAGAATGGAGGTGCGGGCGAACGCGACGAATGTGCGTTACATCTATTTTACGAGTAATGGGAGATCCAGTCCCTTCGCGCGTATTTTCCTTTCGAGCGCGAGGCTGCTGGAAAATACGCGCGACTGTCTCGCACTCGAAACTTTCTTTGCCGTGATAGAATTTCACCCTCGACGGTATTCGCCGAATATGCTGTTCAAACAGATACCTTTTTTCTCTCCCGAAAACTAAGTTGGTCGTTGAGGAAACAATAATTTCGTCGATGTTTACACGAAAACTGTATCTTGAATAATTCCCGAGATATTTGGCAAACCTTTCATCGAGCTACACTTGCGCCAAATTTCATCAAAATCCACAGCTCGGTACGTTCCCTTCTGAGTTTCTCTTTTTAAACAAAATCGATGAAATCGGGCTGGCGGTGTAATTACGATCGGTGATACGGAACCGCGTTACGTTTATTATTATGGCCCGTAGTAGAGTCAGCTTACTTTCTGGATTAATGAGCGACCGAAATACCAGCGGCCAAGCGCGATCGTGTCCAACCGAGTCCAACGATTATCGGCAGCTGACCGCGGAAAAATCGAATTGGTTGAATCGCAGAGGGCTAGATGTGAAAATTCGCAGACAGTTCGTTCTACGTTGGTGGAGGTGTCAGTTTATTGTGGTTTGTGTGTTTTGTCGTGTTATTAGCGCACCACCGCTCGATATTATCTGGATGTTTAATCAACGTTGATAGAGTGTAATTTAATTGCGAAATTAGGGGGAGAAGTTTATGATAATTTTGTTCTTTGTAATCGTCGTAGACATGCACGAGTATGTAATTGTTAATTTTGTTTACAGTGAAGGTACTGTTTGCATCGATACCTGTTTTGAAAACATTCGCCGAAGTATAGTAGACACACGGTTGATTTGTGACCGAGTTTTACTACTGTGTCCCCTCCGAGAGTGTTAGCGAATAATATTTAATAAGTTTAAAAACGTCTAGCGCTCAAATACCAGTTGGAATTTATCGCCAAATTGAATTGTTCCTCTTCAAAATCTACAATTCGATAAGCTATTTACGATTTATCGTTACTATATTTAACTATTTACATATTCCAACGTTCGAATTTACGATCACTTTTCACCGGAAGAACGTGAAAAGACTCGGGCTAATGAATGACGGCGCCGCTGATAAGCGCACAGTGTGTCGAATCGTGGCACGGAAATCGAATAATTGAATTATTCCGCTATGATTCGGCACGCTAAAATCAAACGCCGTCCCGCATTAAAATTTCAGCTCTGACCTTCTTTCACGGAAAAAAAGAGAAAAGGAAGAACGAAGACTGCACGAGGAAAGAAAGAGAGAGCGCAGCAGTGAAAAAAGGAACAATTAGTCGAAGAAGAGGATCGCATCGAATTCTCAGAGAATAGCATTTTTGTTTCGTCGCCATTGCGCTCTTTTTTCTCTCTTTTCTCTTCTCTACTTTTTTTCCCCCAGAGAGAAACAGTATCAGCACAAACACAAGTTGAAGCGGCGTTTAACCGTGAACGTCTTTCTTCGTGATTCCATTGGACGGGGCGGCGCATTAATTGCATTTTTCGATGAGGGAGAAGGGGGGAGAATGGGGAGAATGCATTTTCCGCGGCGTCGCGAAAGAATGGCGCTGCTCAATCGTCGGAAAGCTTTTTTCCCCCTCGCAGCTAAAAGATTTTTTTATCCAATTAATTCGCGCCCGAGCGGCGAACCCTGCGCGCGCGCTTGCAACGATGAGCCTGCTGTTCCTTTGAATTTTCCGGATGTTCAAGTTGAATAAAATGTGATCGAGCACCAGCGAGCTTTGTACTCAAAAGCCGCTATGACGCCCGCTCGCAATTTCCTTCGACGGTTGTTAATCTGATTGCCATGCGTACGGACATTCCTGATTGACTTTGTTCGCCGAAAGGAAATTCGCGCTTCGTTTTTTTCTTTTTTTTTTTTTTTCTTTTCTTTTTTTGTCATTTCGTTCCCTTAACACTACTGTGTGATCCAACTTGCGGACGAAATGTAAATGTAAAATGTAAAAGTATTCGAAACTATTTTCGAGGAGATGAGCATCCGCTGGATATTATTATTTAAAAATTATCTCCAGCAATGTTACGCAATCGGCGAGCAACAATATTTCCAACAGGATTTTACGTTTGGCGATTGCTTTCACGGCGCACGTATGGTTGGTCTGTACTACTGCGAATTGCAGTTGTTAGCCTGAGGCTTGTTTATTGTCGAGTTTTACTACTAGCACTAGCGGTGAATGAACGTTTGATCATAATTAGTTGGTTTCAAATTAAAGTGTAACTAAATAGAATCAATTTAAAAACGTATATATAGAAGATGGGAGAAAGACTTCGTGATTACGTTTGCTAATGCACGAAATATTGAAAATTTTATTCTGCTTTATTTCTATCGGGCATAAGCGCGCAAAAAAGTCAATAATTAATCATCGTATTATTTATTTCGCGTTTTATTAACTCTCGATAAATTTAAAGAGGAACGAAGCTCCGTTCGTCGAGATTTCAATGTATAAATAAGTCAGTATTGCTTGACATTTCTGCATCCCCTCTTTTTATCTCCACGTATCCCGGAGCCACGGGTAGCGAGCGAAAGACACGATAGTAAAACGAAAGGAATTCTTCTGAACATAATTTTATTTAACGGGAACATCATTCTAAAGCTGCTGTATAATGTTTCAAGGCTTCCTCGGAGATGGAGGCAGCCTAGAATAAATCTCCAGCTGGAAACTCGAATCTAACGATGTTACCGTTTCCCGTCGGGATACATGCTCTTAAATGCAAGTCCTCGACTTACTGATTCTGCATTATTTTCCATCGGATACGTCACTTCCTTTGCTGAAAATAAATTCAGCGTTATCAGGTTTTCTTGGCAAATTGTTTTCCGCATAAGCAGGAGAGTTGGAGAGTTGGCTTTCCACGGGCGAACGGACTCATTTGCGTTTGAGAATCGTTCCTTTGCTGTTCGAAACTTTTCGCAAAATGAAGAAAGAATTGTAGAATATTCATCGACGTCTTCATTGCGAGCGTTTCACAACTGTTCGGGAATGTTGAACGATATCGAATGAAAATGAAAATACTTCTCGAAGTGAAATTTTCTAAACATCTACGTTTGAATTGATTGAATTAATTTCTTTTTCCCTTAACATCCAGCTTCGAATTAATTATTGCCTTCAAGAATAGTTGCTACTCTTTTTCGTAATACTTATTCCGATTAGAATGACGAATCGGATATTTTTCAATGTTCGTGCCTCGTAGAGACAGCGATGATCGCACTAAATCAATCAACTCCATACAGGAATTCCTCCACAGGAACAGCTTCGTGAAGTTGCAAAAAATCGGCAAAATTTCGAACGCTTCGTCCAAGAAATGGAATTCTTTCCTGACCTTTCAACTATATTCTTAAAAAAAAAAAAAAAAAAAAACAAGAATTTTCAATCAGTTCAATTTAAAACTTTCTCGACTCTACCATTTGAATTACATACATTCTCAAAAACAAATCTAAAGTCTATAGATTATTGTCTAGAATTGGAGATGACCGCGAAAAAATTTCAAAAACGAAAATCCCTGAAATTCAAATTTATCAATCCAAATTTAAGTGCATATTCCACAAACGAAGTTCCTTCTTCTAGACGCGAAAAATTGTCACTGCGACGGCTGCTCTGATCTGGGTTTTGATCGGGAAAAAATAAGTATGTTACCTATGTATTGGGAATTCGACAGGGCGAGCCTCGAAATTGAACAATCCGTCGACGGACCTCAAAATCGAGGAACCAATTGACAGAGGTTTCGAGCCGATGCCATAGCGAACGCCCGCTCGAAAGCGACCCGTAGGAGAAAAAAAAACCATTTATTCACGGCGTGTGCAGGCTCGATGATCAACGATACCGAGATATATCGGAAACCACTTTATATAGTGCATAGGATTGCGGCGTTGCGCGCGGCAATGGAATGAGGTCGAAGCCAATTAAGATCGTTCAATCGCCGGGAACAGAATCAAAATATATAGTCTGGGTCAAAGAACGGGGTGGAGAGGTCTCGTCGCCGAAAGATCATCGCAATTAACGCGTATATTCTGGCATTCCAATTTTTATTTTTGGCGATTGGACACACGCGTGGCTCGCGGAATTAATAGTTGCGGTAATAAAGCGGTTGAAATTTTCTACTCGGGCACTCGATGAAGAATCCAGTTATTATAATTAAACTGCAGCGAGAAACGTACAACAATCGTGTTAGCCACGTACTTTGATTATTTAAAGATCATGTTTTTTGCATCATGTAACTAGAAGATGGGAAATCTCGAAAATTGTAAATACTTGAATGCTTCTGAAAATATTAAAAAGCTCTTTCTCGTGACTGGATCTTGAAGATAGTCTTGGAGATTGAAGTCTCCTCTCTGCAACGATCTCTTAAAACTTGCTCTACTATTTTCTTTTTCTTCGTCATTTTATTAAACTTTAAACATTGAGGCAGAATGCTAGGATTTTTCGAATCTTCGTCGTTTAACTCTGGTGTCCAATGTTTATATAAAATGACGGCAGAAAAATCGTACAAAGGTTGACGTGAAGAAAAAGCTTCAAACTTCAGGATCATGGTAGACCTAGTCACGAAAGAAATTTTTCAACAGAGCAATTTTCGACAATAATGGTATCCTTGATATCTGTTGCGCGATATGAAAATATTCTTGAAAAAAAGAAAAGAATTTGATACCTTTGTCCACCTCTGTATAATGAACAGGATTTTTATAGACTCGTGGAAAATTTGGAAACCCCCCGAAAAATGCACATAATCGCAAAAATGTATAAACTATTCGGTGTGTTACACCTCTTGCAACATTTCAAAGAATAATTTTTTAACTAGGTTCTACTTTTTTACAAAGTACATTCGTAAATATATAGAATCAAATGACAATGAAATTATCACAATTATATTGGGGAATTTTAAAAGTGTATACAGGAACTGTCGATTCACAAATATCGCGTTCAGATAGAATCATTTGTTTCGTTAGCGCTGTTTGTTATTGACGGACAGTATTGTGATCTATTCAGTTTCTATTTCTATATCTCTGAAAGATCACATAAAAACAGTGAATCGTTCATCGTTTTACAAACACGTTATTTCTCATTGATGGATAGTCTAACGACCAAATTTCGAGATCAACCATTTACCACTTGCAACTGCAATTGGTGACACAAAAAGTTTCAGATAATTTAAGTAAAATATTTCCTCGTGAGGGGAAAGAAGTTACGTCTATTTACAAGACGTAATTCTTCTTCTTCTCCATGCTCGTATCTCGATACCAATTAACGTGTCACGAACTTTCAGGAGTTTTCGAAAATCGATGAAAACTCCGGCGAGTGGGTGGGTGGTGGAAGGGGGGAAAGGGGGGAGAGACGAGCGGCCCGCTTAAAATGCAGCTAACTGCATAAAAGTTACTCATTAGCCTTCTTACGTTTTCGCTTATGTTCGCGATCCTAAGTAGGAGCATCTTCCACTCCAGAAAGAGCCAGTAACTTGTAATTACGCAAAATAAACCACGCGAACGATCAAAGAAGAAACGCTTCTTTCTGAAGTGGCAAGCCGGCAGGGAGGGGGAGGGGGGTGGGGTAGCGGCATGTATATCTTTTGAAGTGGTGGAAAAAGTTTGATCACTTTGGGGAATCTCTCGGGAAGGAGAGATATAAAAAACGCCGAAGCAAACATCCTTACGAGCTTTGGATATTAAATTACGAAAGAGATTGGTAATTCGTGGACTCGACACGATCGTCTTAGCTTTATGTTCCACCGGATTTATCCTCGTTATCATAATCGCCGTGCCCGAACCCTGCTTCCTGAGAACGTTTAATATCTGGCGCGAAGCGTTTAAGCGGATCTCTACTTTTCCTCGTTAGTGCTCCGTCCTCTCTCTCTCTCTCTCTTTCTCCTCCTTTTCTCTATTTCTCTTCTTGCGAAAACAGCGGAATTAAAGCAGCACTTTTCAATCGGATAACTGCTGTCGGAGCGAGTTTGATTGCCGTGCAACGAGCGGATCGAACGAAAGACAGTGGACACCCTGTTCGAATCGTGACACTGACACGATGGATTTGTGACGACTGTGAGACGTTTGATGAAAGGAAGCTTTCGTTCCATTTGTAGGTGTTAGGGCTAATGGTACATAACGTTTGTGTTCAAAGCCCAGCATGTCATAGTCGATCTTAATAATAATAATAATAATCTCAATCATCGTACATGATCCACAATAATTCCAATACGTGTTTCACAATGTTCAATGTCCGGTAATTCTGTTTCGTCGTTCAAATGAACGCCAATTCGAATGTTTCAATGAAAGAGGAACTATCACTGCAATTTTGTCACACTTATTTTTATTAAAATGTAGTCACAATGCATCAGTCGACTTATTACGACTGACGAATAACGATGAGTCAGGAAACTGTGTAAAATGTTCGTCGCCGAGAGTATTCCATCACCAAGGCTCTTAAACCTGAATTCATGAATGCATGTAGCACTACATTTGTAACATTCATGCTTATTTTCTGCGCGTAATACATCCGCGTGTTACGTTCCTTCTGTTTCATCGAGTATCCGTTTCGTGCCATTTCACAATAACTCTATAGCCGCGTTTATCTAGATTTGCACGCGTTCCAATATAAATATTTATGGCGCGTCGCTTTTTTCCTATGAATTTTTATGTTCGACGCAAATTGTGGGTCAAATCAAGTGGAGCTGTTCTTTGCTTAACCTTCGCTTTTATCGCTCGTTTTAGCGTTCGTCTCGCGCATTCTCAAATTATCGATCTCAGTTCTGTTAAGGTTAATAATAAATATATATATATATATATTTTAAATGGTTTTTATTGGGTCACAAAGATATTCGTGCAATTATAGTAAAAAAAAAACTTTTGCACTAATGTGCAAAATGTGATTATGAATATTGCGCGCAAGAAACATTCTGAAATATTATCAACACCACTATTAATATATGTTACGCTTTAATACTTTAAGTATGTGTAATAATAACAAATATGTGTTTGAAATCTCCAATCCTCCCATAAATGCATAAAAATTCGCAGTCAAATAATACAACGATAATTACGATATTTACGATAATATTTACAGAAATTGTAATAAATTGCAAAAGTCCTTTAATAGTAATTTATAAATAGCATTACTGGACACGCGAATTCGTTCATGAAATGATTTTTATGATTTTCGTTCACGAGCCAATTTCAAGCGATTTTTATTAATAACAAGCGACATTAAAAACAAAATCTTCAACGAGTTTGTAATTACAATTTTCACGACGATAAAATGACGCGGTAGGAAGCACTTTCGGATTAATCGCACGGAATTTAATTGCAGAACGAAACAGAAAAAAGGATTGGTCGAACTATTTATCGTTCCCCGTAAATGCAAATAATGAAAATTTCTCATTTAAATCGTAATTCCGATTGGTTCACGATCAAATTCTATCCGACAAACAATTTCGATCCACTCACCATCGGACGAATACGATTCGAAAGGATTTACTTTTTGATTTTGAAAAATGCTAGGGAATTGTACTCTAATTTTACTTTATTTAAACAACTCGATTTTTCAGTCGGCCGTAAAGCTTGCCGGCGAATGGCAAACGCTGAAATTAAATTTGTTTGAAACGTGGAACACACCGGTGAATTACGTAAATCGAGGTAATTTGTTTGAGATTATTCCATTAGATTTGTATTTTTTTTTTTTTTTTTTTGTTTCTTTTCCTGTCGATTGTTAATGTCGATGTACCAAAAATTTTGCGCGCAAATTTCGCAAATAGAGAATCATCGTATATCGCGACGGAATTCAATATTTTTATCGCAGTATAATATATAAGAATAAAATATAAAAAGATGGAATTTAAACGGAGATTTATTTTGTCCTGTAAAGATTATGAAAGTATATTCATGTTTCCGCGTATTTCAATTTTCTATAAATACACGAATATTTTTTTTCTTCTTCTTTTTGCAGCATTTAGTTCTGTTTATTTCACTCGCGTACGATTTAGTCTGGATTAATCTCTGGAGAACTTTTTAAAAACACGTTTTTGCAAACGTCAATTTTTTTCGTCGTGTGTGTTAACCGTTCGCGAAATTTGTGGAAAAATTAATATACAAATTTTATATCGCGTAACGAAATTCTTTTATCAAATCGAAATCAATTTTATTGTTCACGAGTCTATTTCAGTATCTCCTGTCATTTTAATTTTAATAAAACACCTGTGTGTCCTTCTCTACTCTTACAGACGTTTAAAAAAAATTACAGATTTTCGGTTCGTTGAAAATTAAAAAACTTCCACATGTACTTGATGAATCTTCAAACTCGATTTTCTCGAAAACGGAGCATCTTATAAAAAAAAATATCATTCTACATTTTCAATTTATTTTCACACGTAAAATAACCTTTTGTCAGTTATTGTTTTTTGTCACGTCTAGAATTGATCAAATTCAAGTACACTCGATAAATTTCCAAACTCGATTTTTTTCGAAAAAAAAACTTTTTTATTTATCCCCCATTAACCCCACCCTGTTGCTGAAACACTTTGTGTATTTTTATAATATTCCTAAAATATTTTAATACTTTTCTAAGTCATGGCAATTGTAAAATGGTCTGATTCGACAAAAAAGAGAAAAAGGAAAAAAGGAAACGAAATTAAAATATTCAGAAAGAGGACTCGAGCAGGTAGAAACGATATTATTTTCCGAATATGAGAACGATCTAAATCAACGTTGTTCGATACACGCAACGCGATAATAACAATTTCCCGTTTCTTTGACGAGAAAAATGAACCGTGCCCGGGCGTGTATATCAGGGCACAACCGATTTCAGTTTTATAATGCGAACTCTGATCGAAATTCTCGAGCAATCAAAGCGAGCCAATTCCGCCGCGAAATTAATATCATGATAGACCGGCGATGGAATTAATTTCGTCGATACGTATTTACTCGTCCGATGTTCCGTCTGAAACTGTCGATCGACGTTTTTAAACAGCTAATACAAAATTCTCCGCATCCGTCACGTCTGCGACTTGGTCTTCGTAATTAAATTTCCTAGCTTTCATCGGAGGCTTCTCTCGCTGTTTATCCACGCGTCTCGTTGTTTATCCGCAACAATAGAAGGAACGCGTACGTAATTAAACGTCAGCTGAAAGGCTGGGGAGTCACGGTGGCCATTTGTTTCGCGAAATAACGCGTTTCATTGTCATAAAAAATCATAAGCGTATCGTAGAACAGAGTGAAGTTGTATTATAATTAAACTCGGGATTTTCACGAGAGGGGAATGCAAAGCATGCACGTAATATATAAAATATCGCTCAGTGGAGCGTCTGTGATAATATTTCTGCTTGGCCATTTCTTTATTCACGTTCACAAAAATCACATAGTTTGCGTAAAGTTTTCATGATTTGTAAGTTGACAAATTATGAAACTGATCATGCTCTCTCGAGAGTTGAGATGCAGCCGGTTAACGATAGAATGACAAAAATAGTCAAAAACGATCAGTTTATAATATTTATAGTGTTATTTGGGATTAAAATGATTCTCTTCGTAAGATGTAAATTTTCTCATAGTATTGTGAAATTTTTATCTGTTTGTCCGATACGGATGTTGGAAAATAAATTTTACAAATTCTATGGAAGAGTGATGTATGTACGCCACGCATGCTTCTTTAAATTCTCTTCCACTTGAGCCCGTCGATTCATAAACGTGTCTGATCATTACGCGCTGTTTCTACTTGCGCGTGCTCTGTACTTCCACGGCTGAGAGATCAAAGCGAGTGACTCTCGGAATTGCAACGCGATTTTTAAACGATTCTCGAAGAGCAGAGCTAAACGGTATTAAAGCCGCTTGTGGATGTGTCACTTCAAACCACACTTTGTCGCTTTAACACTCCTGTCAGTCTTCTTCGCGTGCAAAATGAACGTCAATTTATTTAAAACGACCATATTCTCATATGAGAAATCATACGAGACGAATTATCTCTAACAATTAATCGATTCGATTTCAATTTCCACGTTCGAACGTGCAAACTTTCAACGTGGCACAATATGTACAACATCGTGGACGAGCCGCGTGTATTAAAAAATTATCGTCAACAGCACGCGATGGTTAATTAAATTCATCTACTTTGTTTCAACGGCCTCATAACGTGTACACACATCGTACACCAAATCCAAGGGAAAGCACCAGCTAGTTCAAATATATTATTCTCAATTTTCCACGCGATCCGCGAAATAAACATCTCGTTTCCCCTTGTTTATCTCTTTCTACAATAAAAAAAAAAAAAAGAAGAAGGAGAGGAGAAAAAGGAAACGATACTACCGGTGGAAGGAAAATTAGTGTGGCAAACGAGATTTACAAACATTTGGCCGAAAAGCCAGGCGTCAGGCTCCATTTACATTTAATTAAACGTTCCCTTATCGAAATTAAAACTCTCGCTGGCCGGTGTCGTTCGCATAAAATTTTCCTAATTACCGGCGCGTAACAGCTTTCTGCAAAAACCGATGCTCCATCCGTTTATCGGGACGCTAATCTCCGCCTAACGTTTCGGACGGGAGCCCCATCCGGTGGGGTGGGGAGGGGGGGGGGCTCTGTAATAAAATCTCTCTAACGGAGATAGGGTGGATAATGGAACTTACGGAGAAATGGAAAACAATAAAAGCGTGTCGCCAGGAAAGTGGAAAACATTGTCTAGTACTCGAGACTTGAGTTTTCTGGGCCAGCGCTGCGGTTGCTTAGAACGCTCCCGCCACCACCCCCTTCGCCCCCCCCACCCCTCGAATCCACGGCTTTTTTATGAATTTGCCTTCGTATATCTTCTGCTCGCCCGGGCGAGGCGAGTTAGAAACCTTCCTCCCCCGTCTCTTGAAACTCTGCTATCGTAAACCTGCGCTGCCGCTGCTATCTCGACGTTGTACCGTCTGGGAGGAACGAGCCGCAGAATTTATTCCGTGTAATTTGAGTTCCCGGGGACGTTGTTTCAACATGTGTACATCTTGTAAAGCGTGTGTTGTTCGATGCACGATTCATTGAACTTCCATCGTCGATCGAAGTTAGTGACGTACACCTGGCGCCTGTGAATAAACTTAATTTCGTACCTTTCACCTTCATTCGCGTCAAACGAACGTTGAAATGACTGCGAGAGAGCAGATAGTTGAGAAATGTTAATCTGAGTTGAGAGAGGGAGGCTTTCGTGCAAAGTAAAAGCATAATTAATTAGTAATAAATTGGGATTTTAATTGGTAGATGCAGTAGAAATAATAACAGTCGTTTGAGTGTTACTTCATACCGATCAGTCATAAAAATCTACGCACGTCTCAAACATCTTTAAACACATGCGCCAAAAAATTTAAAATATTAATTTATAAAAATATTATAATAAAAATTCCTTTATCATTTATTTATTTACCAACACCTATTAATATTAATTATATATGAAATTTTGGATCTATATAAGGAATTTTTTTATTAATTCAAACTGTTTCAGGATTATTTTTATCTATACATTATTGTCCTAATATTGATTTTGCTTTTAAAAAAATTTCTCGTGTTATAAAAGATGCAAATTCTGGATGATTAATTCGATTAATTCATATAAATGGAGCATCGTTTTATTTTTTATTAATTTATATTCTTATTAGACGAAATTTATTTCATTATTCTTTTAAATTAAATTATGTTTGATTAATTGGAGTATTAATTTTATTTTTATCAATAGCAACCGCCTTTTTAGGATATGTATTGCCATGAGGTCAAATATCATTTTGAGGAGCAATAGTAATTACTAATTTATTATCAGCATTACCTTATATTGGACAAATAATTGTTGAATGATTATGAGGAGGATTTTCTATTAATAATTCAACTTTAAATCGATTTTTTTCATTTCATTTTATTTTACCATTAATTATTATAACTATAGTATTTTTACATTTAATAATTTTACATGTTACTGAATCAACAAATCCTATACATTCAAAAAATAATATTTATAAAATTGTTGAGGATAAGAAGGATGGAATCTCTTTCTTCCAGAGAAAGCTTCGTGCGATTATGTAACTACGCAACTCGCACTGGAAAAGAAACATTCGTTAGAGAGAAATTTTTACGAGGTCAGATAAGACGACGAGGTATATCTAAATGGTAGGTATGGCAAGAACGGGAGTGTGGAAGTAATTAAACGGTGCATTTCCGGAATATATCACGGGGAAACGTGCGAATTGGTGGGACGAATGGAACGATGAATTGGCGAATTAAAATATAATAGACGCGACTCGACGTGAAACACTTGAGTCTCTCGTCGATGGAACATTTCTCAAATACAGTCACTCGTACTCTCCCTTATTTTCAAACGAAAGTTGTCCCGTTTTATTTCCACTTCGTTCACGACTCTGCACGGAGTGATCCGACATCCTTTTCTCGGCCAACTTGGGCCAACATTATCTCCGCGATTCAATAATTCACCGTAGACTCCCTTTCATTTCGCGAAACTTCACCTACCTCCGTTTCGTTATCACGATCTACACTTTGGAACAATGAAACAAAGAAGATCCCCCCTGACCTCTCTGTCCCAAGGACTCCGAACGATAGATTCAGCAGTATCAACGAGCTTCGTGCAGGTTCGCCGCCACAAACGAACGGCCGATAATTTCTCCGAATCTCGGTGTCGCGAGTAAGGAAATCGTTTCTACGCGAGTCGCTCGCTCTTTCTTCTTCCCTTTTCGCTGGTTTTTGCCTGGCAATGAGCGAGGAAATTCTCGCCCGCGGAGGAAATATACGTTGGCTCGGCGGTGTGGTAACGTCCTCTCGTTATCTGTCCGAGTGAAATTTTTGTAGAGAAATTCGCGGCCATTAATCCTCCCCTCCCTCCCCCCCCCGTGATATTTCACCGATTCGACGAGCGGTTTTCGCAATTTCTTCGAACCGAAGGACCTGGCGGAGCCAACCTCTCAATAATTCGCCAGCTTCCTTCGGAGTTTCTCTCTACCGAGTCCCGACCCGGCAGAGAAAGCGCGCGCGAGAGAGAGAGAGAGAGAGAAAGAGGGAAGAAATCGAGGAGAGAGACAGCCGGATACTCGTCTGTCCTCCAGCACCACGGTTTAACAATCGGATCGATGTTCGCGTGTCTGGCACAGAATTAATAAGCTGAAATAAATAATGACTGTAGTTTCAACGAAATTGCCAACGTCATGAGAGAGAGAGAGAGAGAGAGAGAGGAAGGGGAGATATTACGGAACGAATAATGTTACCGGAGAAACTGCCGGAAGATCTCTGATGTCAGAGATGTTCGTTTTAATTCAATTACGCAATTCGCAGTAGTACAGACCAATCATACGTGCGCCGTGAAAGCAATCGCCAAACGTAAAATCCTGCTGGGGTTATGCTCGCTATATGTTATTGCTCGCCGATTGCGTAACGTTGTTGAAGATAATTTTTAAACAATAATGTCCAATGGATATTCATCTATCCTATACGTTCACTATGGATCTCCTCGAAAATAGTTTCAAGTACTTTTATATTTTATAGTTTCGTTTGCAAGTCGGATCACACGTAGTGTTAAGAGAACGAAATGAGAAAGAAAAGAAAAAAAAAGAAACGCGTTTGCATAGATTTGAGCAATTTTTAAGTGTTTTTCAGATGCAATTATAGGAATTTGATGTAATTTACACGGTGTTTCTTTAAATTAGTACAGTTGTACGATATCATTTATATAATTAACCAGTTCATCGTAGATTTCAATTAGCTTTCGAGTCATTTGTTATAATGATTATTTTACGATGGTATTTGAAATAAAAAATGAATAACAACGATTTAACAGAAAAAGAAACTGGGGGAATAAAGTACTATCGTATCGCGAGATGAATTTTTGTATTATAATTATCGAAATTGCGTAAAAATCAATATACAATAAGGAAGCAGTAAGGAAAGTGTGTTTCGTTCGAAACGACAATTCGTAGTTGCTATTGTGGCACGTGTTTTCAATTAGCGTCCATCCAGCGAGTGCACGATTATCACCAGAAGTTAATTTCAATATGAAAATTACATTTGGTGCGGATAAAATAGATATTTTCTGTATTCATTCTGGATTCGTGTTCTTTCTCGGTTCAATGAAAATTGGACTTCTGTGGAGTGTCACGTTACGTTTCAATAACAAAAAAACTTTCAGGTAATATCAACTTTCTTGAATTGCACTTAGTTCTTAAAAACCAACTAGAGTTAGACGAAAGAGTAAAAGATCTTGCATGCATTCGATAAATGAATTTATATATCATTCCTGTTTCTATCTGTATTTGTTGCACTATTGTATTACACACTACATATAAATACATATGTATCTCTATTAATAAGCATTAATCATTTTCACTCTTCTTCGCCAACATATTTGCAATTCTAATCATTTTCATGGCACCAACATTCCACCAACAGTAACAACAAATAACAGCAAGTTAGTGAGAATGAAATATTCAAAATTCACTAATTGTAAGAGTGGTATCAATTACAATACGTGTTGAATAAAACTATTGAAACTCACGCCATTAAAGGCAGTGATCCTTCCCTTTAAAACCCCTCTGTATTTCATCGCGATGCAACTTTTGGTTACTGAGATATCGCGTTTCAAAGAAGGGGATGGCTTCGAGTATGCGGTTGTGTGTTTCTCACTCGATCGAACCGATCTCTCGCTCGCTCGCTCGCCTGACCACCACTGACCTACCCCACTTCAGGGGTGGCTGCACGATGGTCAATGACGAACTGAGTCAGCGTCCTTTTTGCTATTGCTATTACTCGCGATGCGCGTATTTTCAAAAAGAAAAAGGAAAGAAAAGAAAAGTGGGTCGTGGTGTTTTTCGGGGAATTTCGACCGCCATTCAGTAACGCGATACGTACATCGAACGTAATACTACTCAAGCCCAGTATCTCCAGAACCAATCGAGATATCGATATGAAACAAAGTGCGTTTACCAAAGTATTCCTCCCCTTATCCTTCCGGGTAGATAAGCTTGAAAAATTATACAGCATTTTCTTCGGTAATATTTTACAGCCAAAGAGATAGAATTGGGGACAGTCGAAAGGGATTGCAAAAATATGAGGAACATGTTCTTTTCGTGTCTCATGTTTTTAGTACGTGTTGTGTAAAGTATTGCAAGAAAGACGAAACGACCAAAGATTTTCACAAGTTAATCTAAAAGTCGATTCTTTAATTATTTTTGAAGGATAACGTAAAATATATAATATATTTATATTTCTATATAAATATAAAACATAAAAGACACTATATACAAATATAAAAATATAGAAAAAGAAACAATCTACATGCAAATATGAAAATAACGACAAAGAGAGGAACGATGTTTCACATTTCAATAAACAGTACGAGCGTGTAAATTTATAAATTTCTACTATTTCCCAAAATTCAACGTTGTAAATTAAACATTTACAATGTTCGCCGAATTAAACGTGACCAATGATCGTTATTGATTGACAAGCAACAAACAAGCTTTGACAATCGCCAACGCGACTTAAATCATCTCACGACGAGAACGAGGTACACACGAAAGTGAATCAGGAATCAAGAAGAGAGTGCAACAAAGTCTCTCTCTCTCTCTCTCTCTCTACTCTCGTGTAAGGGATTCCTCGCGCGTCAGCCGAAATTTATAAACGACGAGCCGAAGAGTTTTTACGGGGGCACCGGTGAAACGTTGTCCCCAAAGCAAACAGACGTCGAGTTATCACTCGCGACGCGTGACTTATTGTCGGCGGAAGACATCGGGAGAGATATTCGTTCACGTTAGGAAACGTGCCCGGGAAGATTTTTCAACCGGCGTAAACCAGCCTCCGTTTGCTAACGGCGGCGACCCCTCAGCTACGTGCATTCTGAATCTGACTCCTCCGATCCACTTCCGCAAACCGGAATCCGTTTCTGTTCTTGCGAGTCTGTTGTCCGGGGGAAAGCCACGCGACCCGGAAAATGAAACTGCTTCAATTTTTTGGATGAGAAATGAGAAGCAACAACGAGAAGCAACCTCGCGGCTATCCTCGCGCGTAACGCGAGACCTCGAGCTTCGTGGTGAATATAAAAGTTTCGGAAATGTGAGCGGTATTTATTTCTCGTTGAATTCTGTCACGGTATCTAATAGAATTTTTCTCTCCTTTTTGTCTTTTATTCGAGGAACTCGTTAAATTTGGATGCTCGTGGGTAGCAATAAACAAAAGATTTAACAATGAAATTACGAATGATGGACACGCTGGCGCTCAAATGTTGTGTACGTCGTTCTTTTTTAAATTTATCTACAAGGTTTGATCCATCGATTTATTTTCTTTTCAATTTACAATTAAATTGAATTTTCATTATTCTATCGTTAGTTTTATCCGACAATTATTTAATTTTATCGCGGTTTAACACATTCACAAATATTTTTATTATTAAATTTATATAAAGATGATGTATAATTGTTCCCATGTCTCTCTTCGTCTTCCAAAGTTGTTAAATCTTTCCATCGATCGAACACCGTCGCGTCGCTTTGAATTTTCTTGAAAGTTTAGCAAACAAGCGTCGCTGGAAAATCGACCGAAGGAATTACGAAGAATTCGACGCCAATTTGACACGTTTGCTACGTGTCGTAAACAGCTTTGCGTAAATGCCGTGAAAAAAAAAGAGAGCGCGGAGAGAGGCGCGCGCGATTTTAACGCCGCGCGAGTGATAAAATTTCCGGTCCGATCAGGCGTTAATGCCCAAGTATTACGCTAATAAGGCTTTTATGCAGCGGGCCTTTTCGCAGCGGGCGCAGTCCAATTTATTCGAGAGCCGACTATAATGCTTCCTCTTTGACCGGCAATTTCACTATTAATTTCCATTACGCAGTTAATAAAGTTTTTCCCTCTCCCTGGGAAACGCTTGTCGCATCACTTCGCGCCTGATGACATTTCGAACAGCCCCGCGCGTGCAGCCGCGCGCGCGTCAATAATTCACGCGCCAGCGACGCGACTGCAGAAATCCCATGTAAATAGGAACCGCGCGATTTTTCACCGCGGGAACGCTTGCATATTCGCCCGAATTTGGATAAAATTTCCATGCGCCGCGACTTTTCCCTCACCTCCCCTCTTCGCGTCTCTTCTCTCCCCTTCGGATGAGAAATATTTCTAGAAATATCAGACAAAAGCGCTCGTTAGAAAATTTCGGTTGTGTTTCTTCAGTTGTACATCGCTGGACTGTGATGTGTTGCCGCGACGAGATTGAAAAATGCAGAAATTTATAAGGTAAATTGATACGAGATAGTGGGTCAGAGTAAAGTATTTGACGTTCAATTGATGAAACAAATTCGAATCTTTGATTTCTGAACATTGTTGATTGAAATATCGTTATTATAAATAATAACAATATAATAACTAATTGTGAATTTATTGTATTTATAACGTAATAGTTATAAATAATTTTAGTATATAAATATATAAATTTCATATGTGAATATCATAATTTGACATATGACATCTTGTAGTACGCTTGATGTGCCCTTGCAGCATACTTTATTACTTGAACAAGTTATTATTTCCATTGACTTCTCAAAATTATTCGTAATGGAAATTATTCTTTATTGTTTCTTTTGAATTACTTATAGAAATATGAATTTACATAATCATCGTATTGAATGTCATTGTTAATATTTACGGCTTGCGATAAATTGAAGACTCTCGTGGAAAAAGAAACGATCAAAGAGTCAAATCATACGTTACGCAATCCGGAAAATTTATTTATTCACACGCTCTCCGTTTTTTCACAACTTATTCAACAGATGATTTTATGCAAGAGAAACGCATATTTCTTTATCCCGCATATTTTTGCATTACATCCAGGATGCACGTTCCTTCAAATAACGTATTTGTAACTCATAAAAATGCTCTTCCGTCCACACGTAGTCATTTTTATTCTCGTCCATTTTTTTTCTTTTTTTTTTTCGTCACGCTCCATAATATTTCACCAAGTTGAAATTGCACCACGCACAATTTTCAAGACCTCGCCACTGACATGTTCCCGAAATATTCGCGTCGCCCGGTATTGATTAAACCCACTGTAACCAGAATTTCGTGTACTAATACGCGAGGAGATTGTTATTAGTCCTGGCTAACGACATCGCGAATAAATCGTTCGATATTTTTGTAATATTGCATTGATCAAGCACATTGGTAAAATATAACAAACGGACGAAATAAAATTATCAATTTATCACGTAACTTTCAAACTGTACGATTATAGAAAATTATCGAGATAAAACTTTCCTCATTCCCTCTATACTTAATCTCATCAATACAAATTAAAACAAAATTAATACATAATACGTAAAGTTTATTAGGAAACCGTACAACACATGGACTACAGATTTTGATGCATCTGTAAAAAAAGTTTTACGTGCACAGAATACACGTAAGATAAAATATCGTTACGTAATGAAACATTATCGTCCATCGAAATTATATTTTCGGAGATATTGCACGTAAAGATCCACAAGTCTGATAAATCGACAGGAAGAATTGTTAGAAATACTTTACGTTTATGTACGTTTATACAAATTAACAAGGACGTGAAGTCTCAGAAACTTTGCTACCTCGGCAGTATAGGGGATTAATCCACGAAACTTCATAAATGTCGAACGATTATTCTCTGGAGAGCAAAAGAAATAAAAAAAAAGTCTTTCTTTTAAACTGCTTGGTTGAGGTACCAGATTAAAATTAATAATAAAGCACGTGGACCGACTCTGTTGACTTCTTTTTGAGTCATGGCTCTCTCCATATCGCGACACGGTATCGCGTGTTTGTGCAAGGGAAATCGTATTTACTGATAGGCTGCTCGGGAGATTTGTGCTTTTTTCCATGAACTGACGTGGAGGGTTCATAAAATGTTGTACACGTGTTAAAAACGAAAGGAAAACAGACTCGGCGCTGTGCACGTTCCAACATTGAAGTATTTTATTACCTGTAAAATGGCAAACGGAGAGAAATATGTATATTGCAGATATCTTTAAAGGAAATGTAGCACTTCGATCATCGGAGTGTACATTTCTAATTCGTTGAATATTCCTTTCTCAAATGTCTCGAAATGTCTCTGCGATGAAATTCCATATTTGTTACAAAAGTTCCGCTGTTCCAAAAATTCATCAAAGATTCGTCAGCCCCAAAACTTCTTTCCCAAAAAAAAAGGTTCGAGATGCCTTTTGAAGTTTTACATTGCCTCGAGTGTCCCTGTATGCTTAACGTTCCGTTTTTAAATTCTTTTTGCGACAGTTTTTCCTCGCTCCTCCTTTTTCGTTCGACTACTGTTCTCGACGCACGGTACACGAAGAATTTACAAATTTCACGCAGAATTCAAACAGAAATGTAACAGCTTCACCTCGGTTGGCAATTTAAATTCACTCGCGAGAGAAATACATTCGTCAATTGGCTACCCTCGAATTCCATCGTTCATTACAACCACTTATATAATTTATATAGACAACATGGACGTTCATAGTCATTTTTCGATCTCGATATTTTGCATATCTGTATCGAGAATAGTTCTTACGTTTCGCGGAGTCGAGAGGAAGAGAATATTACGTGTTACCGCCTGTCGTGAGACTTTATCGAAATGTGTCATCATTTCCAGTCGAACATCTCCCGAATTTCTACGCTTCGATCACGTCACAGGGAAACGCTCGTCGCTTTCACCATCGGGACATGGTGACGTTACGATTCTTGGATTTTTAGATCCGAGTTGCTGGTGGAGGGACGAAGCGTTATCGACGAAATGAATTTTCCCCGCGATACTTGCCTCTAGACGAGTCTGCGCATTCGACAAGATCGAATTTGGGACAATTGCTTCCGAAACGAATTCGAAGAATTCCTGGCAATTTCGTTGAAGTGGTATTAATCGCTCGGTGAAACTTTGAAAAATGTTTTCACGCGTCTGTTACAGGGTAGAGAACAATCAGGAATCGGGAGCAATTAAAGACAATTGAGGATTGTTCTCCTCGCTCTTATGGCAGGTTTAATGATAAAATATAAATTACGTTTGATGTAAGTACAGAGAAAGATCAATTGACATGAGAAGAATGTCAAAGAAATAAAATCCAATAACGAAATGAATTTTATGAATGGGTTATTTCAACGAATTATAATAATAATAATAATTCTAGCTTATGTGCACTATATAGATTAAAAATTTTGGGTGAAATTGGTCTTAAAATATCAATTTATACATCCCGTATCGATTTTTCTTTGTCAAAGAAACTAGTATTTTTCTGCTATACGTAGTCGTGGGTAGAAACTGTATCTGTCATTGTAACAACACGGTGCATGCAGGAATTAACAAAATGCGGTAAAAGTGTACTCGAACTTTCAGCCGTCGCTGTACATTCGCCGCGCTGTTGAATAATTCTAATTAAAATTGTACTACAATATTTCAATCTCCATAAAAGTCAGCATTAATTCTATCGAAAAGCGGTGCCGACTGGAAATCTGTCATTTCGGGAACGCGGTCGATTGCATCGTCATATGTCAACTTCGAAATATTAATATTAAAGTTTATTATTAATTGACGAAGTTCCATCGAAATTCCACCGGCTTTCGTCAGTGTCACGTGTTCGTTGTGTTTCCAACAATCGTTTTCACTTAAATCCCATCGCACTCCGCATTTCCTCGTCATTGTATCGCGGAAAGAGAGGGAAAGAGGAACGACGAGGCTTTCGGCAAAGAAGCGAGTGAAAGAGGTTCGTGTTTTCTCTGGTTTCCGATGGCACGATCCTATTCGAGCTCGTTTTTCTTAATCCTTTTAACTCGATGAATACACCTTTGGAAAAGTTGGGTTGGAAATTAGAGCGAGGCGCGAACGAACACCCTTTCAACGTTTACATCATCGCGGCCTAATATCCTGTCGGGGGAGTAGAATCATTCCAGCTCTTTCTTCGACCTCGTGTAAGCGCGCCACTGCCCTCTAAGTAAAGCCACGTACATATATACATACGTGATACATAGGGTGTCCCGGGAGAAAATTTTATCAGCATGTCACCGGTGACTTGCTCAAGTAAAATGTAGGTTCGTTTGTTTTAGATATTAAACAACACTAATAGCAGACCGTTGCTTCCGACTCCAGTGCGAGTGTATCGGTTTTCAAATCCTAGAATGATTTCTCGAGCTTGGAAATGAAAGTGACGTTGTTTCTCTCGTTTCGAGAAATTCCATGAAATTATTTATCGTTGCTCGTGTCTTGATAGATGTGAATTTAATATCGTCAACATATGGAAAAGTAATACTTTTAACTTTGTTGTAGGAAAGGCTCCACTAAGTAAGAAGTGTGAATTCCTTAAAAAAAATAAGAAAAATTCCTGAAAATTATTTAATTATTTCTTAACAGACGCGAATTTAATATTGTGTCATTATAATATTGTATTGATATAGAGGCAAAAGTACTAGAACATTAAAAATATCTATATTTAAGAGATACTTGTATATCATTTGTATACTTTTCCTTTTGCTTTCCACTAAATTTTCGACGAATAGAAAGACTCCTCAACTTCTCGAAGAATGAAAAAAAATAAATCTGTTTTCTGAAATAAGAAATTAAATCGGGGCTTGTAATGTACGTATTCGTTTGGATTTAACCACTTGCGCTGGCAACCGATTGCGGACCATAACGAGTGACCAAACCGTGTGCAGTAATTCGCTCTCTTTTCGAACTCGTCGGACGGAAGTTATTGAAGAGTAACAAATTTATTGTTTGTTTTGCTTGGGTTGTACTTAAAGTACACTTGAAACTGCGAAGATGTTGCAATTTTTTGGACGAAAAATCCTCGACGTGCGTGCAAGAGGTTAAAATTGACAAACTGGCGAACAACTTGCAGGACACACGGTATGCACGCACACATGAACGCACGTGGCAGCATGTGTGTACGTGCAGTTTCTTTTTATACGGTCGCGGAGAGGCGCGCGAAAGCGGAATGAAGGAGCACAAAAGGGATGACTGTAAAGTATGCAGCCGATCAATAGCAAGGCAAAGCGGTGTGTATTGTCCTTTCACGTCCGGAATCGCGGCGTCTAACGTGAAAGGAGACGCGGAGTTGATGACGGAAATGTGTTTCTTCAAAGGGGGAGGAGGGGACGGGGGTGGAACGAGATTTATCAGCGATCGAGTCGTCGCGAAGAATGCAGCCCTTCTCGAAGTGATCCCTTTGTTCGACGCGCCCCGCCACAAATAATATTCTCGTTTATTGGGCCGCTGCAGGTCGCACTCGCGTGTGCATTGTCTCGATCGTGCTTCTCTCTTTTCTTTTCGGTGATCTCTATCGAGAGAGCCGATATTGTAGACCCGATATTTTCTTCAAAATTCAGAGGAAATCCATTTTTTGATTTTTCTGACGCTTGCTGTTTACATTGGGAAATGATGAACTCGGCTGTTCTTGCGATTTACTTAATTTCGGAGGCTGTATTAAGAAGCAAAAACAAAAGAGAAAAATCAGATCGAGATTTCAGGTTATCCGAGATATTTAATTTAATTTTCGGTTGGCATATTTTCGATAGTGGAGATTTAAATAGTGGAAATAATGAGATCTTGGAATAGGATTAAATGTGTAGGTTTTAAAATTCGAGAGATTAATATTGATTGAATTAATATTGAGAGTTTTTTTCCAATTTGGAACAAACTGAACTTTGTTCCTTGGACGAAATATACTTTCTCGTGCATTGTTCTCGGAGATAAAAACATAATTATTTCGATTTCTAAAGATATGTCAATATAATATACTAAAATTATATAGAGAAATATATTAATATAATATTTCTAAACACATAACACACAATATTAAATATGAATATTTCCAAATATAATTAACTAAAGTTTCATTGCTATACGAGTGAAATACTCGTACACTTTTATTTGATATCCGATTCTGATTCTGAAATCTTCGAGATTCGGACGAATCAAGTATTAGTAAGACAAAAAAAAAAAGGAGAAAAAAATTCCGCGAAATAAACTGAAACGTTAATCGAATTTACGTTACAAGCGCGATGTATGTATTCCCTGCAGCGAAGTCCACAATTAATTAGGCACTTGTTACGCGGAGAACCGGGTCACGCGATTATTCTGCACGTACACCGTGCAGATTAAAATAATTTGAGAATCCACCGGCGACTCGACATTATGTTAATAAATTTCCGGAGAAAGCCCAGTCGTAGCATTACGCGCTTCTGTAGCCAAGTGTAATCGAGCACCAGTGTCTACCTGCAAGAAAAAAAGAAAAAAAAAAAGAAAAAGAAAGAAAGGAATCCAAGGAGTCTCTCGAATCCGGAATATTTACGCGTGCCGCCATTACCGATTCGCGAATAAAGATCAATTTTCAGCTGGCGTGCGGGATTTCACCGATTCGCACGATATGGACACAGGGAGATTCCCTTGAGCTTGGATTTAAGCTTCGTCTGAAAAACTGCTCGACCAGCGGACCAGCGAAACGGCTTAGACGTGGTTATTTTCTCCACGGGGTCGGAATACCGGGACAACGGTGATAAACAAGCAATATTTCGTCGTTTAATCATTTTCATCCACTTAACTGCTCGTTGTTTTCGTAATTCGCCAGCCTCGAGCGAAATCGAAATGTAAATACAGCGTGTCCGATCCGTTTATTGCTCGTTACAAAATTCGCGGGACACGGCGTATCGATCGTGTAATTCCCTCGAATAAATCATGCTGATCCTGGCTCGCGTGAATAAATTACATTTTTAATCGCGGCCGGTTCTACGTAAGCTTGGTTTTTGATTACTGTGCCGCGTTTTACCGGGCTGTCTTTTCCTTTGATTTATCAATGTTTTATACACGTGGAAAAAAAAAGAAAGAAAAACGCGAACAAGGACCCGTTAAAATTCGATCTCTAGCAGTTTCGAATTTCTCAGAATTTCATAGGTTTCGATGTACACTCGAGATGTAAAAATATAACTACAGTATACACGCGTTGAAACAACGTGTGATTTGTTTTTTTTTTTTTTTTTAAACAAAGTGTGATAAATTCGGAGTTCTTCGAAATGTCGTAAATGATGAGAGACTCGAGTAACAAAAATGTATTAATTAAACCTAAGCCTCACTTAGATCGAATCGTACCATATGACTTCGTCGTATATTGGATTTTTGGAAAATGACGTCACGATGTTGAAATAAAAAAGTATCTCAAAGCATCGCGATTCGTTCAACGCAGTTCGTAACAACGTAGCTCATAAAAGGGATAAGGTTCTAAAAAAAACGATCTCTGGAGTAAGTACCGAGTCTTTTGTCGCAACTTGTTACCGTGACAGGGTATATAATTTCCTTCGCGTAAGGGACAGAAGCCCAGCGAGGTAGCTCCTTTAATTATTCTTCAGCGGATCCTAAGTAGAAAGAACGAATTGGTGCGTGAAAAGTATACGGAGAGTGTGAAATATCTGCAGTGAGTTACGATGTCTAATAACGCTGCGGGTGGTCCTGCTTCCCGTAACAGCGAAGCCCGAACAGGCTTCGCGTTTAAATTCCCAATAAGCCTCTCGAGTGTTCCTCTGCCCCCTTTTAAAGACACTTCGCTAATTAATACACGAAACAAGTTTGCAAACGCGTCTATCTGTCGCTTCGAGTTCGGTTGAGTCGCTTTCAAGCGGGAGACACGGAATCCCACTTATCCGAGATTTCTTCGAAAAATCGGTCGGAGAAAGAAACGACACTGTAACAAAAATGTGCAATTTTTACGCAAGTTCGCACGAAGTTGAAGAACGTGATTAAAGAGGTAACAACTGGCGGAGAGTTTCAGAGAGCAGTGTGCTGCTGGATATTTTATATATTTTTTTCATTCTCTGTAATTGCAGACTTAAAAATTTCCCATAAGCGCACAAAAATGAGTAGCCTAATGAAGGGTTATGTAACTTGCGATTTGACACAAATTATTTCCTCAAGTGTTTTTCTAATCGTGTATTTACATTTTTCCTTTTTTTTTTCTTTTTTTTTTTACTAATTTTGATGCATTATTGCATGAAACATGACGTTCATTCGATTACAACAAATGTCGACAATCAACGATAATTATTAAATATCGACGCAGACATTTTATCGAAATTTAATAAAAGATCGAGTGCGTTACTGTGCAAAGTTCATTTTACTTTTTATGCATCTCGATAAATCAGTGTCAGCTCACCAATACTCGTTCGATGTACATTTTCTTTCACAGTTCCGCGTACATAAAATTCTAGCGACGTGAGACCAGTCGACATCGAACTGATCAGCTTCATTTTCTATTAATTCCTTGGCACCACTGCACACACGATTAATAACGAATCAATGACTCGCTTTACGCAGATAATAATAGATAGATTTAAAAAGAAGACATTACACTTTTATATTTGTCGATTTGCGCAGTTGATCAACGTGGTTACTGATTTACCTCCGGCGTATTTTTTCTCCTGGAAAGATAATAGCGAAGAGAGCAAGAGCAGAATGCAAACTAGAAAGAAAGAACGAAAGAAAGGAAGAAAGAAAAATAGAGAACAAGTACGCATGCTTTCCTCTGCATCTCAGCCGGCCCCGAGCTTCTTCCTATCTCTCACAATTACTTGAATTTCAAACGAAAATGCAAAATCCTCGAGTTAGCCAGCCGTGAGACACCCGCGAACTTTAAGAATCACTTTGCCAGCTGGGGGAGGGGGTGTGGGGGAGGTAGAACTCGAGGAACTCCACCCCTCGTCACTGGAGTCCCTTTTATCGTAAAACACCGCTGTGAAACGTCTTATTTAATCGCGTGCAATTGCCGTGCTCGATCGAACAAAGAGAGAGAGAGAGAGAGAGAGAGAGAGAGAGAGAGAGAGTGTGTGTAGAGAAGAGACGATTAGTGGATAAAAGGCGATTGGGGAGGGAAGAGAGGGGAAGGGGGTGGCGAACGGTGTTCGGCGCTCCATTAACATTTAATTGCACCAATCGTCTTGGCCGTATGGCGGCACGTCGATAAACTCGTTAGCAGAATATGTATCAACGGGCAATCGAGCGACCATGGAGCGGTGAATCGAACGCGGAGGCGAATAGAGAGGCGGTTTTATTCACGTTCGTTCTCGTTCTCTCCCTCTTCCTGTTTCATCCTACCTCGGCCATCGTTCCCATCGGATTCTCAATGGCACGGTTCAAATGCGACTCGCGATGATAGCGCTTCGATTACTTTCCTCGGCGGCTTTTCACTCGAATTTCGTTCGTTCCGTTTCGAACGTGATCCGGTGCTGCGCCGCTGATGCGATTTTAACGCGATCACGAGCACGCCCGGCTGTATCGAGCCGATCAGAGGGAACAGGGATACACGAAGCTACGCTTATTTCGGTGGCGTTCGAATATACTTGGAACGAATTCACACACGCTTGGAGCATGACGAAGCAGTGCTTGAAGAATTGACAATTAAGTAGTAAGTCAGTTGGGAAGTTATATTTTGTTAAATATTCTGGTATGTTGTTTGGAACATTAGTATTTTATTATAACTGATAGATGTTGATAATTGAAAAGTTTTGATAAATTCTATTACACATATTTATATAGAAATTATTTATTTCATATTTTCGATTATAGACTATTTATTATACACGAGCGTCATTATTCAGATCATTGCCAAACATTTTCCACTTTGGGTCTGAAAAGTCTAAAAAATGTTGGTAGTTTAAGCGTACAAGCATCACGAATGTACTCACGTGTCAACAGATATATATTAAATTATTCCAACCATATTTTTTAACTCTAGTTAAGCAAACAGTTTCGCACGTTCATTGTTTAAAAAATGCAGTTACACCAGCACTAAAATTTTCCCTGTTGGTGTTCCCTCTTCGCGTCGGGTGATAACATTCGTTCCAACGCACTGTTCGTCACCTTCAAAAATATTTATTTCTGTTGGAGCGCGCCAACACACGATTAGAGAGAGGATGATTGAAGCGACGCAACGTGTGTGTGTGTGTGTGTGTGTGTGTGTGTGTGTGTGTGTGTGTGTATGTCAGTAGCAGGGAATGTCGTTCGATAGAGCATCCTCGGGCGTGAAAATTTCTGTTGGAGAAATTGCTGGTTAAATGCCGGAGCAATTCGCGGGGAACGAGCGGGCCGAATTAATTTTCGTTTGTTCGGCGTTCAATCAAGAGCAGGAAACTCGAGAACAGGCCGGTGTTATTTCTAAGATAATTCTTGCAGAGCCGTTTCGATTTTCGTATTAATATCGGAGTGTTTCGCGGCGGACGAGCTGGAAATGGAGCAATATCCACTACGAATCAGTTTGCAACAATCAGAGACCTAACCGGCCGTGGTAATAACGTTTCGAATTATTAATCCATCGACGCGAGGATAAATTATTGTCCATTTTCAATCGATCGAGGAGATTCATCGTCCGTTCTCAATTTCCCTTCGTTCAATTATTCGAGACTAATCCGCTTGCGTTTACGGGCAATGCAATTTTTCGTTTATCCGCCGTCCTTTTATAACTAAGCGCTCGAACGGGGCTTCATTTTCTATCAAATATTTATCTGTTTACAAAATCTTCTCCACGATGTCTATCGATAGTAATTGAAACAATATTGTGAAAATATCACGTCGATAATTTTCTTTCGCTTTTTACGTGGAAATACGGACAACGAAATATATATGAGTAACTATTGTTATTATCAGAGATTCCTCGTTTATTCTCGATAAATTGTGCTGTTTTCATCGAGTCGTATTTGTAATATTGCGCTCGAGAACGACCCAAGATTAATGCCATTAGTTGCTGGGTCGTAATTATAATTCACCGACAATTTTTCTGAATTGCCTAACGTTTCCTTAAACATTACATACAAACAACGATACGTACACACGGTTGTTTTAAAATTACAGTTGCAGTCCCACCCGATGATTTCCCGGATTTGCTTAATGTTTCCTCAGTAGCCATCTTGCTGACTGATTTTTTTCTGTTTCCTTTTCTCTGCATTCCCAATTCTAATTTTGCCATTCTTTCACCCGTTCGTCCCACGCTTTCGCGCAGAACCCAAAAATTCCACCGTAAATTTCCATTCGACGTCGTGCATCCCTATTTATTGCCGCCGTAACGTTGAGGTATCACCGGTGTACAGATATTCACCTCCTTCGGATTCATCGTTCGACCGTGTTTTATTCTGCATTCTGCTGCCACGGGGCGGCGCGGCGGCGTGTCCCCGGTATGCTAATGCGCTCGCAATTTGTATAATTCCGAAACGGGTTAAGCACACTGGGCGTCGCAGCATCCTGGGGTCGATAAGTTTTTCAAGCACCGTGATAGGACGTCGTTATCTGCAGGTGCTCTGCACGGCGACGCTCGTTTCTCGCCACCAAGGCTTACTTTACATTTTAATGTCCACGCGGCCGCGAATCGCCTCGATCCTCCGCAACCGTTCCTAATTCTATGGGCATTTCCACCCTTCCCCCCCCCTCTCTCACTCTCTCTCTCTCCCTCTCTCGCTGTACAAGCTATCCCAGGACAGGTTAATTAGAAACTAATTCCACGAGCAAACACGAGCCGATGATAAATGAAATAATTTTATTTTCCCCTCCCCTTTGTTTTCTAGAAAATTTTACTCTCGATTCCGCCCACTTTGTCCTTGATTGTAGAATAATCTATTGAATAACTGTATCATCTGATGGAAATCAATTGGATTATTTGGAAAATAATTAACAGACACTTTCAGAACATCAGCAAATCGGTAAGAGAATTAAATACGGGAGCAATTGTCGGGTATTTTCGTCGTATTTTCGTTGAAACGATAGAAATGTGAAATGCGTTGTTTGTCGTGTGACAAAATTCCATGAATATATTCTAGCAAAAATGATAAGCAATAAAAATGCTGCCTAGCTTACAATACAGCGGGATAAATTTCAAAATAATTAAGAGAAACGAGGAAACGAAATGAATTTCAAATGTGATAAATCGGATAAACAAGCCTCGACTTTTCATTTCATGTCGGAATGGAAGGCGTATTGATCACCTTTCACCGGTCGTCCGCCAAAAGTGCAGAATCCTATTTCTCGATTCCATCTCGTTCGGTTGATCTTATGAAAAATCGTGTACGATTGTTTCAAGCCGGAGCTTCCATCTCCTCTGTAAACCGAAGTGTCCAAACAAGCAAGAAATATTATATATCACGTATATACAGTTGAGTAACAACAGCGCCGTTCTCGTCGAAAGACGAGGCAAAATGGAAAAGACGAAATGGACACGTGAGCTCAGTGGCTACGCGTGGCTGCGAATTAAATGTAAACACGCAAGATGCGCGTCCGTATTTTCTCTCAAAATAAAATATTAATTCGAGCTGGAGAAACGAAGCGAAGAAACACTTTGTTGTTGAATCCATTTGCTGAAGTTGCGCCGATACATCGAGGCTGTGCAATCACGCGTCAAGGGTGCTTACGGCTACACGCTCATGACTAATTACCTCGTTCATAATAGTTGCAAATTCGATCGTGCCGCGTTCTTTCAGTTTTCTCCATGCAATTGTTTCTTTTTCAGCATTGAACGATATCTCGAGTATGAAACAACAATTTTGCGCCAACAAAGGACAAAGAAATTCTGCATTGACTCGACACGTTTCATTCGCAATTCCCTTCCGATGAATTCTGACATTTTCTTTGATGCGTGTTGATGTTGAGACCGTGAAAGGAAACTTCAACGATTTAACACTTTTTATTAATTCCCGCAATTTTATGAAATTCCAAAAAATTGAAATGTTTGCGCTGTTATGCGCGTGATTTGACAAATATTCGAAAAGAGAAGTAAAATAAAAGCGCAAGATAAAGTGCAAGATTTGTAGCAAAGAAATTGAGATGCAAGAAACAGAGAAAAAAGACGCTTTTGTTCGTATATTTTGCTAAAAGTCATTCAAACCGTTACAAAATATATAAAGTCTCCAAAATTGTAAACTAGTCATTTCGACGAAATGTCTATTGTCAAATTTCAAGTATTCCTAAATATTCTGATTTATATTCAGCGTGTAATTCATTGGATTTTGACAAACAACAAAGACAGAATCGCCTAACTTTGACTCTTTTTTTTTTCCCTTCTCTCGTCACATCTCGCTACTGTTGGATAGAACGAACGTCAACTGCCATTTGCCAACCAAAGCTGCGCCGGAATGGTTGCCTTTGTGCGCGAGGTCGTTCAAAGCGGCGAGGGTGAGCCGAAAATTTGCGAGAACGACTGTAGTTCAATGCAGTTGGTGAACTATTATTATTTTCTCCGGGGAGGCATGGCGAATGCAAACGCGGGGCGAACTAAACTCATAAGTATGATCATGCGGCTGTTACACGGTTGTTGAAAACATCCGCTCGCTGTTTATCCGCGCATTTCCTTGGAAAAATTAGCCTCCCGGAAATTGCGCTATCTCGCGTGGAACTTCCTTCTTCAAATTTTCGTCAAAATTCAACATTTTCACGCTCTGAATTAACGTTACTTCTTATTTCTTTGTTTCAGGTAAGCAGCGAACTCTCCACCTCGTTCCCATAGATTCTGTAGATTTTTCAATCTTGGTAAGTCCTGTTGATCTTCCTTTATTTTCGTGTCGAACGTTTAATCATTTCAGATCGTATCCAAAATTTGTTACTGGCGAAACTTTTGTATAAAAATCGTGTAGCACGGAGGATAAAGGAAAGTTTAATATTGGCGCTCGTGCGTACGAGTATCAGTAACTCTTGCGGTAAACAATTTTCCAGTTGGAAATTTTATTTTTAACGGAGAAGCATAGATTCGTTAGTTGGTTACAACGAGGGAAAAATATTTTATTACACGAAGAGTTTTCAGAGAGTTGCAAGGGAAACTGAAATATCCTGTACGCCATATTTTAGCCTGACCTTTCTTTCATCCATTCTGTGTTTGTTTGCTGCAACTAAAGTTAACTCAGAAAGCCAGGAGATCTAAATTAAATCAAAAAAGCATCATTGTAAAAGCATCGACCTTCTTCTTCGATTTACAAATAACTCTGGAAAGCGCGAAAAGAATTTCTCAGAGTGTCAACTAATTAGAGGTTGATACTCGTGAATATCCAATGAAATCGGAATCAGAGGAAGAATGGGTTGACATACATATATATGTTGCATATAGTGGACAAGAAAATCGACGAAGAAGTATCAGAAAATTCAGCTGCGAATCGAACCATTCGGCCATTGTCATTAACCGGTTAATTAAATGCCGCGGCGTAATTAGCTCGAGTTTTTGCTCGAATTCGCGATATATATCACGCCAGTGATCATTACCAGCGATTTCTGCCCGCGGTGTTTCGAAATTTTATATCGGAAGCGGCGAGTGTCGCGCAAGAAACTTCGTCATTTATCGAAGTTTCGGCGGTAACAAAACATTGTAATGACGGTGCTGAAGGCGAGTGTACGTTTTTAACCGTAGTCCATTAACTCCGGTGGCAGCCGATGAAACAGTGGAATTACCAACATTGAGAGTTCCGACGGCGGCGGAGGGATAAAAACGGGGGAAAGGGGAAATAGAGAGAAATAAAAGAGAAATGCGAGCTGGCGATAAAAGTTGAAAGAGCACTTGTGTCCAACAAGAAGCATAATTACGTGTCTATCACGTTCACGGGAAAGTTAAACGTTACGTTGAACGAGCAACTGATGAACGAGTGTTCGGCTCAGGAGTCAGTCGCGATGGTAATCTGTCGTGCGTGATATATCGTCTCTCGTGCCCGTAAAGTACACTTTGATAGTGCAAACGATGTTTTATTAATGCATTATCGACAGAAAGTTTCAGAGGAATAGAATTCCGGTGGCATATTCAGGAGGGACTGTATCTACTGACTCGAGAAAATCTTTTCATCCCTGGTACAATTACTGGCGAAGTTGGAAACGTTAGGAATGGAAAATGGCATCCGAATGAAGTGTTTATCGTTTGAAAATTACAGGAGAAACCTAACAAGTCGTATTCCTACAAAAGTTACAAAATTCGATGTCTTGTCAATGAATCCCGCGTTGCTAGAATTGTCTTTTCATTCCTTGGTGCTATGAAATTATATTGTCATTTTATTTCCACTAAACTTGGTCGATCAGTCATCTTTAACAATATTAAATAGTATTAAAATTCTCTCGTCTGATCGAAAAGTCTGTCGTTAAAGTCAGAAAATCGACATGTTGCGATCTTCGTTTGTTTGAAGTTCGATCGAAATTCGAGCGTGCAACCCTTTCGTTCTAAAACAAAGAAACTCTAATGGTCCGGCCATTGACGCTGGCGAGATTACTCGGAAAAATTTTGGAGATCTTCCTCTTGATCTTCGTTCGTCGTCCCGAGAAACGGAAGTCCGTGCAATCGGCGTTCTCGGTCTTCGATTCGACGAATAAAACGGGCCGTTATGTAACCTCTCGGGGAAAATGGGTGCCGGGTGAAATCACGAGATCCTCGCGAATCTCGATGGTGTTTGATGGCTGTCGTGAAAAGGAGATGAAACGAGCATAATAACGTACGACGACCACGGGGGAAATATACACGATAAAGCATATTTTTCGGCATTTCACGGAAAGGCAATTTGAGAGCTCGAAACGTCCACGACGAATCCATCGTCGGGTGTTTTTTTTATTTTTCGACTTTTGAGCGACATTCGTGTTTTTGCCACCCTCTTGAACATTTCAAAAATATCGATCGTCGTAGGATTGGTTATGCTCCTGTTCGTTTCGCAAAATTCCCTCGAATCTGTCACCCAAATCTTTTTTTAACAGTTATGTACACCTTTCGATTTGACAGGTTGTTTCTCTACTTTTCTGTCGTATTAACTTCGTTGTTTCTTTGAACTAGACAACAGCAAAAAAGTGATAAATAGAAACGTGCGTTTGTCGTGTTTGTTTCCTTCGATGGCACACTCTCGTCTGTTTTTTGGTACAATGTATATTTTCACAATTTTCTCGACACTTGTTCGACTAATAAGAGTCTTAATTCTACGATGGGCATCTTTTCGGAGACCAAAGCGATCAACACCGTTTCTTATGAATCTCGTTGCTGATTATTATTCTTCAATTTCTAACTAAACCAATGATTATTTTCCAGTTCGTGTTGTATAGAATTATAGTGTCCAAATCCTTTTCAGTTCATCGATGAACGCAAAAAATACCTCGAAAATCGTAGTCTTTGTGGAAAACGAAAAACCGATCATCGATCCGGACCCCGAGTATAATCCTAACAAACTCCGCACGTCTACTCCAAATATTGCCGATTCAATAAAAAAATTATCAGACCCGTCTGTTCGAGAGGGATACGTAACGAACGAATTCCACCAGCGCAACAGATTATACTCGATGAAAAAATATCAGCGGAGGAATTTCGCGCTAACAAACGCCCCGTCTGCGCGATTTGATTAGAAAAAACTCGTTTTACCATTGTGGACCTAGTAATTGCACCTGGATGCATATGTATATATATATATATATATATATATATATATATATATATATATATATTATTTTAATACATCTTGCCCGACGCGGAGATACGATAAATTGAACGCGACGAGAACAAGCGACAAAGCTTTTGATTACACGAAAACGAGCAGAGCAGTCCTGCTCTGTGCATCCATCGTTTTTCTTTCTGGACGATGAACGATACGCTTGGACAACGAGACAGTGCCATAAATTCGTAAACCGTGATTTTACGATCGCGAGTCCCCGTGGTCCCCTCTTCAACAATGAAAGCATATCGCTTTTTCGTACTTGTTGGGCATCAACGTATCACTCGCGACGTGGATGTGCTCGAACCCACGTGACGTGTCAAATTAGAAATGTGTCCAAACATTTGTGTTTAGAACTCATAGATGTAGGCCACTCGACACTCGAAAACACACCTAGGTGTCAATCGCCGATTTCGATGAAATTTGGTATAAATGTAGTTTACGAAAAAAGTATTTGACACGTATTTTTTCCTCTTTTTTCTTTTTTTTGTAGTCGGTAGTTGTAAAATACTGAAACAGAGGAACGCGATATCCCTGCTGCCAGTCGATGGAAATGTCATTATCACGATTATAGGTGTCTCGAAAATAACGGGCCACAGCCTGTGAATGAGCCAGTTTATATTGGGTTTTTGGAAACCCAGATAACGTGCGTTACGATGTCACGCCGTTCGCTACTCGCGTATCATTGACAGTATTTCGATGAGTTTTTAATTCGTCGGATTCAGCCGGCTCGGATTCTCGTGAAATTTCATACGTTTCTTTGTTCTTAATCAGACTGACGAACGGTTGTTGAATTTCATGGAGAAATGCGTTTCGATGTTCTGTTACATTCGCAATTCGTGTTGACAGTATCTTGATGACACTCGGTTCGTTGGGCTATCCGAACAAGATCTCTATGAAATTTTATTACAGTGACTTTTTTTTATTAGTATTTTATTGTCGATGCATTGAAGTTTCATAATTTTGTCAAGAAAAAAAAAAGGAACCACGTAACAATAAATCTGGGCTCATTCTAGAGCACGAAGCTCTATCGTTCATTTTACCTTTTGAAAATACTTTTATATCGAATGTTGGGTTTGAGTGATGAAAATTCAAGAAACATTTTCGCCTGATGTTCAAAATTCAATAAAAAAAGAGTCGTGCATCAAATTTTAAGGTTTGGGTCACTGTAAAGAGAAAAAACCATCATAAATTCTGTCACGAAACAAATTTTTCAAAGAGAAGCGAAATGTCTTCACCTTGTCATCTGCTTCAGTATGAAAACATCTTGGAACAAAACGAATAATGAATTTTTCAAATAAGCTAAAGGCTTGGAGCCTCTAAAATGACCCCGTGTGTATCATTGTACGATCTCCTCTTTGCAAAATTGTAACAGTCAGGCTGGTGAATAATTCCGAAACAAGATCAATTCCGCGAACGTGTACCAACTGTTCATCGTCATAAATCCTTGACGAGGCGATAACACTTCAGTTCGCTTCGAGCTATCAGCGAATACGAACGTGTTTACAAGCAGCCTGAGCCAAGTTTCCCAAGGCTGGCCCATGTTTTTCTGTAAGTAACCGCCGAGCTAATATTATTCAGTTCCGTAATAGTATCATTATTAGAATACGGATTCCTCCGCATTTATACATGCATTATGCGCGTAATATGCCAAAGTACGTGAATTATGCAAAGTTCAGCGGGCGTAATATTCAGCAGACAGCGAAACAAACTTCCGTTTAAACTGCCGTCCCTTTTATTCGCCGCCGTTCGTAAAAATTACGAATTTGCATAAATTCGTCCGTTGTCTGATTAATTATCGCAGTAGCTGGTAGCTACAGTTATTGTTACTCGGCCTTGCCTTATCAAAGAAAAAGAATCGTTTCCCCCCGAGCAAAAGGGGATTATTTCATCAAATGGGTATACACTTGAAGTTCCTTGACAATTTCGTAATTGCTTTACACTGCGAAAATGTCTTTCGTTCTACCTGGATTATTGTATAAATACCTGCCCCTTGTCGGTGATAAATCTGCCTTCTTCGCTCCTCCGTCGGCGCTGCGTTCCTCTCTCTCTCTCTCTCTCTCTCTCTCTCATTACGAACACCTGATAAACGCAGGAGGCGATAAAAGTAAATTTAATACAAACGTACCTTTATGCAAACGGAATTATAAATTGCAGAGTTGAAATTGCAAACGGCGCAAGGATTAAGAGAATAAAATAAGGATGTTTTTACTGGGAGAAAATGTAAAATGCGAAATACGACGGGACGCGTTAAGTACTAAAATTATGCAAATATCTTGCGCTTATTACGCTTTAAGTATTACGCTCCCGTGTTGTTACTCTATTGCGTTATAACAGGGATTTCATTTCTTGTAAGAAAATAGATGTGATAAATTCTTACGGATTTCTTGTTTAACATGAATGACAAAATAAATTTTGTTCGTACAAACAATGTAACAATGTAACAATGTAACAAAATTGTTTTGTAAGTGATATAACAAAATGGGCACGTCTTTGTCTGTAATCATTGCACTATTGACTTCTAATTGGATGATAAAAAGAAACTGGTTAAAAATTTCCATTGAAATGTTCCAACTTCACTCTGAAAATAATTTAATAATTACCCCTCCCGGAAAAGTTCTATACAAGTAGTCAAATCGAATGAGGAAGATTTTCGTTCATAAAGTGCCCGTGTTCGTTAAGGCGAATTTTAATAAGGGTAATAATTTAATACCACGCGAACTTTTCGAAATGACAGCGGGTCAGGTTTGATCGAACTTTATTCGTTCAGGCAAGAAAAATTCTGCAAACAATAAAAAGATGAGCGGGGATCGGCGAGTTACGAAGACCGAAGTTCTGACAAGAAAATGATAAGTTAATACCCGCGGTATAAGCTTTTCACGACTATAATTGCCACCGTTCGCCTGAAGGCAATATTATCGCGATCCTTAACTTGTCAGGTCAAATTTTTTATGAAATTCTGATACAAATGAAACTGCGAGTTAATCTCGTCACGCAGCGTAACATTCATAACAGGACAGATTATTGAATGCTATCGGCGATATTCTGATGTTAGTTTTTATATTTATAGTTAGTTAAATCTATAGTTTTTAAAACGAGTATTTTCATACATCCTGTACAGTTTCAGATTAATTTTAGACCTTACCAATATAATTGAGATAATCGAACATCATATATCGCAGTATCAACAAAATTTCGTAATATTATACATAATACGCTGGATGTACTAGTAAACATTTTCTACAAACGCTGAGATCATAACTAGTCGAATGATCTGTAAGGTTTCGACGGTCGTGTTCTACGAAGAAAATCGATTTCTTCTCTACCCTTCGTAATCGTCGTAGTTAAAGGATGACACGCGAATGAATTTTGCACCGAATTCTGCTCTAATATGACAGTAAACAAGAAACATGATTAATAAGCGTTTCTGACAGGAATCATAAGATATTTCTGATGGTTCTTTCGAAATATCCACGGGATGAAACAAAGAATGGTAAATCTCGTTTATTAAACCACTCGCATCAATCGAGGCCGGTTCTCCCTCTGCCAACGCCAAACCCTTCTGTCAGAGGCGTCATAAACTCCAATGACATATCTCATCCGAAACCTAAGCTTAACCGCTCTGTCATTCTATCTTTCATCCTTATCCCGTCGTTTATTCCCTTGTAACCCTTGTTACATAAGAGGAATGTTATTGAGATCAGTTCAGGATGTAGCGAAATTCAGGCGAAAATTCGTTTGAACAATTCCAATTTAACTTACTTTCCTCGAAGGAATTACTTTCTTTATCGAACATAAATTTTCCTTATAATAATGTATATTTTATTTGTCAATTATTTTATCAAGGATTTGTCAGGAGACTTTGAAAGAAATGGTGACACAGACGAACTTACGCTCAAACACTTGTGATTCTCATGAACAGACAAAGGATCGTTCATGATTTCTCGTCGATACGAAGAAATCCATCGATTTACATTTGTCGCGGACGATTTCACCGTTTTTTTTTTTTTTTTTTGTGAAAGAGAAGGAATCCTAACACGAATCCTATCACGGTTCAATCTGGAATTTTACTGTTGTCAATCTTGGTCCCTGATCCGCTGTTATATTTTATGACGTCAAGGTACAATCACCATCGTCGATCCTTCGATCCACGTATGATTTTCACAGATTACATCAAAAATAATTGGCTACCATCTCATCTAGCTTAGACGTGGCTAACTGGCGGCCTTTCCCTCCCCTCCTCCCACTTTTCTGATCGTTAGCACTATCCCCTCCACTGCATCTCTCCACTGCGTTGAGAATGTCACACACTCGCATTAAGTTTTAATTTTACTTTAGTTAAAGGAAGACAGGGAAATTGGAAATTTTCACGGTGTAGGAACCGGCATACTGGTTATTCTTAGTCATAGTGTAAGAATCGTTGCATCTCTCGGTAAAATCACGACAAAACACTGTCCACTAATCACGAAATCAAACTTCGATTCCGAGTGCAGAGTTTCGTGACATCGGAGGAAAATCGACGTTTGCCACGCGATCATTTTCCACCTATAACTTTCTTCCACCTTTATTTATCGACTGCACGATATTAACAAAGATTTAGCAAAGTAATTTAATAGCAAAACTAGTCGAGTGTCTCGTCGAGAGAGAGACTTCTCTGCCAACAGTAATTAATCGTAGTTAGAAATTGAAGCTCGTTTGAAAAAGAAAACTTCTGAAAGTCGACTTTAGCAAAGTCGCGAACGCGAATAGTTTCTGATATCGTCGACAGGGAATGCCGCGTGAATTTGAAGAAGACACGCCCGGATTTACCGGGGGAACGAACGGCACTGCTCGGCTTCAATCCGGGTTAAACGGGCCCGAATTTATTAACGGGAACGGGCCGCGTTTATCACGATTCGCGTTTCATTTCTGCCATGTCAGAATTACGTATTCCGGTAGCCGCACGGCCATCGAGATGTCGGGAATCGCGCGCGTAACTTCCGCCACGGGTAGCGTTCCACGCTCCGGCCGGCCGAGAAGCAATTTTCGTGCGAAACTTTTTGCATCAACATGTAAATTGGCCGCAGAAACGCGCTCGTCCTCGGATAAAGACACCTCGAAACGCTTGCCCGGATAATGGGAAATTAGGCGATCCGTCATAGGTGGATCCCTCCGCTTGGTGGCCTCGCGAATTTGCATCGACTGAACGGAAGCGATTTTCGCTGGAAAACTCGACGACTGGCGAAAATTGAATCGAACCTACCTCGATGAAAATTCCCACGTAGCCAGTTAACGTTAGCCCCGATCGATTTATGTATGGCAATTTGTTTAGAAACATTCGACGTTCGTTGGCTCTTCGATCGACTCTTGTGAAAAAGGATACGCAAAGTTGCCTGATAATTAGAGTAGACCGGGGCAAGAGTCGAGATTGATCGCGAGAAAGCAAATCGAGCACCGGTCTTCGATAGTGCAACCACCGACAATTAAAATGTAAAACTTGTGCGAGACAAACTTGTGGAAAACAAAATCGTTGAAAAACAATATAAGCAGAAAAGAAAAGACAGCTATGACTGGACTTCGAATCGGACACTCCAACATCACACAGGAATACCTCGTAACCAAAACAGAACCACCATACTGTCACACCTGCTACATGAATGCAGAAAATACCGAAACCTAAGAAGAAAATACGGATTAAACCCAAGCACCGCCCTAACAACAAAAAAACGTTATCAACTACCTAAAGGAGAGCCAACTACTCGACCAGATGTAAAGAAGAAATTCCAACAGGTCGCTAAAGACCTCGTAGTCGATGCGACTCTAAACCCCCATATAAAAAAAAAAAAAAAAAAAAAAAAAAAATCGTTTAAATCTTTCACCGTGATCTATGAAATTTCTGTGAAAAAGAATTGATCGCCTTGATCGTGATAGTTCTAGCAATTTCACGAAACATAATGGATCTATTGTTGGCTAGATTATATTAGTAGCATGAGAATATATTAGTTTCCATTATCGTTCGTTCAGATCTTTACGTTGCATTTTCCAATTACAAGAAAGAATAGCTATTTCTGTAATGAAGGAAATATAAGAACTCTCCTCGATCAAGTCGATATCATCAAAATAGTCTGTGTACTTTAATATCCGGCTGTACCGGACGCTAGTGCGTCACAGGCAGGCGCGTTAAGCGGTTAATTACCACGGACCGCTGTGTGATAATTCGACTAATCGATCGTGAAATTTCGCGTCGGCGAGGGCTTTATGGAAGCGCGCGCTGGCTACGAAAAAGCCAGCAAGCCATGTAAGGTAAACGAACGTGCAAATTCGCGCGATCGCGAATGTCTGCGCGAAGCAGATGGAAGGTAAACTCTGTCGGTAAGTAAGTAGCCACTGAACGACTTGGCCGGAAGTTTATATAGTTCTTACTCTCGTGCAAGTATAAAATAACAGATCTGATTGATGATTAAATTTCTTTTTATTAAACGAATGAACGTTCTTTATGTTTCTTCTGCGATCATGCACAAGTAACATAAATCAATCGTTTCGCAATACATTTCGTGTTCGTATAAAAAACTGAAAGCGAATGGAAATACGGCAATATTTAGCGCATTTGTGATAGAAACGAAAGAAACGAGTTTGATTATTATTTAATATTTGGCATGATCTCTTTTGGAAAGGAAACGTCAAGTTTAATTAAAACTAAAAAGGAAAAGAGAAGCTCTTGTTAATTACGAAAAAAAAAAGAAAAATTGGAAACTAAAAAATAAACAGTCGATAAAATGAATACCGCTTTTAATTAAATACCATTGATAATTCATCTCGTCTTACTTATATTCCAATAATTTTCAAAAAAACTTTCGCAGAACTACTAATTTTGAAAATGTCGTGTACAACATTGTTCTCCCTTTCCAACGAGTTTCACGAGCGTAGTTCGACGATGGCGGACGTATCGAAAAAATGCAAAGTGAAAGTATGAAATGACACGGAAAGGAAAATAGAGATAAATGAAACAGACGCCGGCTCCATTGTGCTTAAGGATCGAGGAGCGTTGGAGTTTGCTGGCGTTTCAACAGAAATTACTGTATCATAAATCCATGTAGACACCAGATGCGAGCAAGCGAACGTAAGCTGTCCTCCCACGTAATCGAGGGCCAGTTCCACGCCCTGCGACTTCACACAGTGCAAAAGGAATAATATATATTATTCGAAGGACCGGCGAAATCGCTAATTGGCGTCTAGCGTGTCTCGTTTTTTCACGGCCGGGGAAAATGGATGTCTTCGACGAACGATAACGATCCCGCTGGAAACTGGAATCGTTCAAAACTTGGAGGGGAAACCACTTCTAAACTTCGACCGAACCACTTGAACTTTAACGAACCGCGTTAATCAATAATTTCCACGCACTTCGACGCACATCAAACTCTTGAGTGAATTCGCACTTGAAAGAAATGGCAGGAATCGAACTGAAGATGTAAGGTCGAAGAATTCGAAACGAATTCAAGATTTAATTTAATATAATTTACGACACGAGTCGGAAAGTGAACGAAATTTAAAATTCGAGATATCGTTTTGAAAAATAGCGGAGAGCTTGGAATAAACGAGCAGCAAGGCTTTAATAGAGAAAGTTAAATAACCTTCGGCGGCAAGAATTCGAGATTTTAAACCAACCTGTCCGCGGCACCGCTGTGATCTAATTGAAAGTATGTCATTCGTCACTGAAATTTCTGAAATTTCCAGAACGTGCGAGCCGTGAACGCGGAGAAATTCGAAAGTTTAATACCGAAATCGTTGTGGTTATTAAGCGTTTAACTTGGACGGAAGTTTAAAAAGTTGGAGATGCATTTCGAATAGCCGGTGGATGTGCTTAAAACTTCTCTCGAGACGAAAGTTTTTTAAAACTCACCGCGGCGGCAGCGGCGGCGGTTGCGGCTGCCGCGGAAGGTTTAAATTAAGAACGCTTTTTTGGAATGGCGAAGAGAAAAAAGCGAGAAGTCGACATGTTATGTAGCACTTTCGAACGTCGCGCCACTTGCAATTCAAAGACTTTTCGTTTCGCGCAATCACTCCTCGCACGCTTGAATACTCCCGCGGTCATACAGGGTGATTCACACGTGAAGTAACTGTTTAATTATGCGTCTAACGGAAAATTGTTTCACACAAAAGTTGTATGATTTTGAGGAACGCAAAATATGGCGTGTCAATTTGTATGGCGTGTGTCGAGGGATTTCGAAATTTCCAAGGTTATATGGTAACATAGTCGTGAAAAATTTCTGAAAAGTGTTCAGTTATTTTACAATTATTTCAGAATTATCATTTCATCATCAATGGAACAGCAGTACATTAACTGCAGGATATTCTTCAACCAACTTCCTTGGCAATGTTTATGCACTTTTGTTGAACCACTGTACACTCACTTCAGAAATATTACTTCACCAGAACCACCGACAGCTTAATTAATGATATTTGAAATAACTTGTCAGAAAATTAGGCCGGATTTAGTTTTCAGCTACGAACGATGCACCCGTAGTGCTATACAAATTCAAACGTGATCAGAATATCGCTTTAAAAAAATCTCGCTAATCTTCAATTATCGCGGGCCTTACGTCTTATAATTTACAAGTTGAGATTTAAGTTTCGACCTGACTGCCCCGATGTACCTCAGTATCCTATTGAATAATTAATATGCTTTTGCTCCGTATGCTGGCAGTTAATGGAATATTTTTAATTAACGAGTCCATTAACTCTGTCAAAGGTAAATAAAAAGCTTAATAATTGATCCATGAATAAATTACGTTACGTAGGAGGGAACTACGTCGTGAGGGAAGAAGTAGGAACAATCTCGTGGCAAAAAAATTGTTGTAATTACACGCTGTTGAATTTCGTTGAACGTGAAACGTGAATTATACAATGAAGTCGCGACCACACGCATCGAGGGGAATTAAAAACGAGCGTGTTTTACTGACGTTATTGTTTACGCTAACTGGATGCAAGAGGAGCGACGCAAAAAGAGCAGAAGTACGATGGAAAAACTAACAGATATTTAACACGCACAGGTGCCAATTAGATTACAGAAGAAAATGGATCGTAATCGAATTTCATCATTATATTTTTTGAAATTCCTCTCTCGGATTTTCAGATTCTGTTTCTTAAAGCGGTTTCGTACCGTACAAGTATTATACGCGCACATACCCCGGTTGGATTAAAGAGGTCGTCTAATTTAAAAGTAACTTTCAGCTCGTTAAGTTACACAAACTTCGAACTGAGACACACAGTGTGGTGTTAAAGCTGGTACAAGGTTTAACTTTCCAGATTTATTTTTAATTAAATTCACCCTGTTAAAGGTATTTGGTTTTCTCTCTCTCTTTCTCTCTCTCTCTTTGTTATATCTATTTCACACGATCGAGCATAAATTAATCGATAAAATGTGGCAAATAATAATCTGTTTAACAGTGGATTTTTGTACGATGTCGGTTGATTCTTTTAAAGGAGTTTACGAGAACTGAGTTCTAATCTCATATAATCGAACGTAATCTTCATCTTTTTCTCAAGAAGGTTTCTATCGGAAGAAGAATTCGTATCAAGTAAATTAAACGTATGTGTTCGTGAAATTAAACGTCGAATTTCTGAATCAAATGATCGACCGTTCTGTTAATCTACGGTTCGTTACAAATTATCAATTAGCACGGAAATGATTCGAGACTAATGGACCAGAAAGGAATTCCGTTTCATCGTGATGACGATCGATTGTTATATAAATTAACATTTGGGGATAATAATTTGCTTTATTTCATGCGTGTGTAGTTTTTATATATTTCACTTTATTTCTTTGCTTTCCATACTTAACGTCAGTGTAAAAAGTAGCGTTACGGACTCAGAAACTCGACTTTCGTAGATTTGATGAAAGAATTTCGTGTAAAGATCGTTGACTTTAGAATTTTATAAATTTTTCAATTTACAAAATTCCTGACAACACGTAGTAACTTTGTTATACTAGCACGTTAATATAAAATATAAAAATACCTATCTTATATCTATCTTTATATGTTTATTATGCCAATAATGGTAATTCAATTGTACAAAATTTTATATCTATCCATCTATCTGTAGTTGTATCTATCTGTCATATGTCTATTGTGCCACTAATGGTAATTCAATTGTACAAAATTTTATGTCTATCTATCATATGTTTATTACGCCAATAATGGTAATTCAATTGTACAAAATTTTAAATCGAGCGATCAATTTTCTCCTGAACTCTGCTCGTTGGCGGTAATTTGGGCGTAGGAACCGACGGAGAAAAAGGACCATAAATTGACAGGTGGAACCTGTCTGTTTATAAGCAAAAAGATTTATCGAAAGCTCGCGCGGCCAGACATCATACACGCGATTTGCAAAACGAACGCGACGAGCATTCGATCGAAGTACACGAGGTAAAATCGGGCAGCTGCGATTGAATTCGTCGAACGTTCCGCAGAGTTCGCATCTTGCACCATAATTAGTACTGGCGTGGTTCATCGATTAGCCCGTTCGCCGGTTAGTTGACTGTTTAAATCGTCGAGTCAGTTTGCTCGAATGACTCGGTCGATTATCGCTGGTAAAGCGGGACAGGTCGGCTGTTTACGTTCGAACGTTGTGAGGTACTCGTAAGTAATATCGTTTCTTCGACACTGTGCAAAATTTTATCTTATTCTAAATTATTGTCACTAGATTAAATTGGAAAGGAACGACATTTGTTATAATTCATGTTTCAATTTTAATTACTGAAAATCAGTGAAATTATCTCAGATGTTCAAAGAAGAGCCATGAAATTATACTTGTATGATATTAACGTTTTCCAAATGTTATAATTTTTAAAACACTGCCAGAGATTATATAACTCTCAGAAACTTAAATGCAAGTAATTGAAAGAAACTCTAATTAAAATACGTTTATTGAGTTACGTTTGTATGAAAACTATTTATAAACGTAGCGTTTTATTCTGTTAATTTTTGGTTTCACTTTGTCCACGTTTCAGTCGACCTTTCATGCTCAAATGCATCGTGCAGCTTGTCACTGGTGTCACAATTTTCTCAGTGTCACAATTTTTTCGTAGAGCACACGTACACGACGACACGGGAACACGGTTTTGCATTTCGAATCCGTGGGAAATCGTTTATGCGAGATCGCCCGGATTTTCAGGTTTGATCCAACGATTCTGCCCCTTCTCGCGGTAACCACGAAACGCCACGCAAGATATGGAAATCGTTTTTGGAACCGAAGAAGAACGAGTGAGATCACGGAGAAATCGTCGAATAACATTAAAGTTTGTTCGATTTATTCGAAACTCGTCTGTCCTCCTCTAATTTCGCAAAGAAGAAAAATTCGGCTCTCTCTCTCTCTCCAAATAAAGGTTTTCACAAGAAGCAGAATAATACGAGAAGAATGAGAAAGAAAAATGTTGCAGAATATTGGCGATTTTCATGAAACTGGGCCCAATCAGACGTCGAAAAAAAGAAACTCGAAACATTACGCTCTTCTTTCAATGCAAATATCAAGCTTCCGTTTCAGTGTGTGTCTTGGCAAACGTGAAAATTTTATCGATCGCGTGCCCTGTGGTTCAATTGATTTCAATTTGAATTAACCTAGTTTATGAATTTAGCCCGGATTGATTCGCTTTGAAGAGATTTGCGTGGGTTGCGCGTTGTGAGCAGAACGCGAAATAAAACAAATCCCAAACAGATGAAAAACAGACTAAGAGATATTTCCACGATTGGAATATTACTCTCGAATGGATAAAAGATAAAACGTGGAGAGGAGAAGAAAAAAGGTTTCAGTTTTTATCTTTCGATTTAAAACGGAGCGAATAGGATTTCGCTTGAATCCTTGTTTATTCTGTCCACAAAACTACGCAAATAAGCTCTTTGAATCTGAATCGTTTCGAGTTTAACGAAGATACGCGTAGCTACGATTGTTTAGAGCATGAGAAAATAAATGTATCTTAATTGTTTGTGAAATACAGTGATTCGTTATTCGAGAATACGATTTCATATAAAATTTGTGCAATTTCGATCGGGTACATCTTACGACAATCGCTGGATTTTTTTAAATCGAGTCACACATCTTTTTCGTATATGAATCGATGAATTTTTTTACAAAAATATGTATCGATCTACGTATGTTGAAAAATTATAACTTTAGTTCCTTTATAAATCCTCGTTGCGTGAAAAAGCAAGGACAGTACGAGACACAAGAATATCGTTTCTATCTTCCCTCGTCTCTTTTTTTACGATAGGATTACTTTTACTTTCTCGCAGAGAATGTCGAGCTTTATCGATCAATGCATAAAAAAAGTATACGACTCCATTTAAACAGATAGAAGTGAGCTTGAGATCTTGGAAACGATCTTCATTTATTGTTAGACAAATCTGATGGTCGTAAAATTTCGATAACAATTTCTTTCACAATAGTGAACCTTCACTTTCGAGGATAATTGCGCGGAAAGATAAAAAAATGTCTTTTCACGTGTAAAGAATATCTTTCTCCTCGCTGTTGGAAAAATAAAAGGAGAAAGATCGTGTGATGTATCGATATTATTAGTCCCATCCCCTGTATCACGACAGAAGAAACAAATACTCTGTCTACTCCATTACCCCTGAATCTACAAGTGTCTACAGCCCAACAGCAATTCCGGATGTGTTCGTTCAATGAAAACCAGCATGCTGACCCAGATTTGCAAAAGCGAATTCCGTACAAAGAATTCCATTCGATGCGAAACTGTGTGCTTTATTCCGCGAGATCTGTCTTTCTCTTTCGTTCGTTAAAGTCGCATATTTAATTTCAGATTCGAAGAGAAAGTTTAATTAGAAGAAAAAAAAGAACGAATTAAAAATTTAATCAGAAGGAAGAAGCTAGAGAATGTGTTAGGACTATGTTGTGTCAAAACGGTTATGAAAAATTCTGAGAAATTTTCGTGACACTCGTGATCAAAAATGTCTCGTGATCGAAATTTAGAAATCGAGTAAAATATAAAATTATGTTAAAATTAATGTATATCAATATGTATAACGATGTACATTGATATTAATGTGATGCTAGTAAATGTTATTAAATTACGTTTGTAATGAAATTTTTCTTGCTTTTTCTTTTAAATGTCAAAATTTGAAGGAAATCTCAGCTTGGAGCTGAGATTTATATATAATATATTATATTATATAATATTAATATTAATATTATATTATATGATATTAATATTAATATTATATTATGTTATGTATAATATATTCCCCCCCCCTCAAAAAAAAGAAAAAATATACCCTCGAGAGACAAAATCGCTGTCGCAATTTTCAAATTATTGCTCGTCCAATTTGCATATACCGATAAGCATTTTATCATCTATGAATATCGTCCTATATATTCATTCAGGTGAAAATTAAAAATCTACAGCGCGGTTAAATTACTATTGATCACACCTCATTCATGTCCATTCGAATATAAAATACAATTATGCATTTATTCTTGGCATTATAAATTCCAGCGTAGATTATTGGACATAGAGTGCAACAATGGATCTCCCATCAAATTTGTAACATTCGTTATGCGTTTCACTATTACGCTTTACGATCAATTTCACTCGATGTCAAAGGGTTGACGATAAATTTCTGAAGTTCGTACGTTTACACGCGAATAAGTGAACTCTAAAACATGACAATATTCTTGGACTGTTATAATAATTATAACTATTATATATTTATGGAAATTCATATTTCTAGCAACGTACATAAAAGACTGGAACCTAAACAGAGAATTTAGTGTAACGAGTGCACTACTTTAGCAATTTTATATTTCTAATTATTTCTATTATTATATTAATTTCTACTATTTCTTAGTTCTGTTATATTTCTATTATTTCATTATTTTTATATCTCCTTATTTTGTGTGCGTAATGAGTTCGTGTATTTTTCGGTTTCTCATAACTCGTAATAAATAATACATTGTCGCGGTTTTCTTGAAAGTTGAAAATTTCTCAATAAATATAAAAATGTTTGACCAAACGTAGACTTATTAAACATTCGTCGCCTGTTATTATTTTTAATAGCTTAATGACATCGAATGAATCTGATCCGTCTGGATGGTCATCGATCGTGTTTGTCGTCGATCAAAATTAATTCCCAACGGGACATAAATTCGTAACAGAGATTCTCGCGTGATTCGAATAAATCGGCTGCCGTAGTGATATCGTCTTTGAAATCGAATTCGAACTGTACTTTCGAATGAATTTTCTATAATATACGGCGTGCAAGTGGGCGCGAGCACGAGGGAGCGGTAATGCGACAAAACGGCGAGGACGTAGCACAGATGTTCCTTAGGAACGGTGTCGCTAGACGGCTATTAGAAATTCGAAGGAAACTGCACAGCTCGCGGCGACAGAATTTCCAGAATTCGGTAGAGTGCGGGTGTATCTCGACTGTAAATCCACCGGGAGTCATTATATATGCGCGCAGTTTCGCGCGATAAATATTTATCGCGGGACGATACTGTTTCGGCCGAGGCGATAACCAGCTGCGAGCCGATCAATTCCTCTTAACCATGCAGCGATCGCGCTCGATCTCGACGCTATGATTGACGAAACAAACGGACCCGAATCCATTCTCAATTTGGTAATTTTAGATTTTGTTGCATTGCATTCTCGTGCCACTCGCTTTCCTTTTCATTTCGTTCTTGTTGAAAATTCATGGCGACAGGGAACGTAACATCGTTCGTGCATGTGAAAGTCCTCAGATAAATAGAAAAGAAGAGAGACGATAGTAGAAAGTATTTCCTTCCTTTCTCGTTTTTTCATTGATTAAAATGGCACGAGAATCTGTCACGAGTAATATAATTACATTTGTTTTTAGACTAACAAATCCTTAGTCGTTTATTTTCTTGAGCGTTAAAGTTACATTTTCTATTTATTTTTCATTTATTATTGTTACTGTAATGATTCGTTCTAGTAGCACAGAGATAGAAGAATTCAATTTTACATTTCTCACTGTGATTAAATTTAAATCAGAGATCTAAGGAAATTTTCATTCGCGTAGAAATTTCTAAATCAAATTTTAAAAGATATTCTTCCTATTCACCCTATCATTACATTTTCTTTTCTCTCTCTTTCTGTCAAATCAAACGACCTTCCATTAAAATTATAAAAGAGAAAGAAACGATCATTTAAAGATACCCATCCCAGGAATACCTCCATTTCATCGACCTTAACCTAATTTCTTTATCCTCTTGTAGATATCTAGTCGTACTTAATTATTGATTGAAGAGCTTCCTGCATGAAAGAGAATTTTTTACGTCAAAGGAAACAGCTAGCCTTGGGGGTACTTTTGCTTCTACGTGACAAAAGGAAGAAAAAAGAAGAAAAAAAAAAGAAACAGAGATCTCCTGCGACGTCGTTACGCGATATCATAACTGGGTTACAGCGTGAACAACGTAAACGTCGTAAGATGGTAGTTATCGCATTTATTTCCTGCTTAACCCAGATAAACTTTCAGAAACTTTCTTCTACGGATTTATCCCAAATAGATTATATAATAGCAAAGAAACCGCTGCGACGATAAGGATACTTTCACGCGACATTTCGTTGAAACGAACGATCATCCCCCTACGCGATTCAGAATATCGTAATCCCGTTAAATTTATTTGCAGTATACGCGGAAATTAATTATGTTTCCTTTGCTTGATTGTTTACTTAGCGAAACACATTACCTAATTAAACGAGTATTTACCGTTTTGTGCAATGTTTGTTTCAATAGATTTCTCCGAATTAATCGAACAAAATTCGATTCAATATTACAATCGAATGCATATTGCCTGATTAATACAGAGCTAACTGTTTTTGCTAAATAGCAAAGAAGTTTATACAAATAATTACTTGTGGCAATTATTTTCAAATATCGTTGATACATTTGTTAGGACCTTCAAAGTCGCACGTCTAACATTTAAAAGTTATAAAATATCATCGAAAACTAAATTTCAATGCGTCTAAATAAATATGTCTTTTGTACATTGTTCAGCATCGAAGGTAACTATTTTTGTATTAATTGTATCAGTATATATTTTACATTGTAAAATATGTACATATTATGCATTGCATACGTACATAATTTTGTATTAATTAATTATATCAAATTAACCACTAAGTTATAAATTTTCGTACTGAAAATTAATCTCACATCTATATTAATAACCGAATGTATTAACATTAAAGGAACGGACTGACAATTCTGCTAAATTAAAAACTCAAATCGAACGCAAGTGTTGTACTTTCGTGTGTCTAGAACCAAAGAATTCAAGCTCCCAAAGGGTGCAATTACACTAAAGTCATACCTCACTCGGCCGAGCGAAACATCGCGAAACACCCGAGTCGATTTCCTCGTATCTTCGCTGAACGGCTGAACGTTTAAACGAGGAAAAACGAAAAGAGAAAAAACAGAAAAGAAGGAAAGAAGGAAAGTGGATAACATCCCGAGGAAAGAGATGATAATAGAGAGACAGAGAGAGAGAGAGAGAGTTTTCGAGAATGGGGAACGAGTTAAGGGACTCGGTATCTTTTAACCCTCGGTATTCCAAGGGTTAAGACCGTTAAACAGCCAGCCAGGAGTCGTGTCACTGGAGACGAAGAATAAAGCTGTAATATGAGAGCCCTCGACATACTCCATTATTCACCACTTGAACGTAATATTTGCGGTGTGATATGGTTTCAGGATCCAATCCCAAGCGAAGATAAGCAGACGTTGCTTCTAGTACTTGCCATCTGCGACCTCCACTTCCTCCCTCTCCCACCCCTTTTCCACCCGCCCTCCCCCCCTTTCTCGTTCGCAACTCTAACAGATTTTCGTTCCCATAGTATTGGATAACGCCTCCCCTTTTAACGTTTTCGTGTCTTCCTCGTGTTCCTGGAACATAAGTAACTTTCTTTTCTCTTTCTCTCTGCCACCGATCGTACGGACATAATAAGATGGTTCGATTCCCAGTGATGAAGTGAAAAGGGATGTTGGAGTCAGACACCAGCGAAACCAGCGTGGCGGAGATATTGCCCAGCCGCACAGAATTTCCTCGCCGGCGAGAATAATATAAAAGTTGTAATGATGGGGGAGTTACGCGTGAATTATTGAAAGGTCACGTTGAACGACTCGGTAAGCAGAGACAGGCGCGGGTACGAATCATTATAGCGTTTCGTGCTGATAAAATTTTAGAGAAATGTTAATTCGGATAGGACTCGTTCAAAATATATAAATAATAATAAATAATAATAAATAGCATAATACTAAATAATAATAAATAGCGTCATAAATAGTCACACGTTAGTAAAGGGTATTATGCTATGTGCCATATCGTGCAAATGTTTCAAATCAATTATTTAAAAAAGGAATTATAATTATAATTATAAAATTATATGTATGTATGCATAAAAGAATGTACGATTATATTCAAGTGTTCCAGCTGAGAAAGTCATCTAAATGTCTTCTTTATTTTTCGTGTTTTGACAATTATTCGTAACACGATTTAAATGGCTTCTAGGAAAGAGGCAAAGTGTTTTCTTGTCGGCTCATTTTCTCTGAGTCTTTTCGACGAAGATATCGTCATTTTTTTCTATTGCATACTGCGTAGTAGACGGAAAATTTGCGATTACTTGTACAACCTACACAAATGTGTGAAAACGAGTTACTGTAAATTGGAATTGATTGTTTGACTTCTCTGGGCATGTGTTTTATTTCTTAAACTGCTTCACGATTCTCGTATTTACCATTTTCTATAATATTTGCAGATTACAAAGGTGGAATATCGTTTTTGTTTATGAAAATCGATAACTAATGCGGTCGCTGTTTGTCGTTCACCGTTTGTGTGCATTAGCGTTCGCGTTCGATACGTTTGAAATCGACTCTCTGCTGACCCAGTCGTTCGTACGCAAAGGTTAAAGCGGATGAAACGTTTCAAAAGGGGATTGAAGAATCAAAAATCTGATATCACCCCGAAGAACGCATCGACAATCTAAAACAAAGCATGAACCATGAACCGAAAGAAACGAGAGCGTGGAAAATAATTTTCACTTCTAAAATGAGCGACGTTGCGCTTGAACATCGAGACAACGTACAGAGGAGAATTATGAAATGAGTGTAAATAACAGAGAGACAGGGATAAATAAAACGTCAACATCGAAGAATCGATTTCCTCTAAAATCAACACCACCAACGTGAATAATAAAATTGCTTCTTAACGTTGAGATCAGATACCGAGAATAATTACGAGATAAACGTTCAAAGAGTAGCGAATGTTTAACGACAACAGAAATGCACGGATGAATAAAAACAATCGTCGGGAGAATCGGATTTCTGCGAATCGTTTCACTTCGTTCGCGGATCAATCGTAATATCCCCGAATCGTAAAGTATTCGCGGTTCTACGCTCGAACGCATCGAACCGAGACAGGGCGTGAATGAGAGATTCATGCCGCAGGTAATTCAATATCCACCACTGAAAAACATCCCTTTGATGCTCGCCGCGCGTGTATTGTATTTCCTTTAGCGGGATTTCATCGGTGCGTAAGTTTATCATGAAAATATTATCGGCTTTCGATACCTGAATAAGTTACGAGGCGCGAAACCCGATGTCTGATTATTGTCTCCTGCGAGACAGCTTTACGAGTCAATGGCGGTCGGGATTTTTATGGGCGACGTGTTTATGCTAGCTCCGTGTCGCGAACATTGCTGAAACGTTTGGCCGCAACATTTGGAAAATTGTGGGAACCGAGATGCATAAAGATTGAACAGCTGATAAGGTATTCCAATGCGGGACTGCAGTCGCCATTTTGCTTCCTTTCTTATTTATTTATTTATTTATTTATTTATTTACTTTTTTTTTTTTTTTGCATGGAAGATACTCTCTATGATTATTTTGTGTTTCGCTGCGTGTAAGATTCAACAGAGAAGAAGATAAAAGCTGAAATCTTTCTTGATGATTATATATTAACTCGTAGAAGATTTCTTAAAAGCCAAATATAAAATTAAAATGCACAACCAACCTAACACAAACGTCACAGTCATTTGGATTCCAGCTTATCAAGGAATAGAAGGAAATGGAAAAGCCGACGCAGCAGCGAAAGAAGCCGCAGTTCCCTCACTTATTAACAATCGCAACCATCTTCCAATCCGCTGCGACGACCAAATAATCCATTGCAAAAAAGTAGCAAAAAACAAATGGAAGAATACATGGAAAACAGCTAAAAGCACCCAACTATACAAAAGTAGATTTTCACTAGCAAACTTTAACAACAGGAAAGAAGGAATAATTATCACACGCCTAAGAACCGGTCATACCAAGCTGACACATGAACACAAAATCAAAAAAACTACACCATCCGCTTGCACTCATTGCAATAACCATCCATTAACAGTAACTCACATACCGCACGAATGTCACACCACAGAAATTCAAAGACAGAAATACGTAATCAACGCAAACATAAATAACTGACTTTTCAAAATGACATACAAAGAGTATTAAAATATTACTACTACACACATATCTGGTGGCACCGTCGTCGTTAATGACCTCGCTGTCGATGCAACATTAAAGAAAAATAGAAGAAGAAGAAGAAAATTAAAATACAACAAATAATAGGTAATGCAAGAAATCTAGAAACATCTATGAAATCGAAATTTCTACTCAATCTAAAGCTTATAATATAAATATAAATTATTTTCTTTGCCAGCGTGAGTTGGCTTACTATCGGGGGATACAACCATCTTTGAAATTTTCGAGTCAATCGATTCATAAAAACGAACGAATAAAGTTCCTAAGAAAGTGCATTTCCTCCCGTATCAGTCTCGTTTATTACTTATCGAATTTACTAGTTAAAAGTTGGACACTTTTCTAACGATCCCGTTAGACGGGATTAAAGGAAAGTTCGCTGGGCGTCGTATGAAATTGTGGCGGCGAGTCACAGAAACCGCTAATAAATCACCTTAAATCGTCAATTTCCAAGGAGCTTCTAGTTTCGCAACTTTACTACCCTCTCTCGCCCTCTGTCTCACCTCGCTCGGCCTGCCGAGTTTTCCCGTGAATTAACTAAGAATTATGTTCTTGTTTATCATAAGTTGTGACTGCGAAATTTACTACCTCTTTCGCGACACGACGGTGCGCGCGGATCAGAATGGCTTCAACGTGTTCGAAACTATTTTTCTTCTTTTAATTCTGATTTAACGTTGCGAACGCAAACGTTCGCTCCCTTTCTGTAACAGAACTCTGTTAATAAATCTGTGAAAGGGAAATTCTTTTAACCAAAAAAAAAAAAAAAAACAGAAAAAATAATAATAGCAGAAAGAAGACAAACATTGATATTTCGTTCGAAAAAAACGTCGCTGCAGATGTTAAAGTTGGAATATTTTCGATTTATACGTGATTATATTTTATTTCGCTTTAAATTAAAACGAAATATGTCCAGTTGCACGATTTAATGAATGCAATTGGTATTACTGGCTTTGGCGACTGGCCGTGGCCAGATGGAAAAAAAAATTGTCTCGCATTCTGTTGCGATTTCTCGTTGTGATTTTTCATTTCATATTTCTCTCTCTCTCTCTCTCTCGGCGGTGATTGCTATATTTATAGCTTTAGCCACGATAGAAGAGAAATATTAAAACCGTTCGCGTGCTATGACATTTCGCGAAATGCGTTCTGGGTCATCGAGAGGAGATTGACTTTCGACGTTGAAGCTTCATAGACATTCGTGCATCGTACCTGAACGTCGTCGTAACGAATGAATTAAGTATAGCTTGCTCGCGGATTTTTAGTCTGGGAAATTGCCAAGCCACGATGCTTCGTCGTTGCGATATCTGATTGAAAGGAACACGTTCATATTTATAACTCTCTGCAAAATTGTGTCTCGTAATATACACTCGTCAATTTTCATTATTTTATCAAGCTTTTCTCTTACGAGTAACACTATATTTGCCATCGTCATCAAAAATAAAAACGTTTAGACGTTCTACTATATTCAGACATATTTGATCATATCGCAAATCTTGGATGTAATATTCTTTCACATATATTTTAATCTCAAGCTTCAATTAATTGTTAATCATTGTCAATTAATAAATAATTTCACAGAACTCCTGTTCTCACAATTGACCCTTGCGTTAGTAACAAAGAAAGAGGCAGTCATGGTACTCGATTAAAAATTGCAAATTATATATTAAATATATGTAAATGTACTATTATATATACATATATCTATGTACATATAATAGTAACGTACTGTTATAATATAATATAAATATACTGTTACATATACATAGATATATGTAACATATATAAATAATTATAAATAACAATAAATATATTTATAATCAAAATAAAAGTAACTGTAAATAAGCGTGAAAATGTGCCGAGCAAGAACGTGAAAAATTACGAGCACGTGTAATTAACAACAAATATGTTTGTAATTGAAATAAAAGCAACTATAAACAAAAAACGAAACATGAACAAGAGAAAAAGATTCGCAAAAATGTGTGTCCCATCGACAACGCAGATCGGGATCGACCCGAAGATCTTGCCATAGACAAGATATCTCCTCGGGATTAAACCAAGCGTAGAATAACATTCGGATGCGTGTATTTCCCGTATCACGGTACGTGACGATGGTTTAATAACTGTCTCCGGGCTGGATCCGATTCTGTAAACCGTTGGTGAACGGTCACGTTCACACGGTGCGTAATCATTCCTACGAAACTTTATCCTTTTTGCAAACAGCAAGCCGGCAAACAAACAAGCAAACGAACGAACGAACGAACGAACGAGCGAGCGAACCAACTGCACGTAATTCACGGCGTTTGCGTACGTTGTTTCAGGAAGCAGCGAGCCATGGCTGAAGAGCGTAAAGCACGCCGAACTAGGCACAGAGGTGCAACTGCCGTGCGTGCTGAAATTGCAGCAGTGCGAAGGACTTCACAGCATCAAATGGTATCGCGGGGCGACGCGTATCTTCATTTTCAGCGAGGATGCCGGAATAACGCGCGGCAACAACGACATCGCCGTCAGGTAAAGTACACGTACATCAACTTTATTGTTGCCTTCTCTAGATGAGAACGCGAGACAACGACGGCTTGTCGTATTAACAGGCAACACGACGTTCCTTCACACGATGGCCGTAATATATACACATATGTTCCCCTTTATTTTTTTCATTTTTTTTTTTTTTTGTTTGGAGCTTCGAGTGACTGGTAGTTGAGAAAGGTCGCGAAATGTTTCAATGCCTTAATATATAGATAGATTGGCGATGTTTGACAACAGATTCTCTGCATGTCTCCTCTTTATTCTTCAAGTTGCTCGTCCGCGTTCATAAAATCTTTGAATGCCACTCAACGAGTGTTTCCATCAATTTTAGAGCAGCTCTACGACGTTGCGTTTTCAAAAATTATTTCAGAGGCGAGATCCTTCCTGCTCCTTGCATTCGAATTCATTCTGATACAATTTTTATATTCCAGTCGGTTAGCTATAATTTTAATTATTGTATCAGAGAAATTAGAATGCAAAGAGGTCGTGTCTAGAATTTCTAAAAGCGCAACAGTGTAAACTTGTGGAACAATTGTAAAAAATTATAAATTGGTCGTTTCGACCACTTTGATAGTTTCAATGTTAACAGAGCTGTAATGTAATTGTTGCAGTATTTTAGAAAAAAAGTTTTTTTAACGTATCTATTTCAATGTATCACAGACAAAAGCCAAAAGAATATGTATGTATTGATCATTTCAGTTTTAAGAAAAAAAGATTGGAAAATACATACTGATTTTTGTTTTGAGATTGTTTATGCGGAGAGGAGGCAAGAAGAAGAGAATGTTGGAAACGAAAGAAAATTAAAGATTTTCCAAGTCAATTGTGACTAGTGTTTGCATTCCTGCTTCCTGCAATATTCATTCCTTGTAATACAAATTACGAAATCAATAATCAATTTCTCCGTATGCACGCATGACATAAATTTGGAATCGCAGTCACGAGTTGGAAAATGAATTTCAAAAGACCATTCGATGTAAAAGCTTTTCAACTTAGATTTTTTGTTCCAAATTTGTAAACCCTCTTGGTATAAATTTAACGAGGGTTTCGTTGTATAATACTATCTATAACATTGTCTCACACTCGCTTCTATGGATATTGTTATAGAACATTTTCGAAATACCGCAATGAAGCACAAGCAGAATTAATAATCTTGTTTGCGCGGTTTGTTTGGCAGATATTAAGCCGCTATTCGCTTCAGAGCAAGTTTCTCTGAGCACAAAATGAAGCAAACTCTAAGCGGGAAATAACAACAGCATGTAAAGTTCGGTCTATGACGAAAAATAATTAAACTGTTACCCAAAGGGCGCTTAACGCCGGGGATATAAATATTTCTTTCAATAATATTACGCATATTGATCCCCTCTTTGCGTGAAAGTACTTTACTCTTACAATATATAGATAAATTGAATTTCGTTCAAAATTCTAAGTTGAAAAATTTTAAACGTTAGTGGTAGTCTCTAGTTTCCTCTAGAAATTAAAAATTGAATAATAGAACGATGCAATTTCTCATTAAATATTTGTTTCAAATAATTTTTTCTTTTTCGAGAAGGAAATAAAAATTAAGTTGCAAATTCTTTTGTGACTCTCGTGGAACTGATGGAACGGTGTATTTCGAGACAATTTTTATAAAGATCGTTCATTCGTTACAATTTTCTTGTGCAATACGATTTCATTGTAGAAAACTAAGGGGACCATTTCAAAAATCATTTACCTCTGTTCCAAGCTTGAGTACATCGTATAATATATTTATTATACTTGCACTTTCTATCGACAAAATTTATCGAACGGTAATTAAATTATATTTCAATTAATCACAGTCGATTAACAACCAGGACACATATCGCATGCGTGCAAAATCGTCAAAACGAATTTCTCGACGTCCCATAGAAATTAGCTGAACAGTTGCTGCATATTTCTTTGAAAGTCACGCACGTCCACCGATCTCGACAAGAGAAATGGACTTTTTTTTAATTCGCTTGAACGTAGGCCATTAAGCACAAAGAATTCGATCGTTCCGCGCGGAGAAAACTCGATCGCGAGGCCGCTAGAAAAATGAATATTACATCGAAGATATTAAAACGGTAGAATTATTATCGTCATTTACGCGGCGCTGTGAAAGCTTCCGGCGACGAAGGGGGTAATTTCAAAGATACGGAACAGCTGGTAATCCGGGATTAGACGGCGAAAGTAGGCCAACCAAACGATCTCTGTTCCGATGGGCTTAATTTCGTCCGAAATGTTCGTCTTGTCGAGGATGAATCGGACGTTTCAAAGGGATTCTTTCTTACTTTGATATCACGATGAAAATGTCGCGTTGATCCGCTAATCGTTTGCCGAGAAACAAGAATCACGACGCGAAGAATGTTTCCTCGCTTTGCGTTTAGGGGGAAAGACAATCTCTGTTGGTCGAAAGTTGTTCTCGCAAATTATCGTAAATTTCACTTTCGTTCGCCTAAAAAAAAAAAAAAAAAAAAGAAAAAAAATTGCAGTTGTTCACTACGACGAAAAGTCTAGAAACTAATAATTGTTGCAAACAAATAAGTATAACTGAGATATAAGCTACGATGTTAGAAAAAGTTAAAGCGAGAACGACAAGTGAGTCAGAAAGTAAATTCTTGTAGATTCGCGAAAAATTTGAAGTTTAATGGACAAAACTAATTTCTATTTAAATTATTTTTATTTAAATTACAGCTCGTATAAATATCAAAGTAACGTGAATATACGCGGTGATAATTTTATTTTACGGATAGGGAGAACGTTATATATATGTATAGCGTGAGATAGATAAAGAAGTTTCTGTACGTGGTGCAAAATGTTTCGCACTTGTCATTGATTTATTTGTCAACGACGAAATTTTTAGTAAAATGTAAACTTTCTTACACGTGTTTTCTACACTTAATTAAAAAAGCATACCGAGAGCAGAAACGCTGAAGATTGTGATATTGCATAACAATGCGAAAAGTTATTATTTTCAGTACGACAGACGCAGTAACGCATATTTCTATATTTAAACGCCACGGATTAAATTAAAAAATATCTACATTTGAATCTACCTTTTGTTCCTCGGCCGTTTCTGCTGTTGACCAAGTAATTTTATATTATACATTTCCCTGTCAGTTGCAGTTTGTAAAGCGTAAATTTTTAAGCTTCGCAAAAATAATTCAATTAAAATTAAGCACGCGTTACTCGATACAGTGGAACTTCAGAATGATATCGTGGATCGCATTTAACGAAAACGCGATCTGTTAAAATTTGCAGAAACCAGGGATTATATTCTCTTCGCGATTGCTTTTTTCGTGAATCAGTATATAGGATCTTCGAATTACGTATCTATTAATCTCATATTGTTACGGGAATTCCGCTGATCGAAATTTAAACCGCCTCTGCGAGCATAAAGAAAAAGAAAAACTGATTTTATGAAAATACGAAACTTTTAAAACAAATCCTCTTACTGGCTTTATATTTTAATACTACTTTGTGCTATAGTGGGATGATGGGTCAAATCAATACTAGGTAATCCTGCTCTTCCAGTACAATGGGTTCCAAGACGTAAATCTATCCTTAGCTCCGGAATTTTTCTTCGTAACGGTATTTCATTTCATACTGATTCTGTCTGTCGCAAATAGAGATGGATGTATGTAAGAATTACGCGCGATTCATTTTTTTGAAACAGATTGATTTCAACGCTTGAAATGTCACTGAAAATTTAGCAATGTTTTGTGCAAAATACATATTAGATGACGAGTCGTTCGCTTTCTAAGCAGAAATAGAAGCTAAATAAACAGACAATGAAAGCTACAAACAGTAAGCGAGGAGAAAACAGCACGAGTGAGGTTTATTTGTTACCTGACTCACAATTGAACACAGATCAAATCAATCATCTAAACGAGAGTTTTATTTAATTTCATTTGCACGTATGATGCATGAAAATATCCATAGCCTCGTGATTCGAACGATGTACAAACATTCTTAACTGCCCGTCGATAGAAATGCAGACTGTAATTATTAAACTCTCGGTATACTGCATACTAAAAAGTAACAAGCTATAAATTTCATATTAATTTAACATTGAAGTTTAACCAACACAAACATTTGACATCGACGTTCTACGCAACATCGACATAAGTTTAACTTTCGATTATACGGTTTAACATTAAAGTTATAGTTCAACATTATGAATTCTAATCTTCCACGTATATCTCCGCCTAGAAATTTCTCCCTATAAATGCACGAATAGACAGTAAACTTCATTAGTGTTTGAAGTCAATTATCGTCTAACACATTTACCACGGAGAAGTCGTGGACAACCGTGCGACGTTGTTGCTGGCTGAATCGTTTAGCCGACCCAATTTCCCGGGGACGGGCAAAGGAAGTGGAAAAGAATCGAAGAGAAGTTAGCGAGAACTTTATTATCCTATTGGCCCGGTCTCCTCACATCGGCCATTGACAATTTCTCGCGGTCCCTCGGCCGATTGTCGCTGAATCGCCAGGGAAAACGCGATAAAAATTCTCTCGCTGGCCCCTCCGTTAACGGAGGGCTCGGTGTAATTGAAAACGTCAGCTCGCCCATCGGACGAATACTTATCACGTGACACACACACACACAAACTGTCCCCTGTCAGAATTGCCTGGAATAAAACAGCGAAAAAAAAAATACAATTGCGCGAGAAAAGAGTGGGAAAGGATCGCGGGGAGGTGGGGAGGGGGGGAGTGGAAGAACGAAAGAAAGAAAAGCGAGAATGCTTTACGTTCATTTACATTTCAGAACTTTTATCGCCACATCCTCGCCAACTCTTCTCGAACTTTTCTCATTTACCGTCATCCGATTTAATCTGCCACCTTCTGTCCTCGCCTGCCGTGTCTCTTCCTCGTTTCCTTTTTTTTTTAAACAGTTTCTGTCGCGGAATGCGAGTGATTTTTACGAAAGAAAAAATTTTTGTAGCGGGGGGAGGGGGGGCGATCGATTTGATTTCGAGATTTCGATGGCTCGAAAGGACTTTTGGTACTCTTAAATATCTGTCAATATCCAAGGTGAGGAAGTAAATCTTACGTCGTTTTGTCAACTTTCTCGTTGTTCTTTCTTTCAGTTCGTGTAGACATTGCATTATTGTTCTGAATAATTAGAGAATGGAGCAAATGGTTCTGTATCGACATTGATAGATTGATACGTTGCTCGTAATGTAACAAAAATTAATCTTAGTTCTTAATTGGTATCGTTGAATCATTGGAAATTTTTCGTTTACAAATCTCTACTGTACAGAGTGTAAAATAATGACATTAAATGTCTGTAACAGTAAATTGAATATAGATAACATAACACAAATCGTAATACTTTACGTGTTCATCCAACAATATTATTTCGAAAAACGATTATTAAAAAGGACAAATTTACATGTATCGCGTGTAAAAAATTTAAGTGAAAACGATTTTTGCGCGATGCTCATATGCAAATCATTCAAGTTCACTTTTCTTGGCAAAACGATTCCAACATTTCTTTCTTCAGTTGTGACAAGAAATTGCAAGTAATAACTCATTTAAAACAGAAAACGATAAATCTTTCGACGTCATCCGTCGAACTGTTATTACTCCCGTTTGAAGATATTGTTTCTCTTGTTTGAACCGTTTGAAAAGCAGACGTGTCGATGGAAAGAATTCGCTGGGACCCGAGCGTCAGGCAGGAAATATAAATTAAAGGGAGACAGAGCGAAACAAGGTTGACGGAAATTCGTAATACGAACGAAAATATACCGATTAAACCGATCGAGGGAGTGGAAACGGCGCGTTCCGGCGAGAAATTCTCATCCCCGTGTTGCTGCGCACTAGGAACGTGCACACGAAACACGATTCTGTCCGTGTATTAACACGCTTCCTTATCCAGCGCAATCCCCGTGAGAGCTTCTTTCTCAAAATACAATTTTCCGCGGCTGAGATACTTGGAAAGATACATTCTGCCGTGGAGAATATTTCTAAGCGGCCATGGGAGGGAAAGCCTGAGGTACGCTTCGCGTCAAATGGGAAATTGACTTCTTCGGATCTTTCACGTTTTTCCTTTTTTCCGGTGTGTCGTCGCGCGCGACACGGATAACTTTCATCTCGAAAGATTTATATCGATGCGGTTACGCAAAATATCGCCGGACGTGCGTTTCGTACCGTTCGACAGTGTATTTTATAAACGTGCTTCAGTTCGCTGACCATTGTGCGTTCACGTTCTTTTCAAGCCGCCTGGTTGTTTTCTCTGGAATTGTCAGAATGAATTACAACGAGTACAAAAGAGATATCGTACTTGGGATTGATTTTCGGTGATTTTTAGTTTCAATTTTTTGTACGATCGTCGAAAACGTATTTACGAACGTAATTGCACTGCATTACTTAAGAATTTCATCGCGTGTATAATGGATTTCATACTGTTGCCAAATTCTGGGTGTACGGGTATATCTCGAAGATATAACTAGAAATAAATCGAAAGAATAAATGAGAGAAAGTAATTCCTAGAAAATGACTGTGACAAAATATATTTGAGAATTATCTTGAAGACAGATGAACGATTAAAAAAAAAAAGAGTAATTCATAGAGAATAATCGTGACAAAATCTTGTAACTTTTCAACGCACGTTGAAGAGATTTCAAAGGTACCATTTTGAAGCTCTACTTTCATGGAATTTTATCTTGTAATACTTTCTCTGTATATTCTAAATAAATATACTTAATATCACTGTATACACTATCGCTCAAAAATAAAAAGTTTTTATTTTTAACATTCAATATGCGTTGTAAATAATACAATTTGTATAATCGTGCGTGTATGTTGTCAATATACCAGTGCCTCAAAGATTCCTCATTACACGAAATTCAGAATTTTTGAAACAAACACAGTAATTACCCAAAGCAGGGTTACCTTTTGACCAGAAGCATACTAGGACACTCTTGAAACATTTATGATACGAAAACTAATCCGTGACTGGAGAGTTAAAGCAACGTATCTTTGCAAGATACAACGTGTACGTCGCGCACGAGAATAATTCGTCTAATACCAAGCGCATATTGCACGTGTTGCAAAAGAAAAAAAGAAAAAAAATGGCGCAATTCTTCTTGTCCACGTGTGTCACGTTTCCCACCGTTTTTCTCCTCTCTGCCATGAAGTCCACCTATGTGCGTCTGCTTATCTCATTTCGTGCCTTCCTATTTACCTACTGTCCAGCTTATCGCGTCCTCTTTCTCTGTATCTAACAGCCATTTCGTTTCTTTGTACGTCCGTCTTCGTCGTCGCGCCGTCTGTTTCCTCTATTTCCCATCCCCGGTTCTCGTCGGTTGACCTGGCCGTTTCACGATGAAAGACGCGATCGCGGAGGCGATTACAGCAGAAGAAGAAAATTGCCCGGAACTTACGACCACCTTCCCGAAACGTATTTGCCTAGCGTTGCACTATTTCTTGTGAATTCCGACTTGTGAATCTCCGACTCTCCGCGAAAGAATTCACCGGGTGAAGAAAGGAGACGCGAACGATCGGCTCGACGCCATATCGAACTTTAATTTCACCGAGATTACGGGCGCAATCTCTCGGCGATGGATGTTTGATCGTTGGTAATGACCTACGGTTACATATTTACCAGCTGGACTTTGTGAAAGTCGATTGGCTCGGCGTTTGCGTCCGTGCAGCTGCAAAGTTGTTTCTAGTTACGTTTCGAAATCTAATCGGAATCGAAATTCGTGCGGTTAAGTGTCTGAGATCAGATTTCAGATCGAACTTGAGGATTTTTGTGAAGTTGGCGATCGTTTCAGAGGTTTCTTAGTTTTTAAATTATTTTCGAAACTCGGAATTTGATATTGGAAGCGTAATAGATGATATGTTAAATAATATAGTAAGTATGGGACATGTGATGTTGGATAAAAAGATATATATATATTAGGTACAGGATATTGGGTAAAGAATTTAATACTTTAAATTTAACATTTTCAAATTTGGTAATAAATTAATAATATTGTAATATTTTAATAATCTGCCTTAATTAATACTGGATTAATACTGTTAATAATCTAGTAATAATTTATAATAATCACTAATAATCTGCTTCAACACTAGAACTACCGACAATTAAAACTTAAAATTCCAATCAGAAACATTGAAGCAAACAAATGGAAGAACTTTATAACAGAGTAGAATTTTATATCTACGAAATTTCTAGGAAAAATTACAAATTGATCATCTCGACGAATTTGGTAGTTTCTAGCATTAAATATCAACACTGTCGTAACAAAACTGACAACATTGTCCCAAGCTTCGCAACAAATTAATGACACTCTAGATATAACATCTGCAAATTGAAAAGAAAAGAATGATTATTCCTTTAAACAAAATCGCATCTTCCGCGCAACTGTTAAATACCCCCCCCCCCCTGTTAACGAGATCTCCCTACCAACAGGAAACACACTTTTTATATTACGAGTCATATTATTTCATATTTCCCAAAACCAGACGCGAGCCAGTGAATCCTGAAAACTCGAGCGAGTAGGAATAATTAAAAGGCGGGCCAGAACTCGCGGGTGAAATCGACGACGCATTATCTCGCTTCCCGTGCAGCTTAGCCGGGACGCACGAATTGCGAGACGCTTAGGCGACGGGGCAAAGGGGGCTAAGAAGTCGTTTCATTTTCAATGTAATTCCTGCTCCCCTCGGTATTATCCTGTTCTATCTCCATTTCGAGCTCATTAAATTGTGAGTTCGGATTACGCGTGGCGGGTATTTAAGGTGGATTTCTCCTTCGCGTCTGATGGGGGAGGGGGGAGAGAAAACGATAAAAGAAGAGAACGTGTGTCTCTCTGCTCTCCACCAGCGAGTGGGAAGATTTTCGCAATTGCAACTTTGATAACGGCGCAAAAGCTGACCTCGAATGGCAGCCTGCCCACTTTGACGGGCTTTACGGTGTCGTTCCAGACGCCGGGAACAGGTTTCACCAGGAATTCCTATGTGTTCGTTATCCGGAACGCAAAGGGAAATCCTATGAGGCGGAGCACGAGAGAAATGGGGTTGGCGGAGAAATAAATTTATAAAGTTTCTTGTGTTTGTCGGGGATTTTTTTCTCTTTTTCCTGTTTTTCTCTCTCTTTTTTTTTTCCTTTTTCGAGAGCGTCGCGAAGTTTGGTCGATTGGAAAACTAAAGGGGATGAGTTAAAAGCGAGGGTCGATTTTTGGTTTATCTGAATTTTGTCGGCGAGCGGGATGTTCGGCCCGGTGAAGTGCGAATGTTCTTGATGGAAGGGAATTTGAACACGGAGATTTGCGTGCGTTCGGTTTTTTATTCGATTTCATAGCCGTTGCAACGTGTCGAGTCAGAAAATGAGATAATCTTGTGTCGAAGATTACCGGAGGAGTTTTAAAAATGCACATGCATGTGTATCGTAATCCAATGTTTGATTGTTTTAGAAAAAGGAAAATGCACGATCTCAGTTGACATTTGTCGATGCCGAAGTTTCAGAAAATCAAAACGGAACATTTTTATTCGTATTTTGTTGCGCTACTGCTCTGTGCAAGCTCGTGAAAAAATTATCCATCATGAGTGATGAGGAATCATTGATATTTCGTAAAGCGATATTTCTTAGAAAAAAAGAATCAGCGCTAGAGTTTCTTGTATTGCAATACAATATTAAGTTAAACGAATGAATACTTGATTAATTAATGCCACGTTCATTATGCTTATTATTAATAACTCATGTCTATCGCTATGAATGTTATCCTAACGTTATACTGCTATTAACAGATCATAATCTGCCTGGCTTGGACGGTATGATGCACGCGTTTGCAGTTATATGACATCAGACGTAAACGCGTATACAAAACGCTTCGTGATTCGTATTCCAGTTACCATTCACATTCTAGCAACGAACTATTTTCAGAGAAGAGTAAATTAAATGACTTTCCTCTCTAAATACGAAACCGAAGAAGAAAAGATTCTTATAAAAATTCGCACGCGTTTCAAATATTAAATTGTATATATTTTATTTATAAAAAAAAGATTATCAATATACATATAAAAATTATTACATCACAATTATTATAATATTCTAATAATATTATAATAATTATTGTAATGTTATTGTAATTACTCTCTAATAATAATACCGTAACATCATAAAATGTAATTGTAAAAGAATTCTACGAGTTCTAGTAGATACTTAATTAAAATGTTTGCTAATGTCTTAGCTACAAAACTTTCATTTGCAACAAAGTTTCATACAAATGAACAGAATGAAATCATTCGTACACGCGAATACACTCGCCTCAAGTAACTTTTTAATTGTGCGTCTATTGAGAGCTTGTTAAATACAAAAGTTGTACATTTGACGCTCGTGTAATCTACCGATCCTCTACTGGCGATCTATCTCACGTGATAGATGTTCAGGTTTAAATGACAAGCTAATTCATTTAATCGGGCATCGTTTGAAATTTGGTAAAATTGAAAATTGCCTCGAAAACGTTCCATTGCGATATTAAGAATTTCCACATAGTTGGCTCGACCTCGCAAATACACCAGCAATGCGCGTTATTATCAATCTTTTCTGCAACCGATAAACGCCAAATATTTTGCTAGATATTTATACAGTTCGTCTCTGCTCGTTTCAACGAACATAGGACGAGCGAGTACACATAGATCAACGTTCATCAATGTAAATTTCCATCCGCCATTGCTCCTTGCGTCCGCATTATGGAACGAAGGCGCTTTTGTAACCGGGCGAAGCGCGACGAATCATAAATTACATTTTGCACGGCAACAAACTCGAATCCATTACTTTTTCTTTATCCCCGTCGTTCTTTATCCGACGTTAGGTTCACTAACGGCAGATCAAATAAAAGAGAAAGAAAAAAGAGGAAAAAGTTTGTTCGTTTTCTTCGCGAGAGAGAGAGAGAGAGTCACGTTGGCGAAAACGAGATCAAGATCGATGTGAAATAACGCACCGGATGTGGAACTGGTTAATATTTTAATGAGACCTCCCCCCCCCCTCTCCATCCTTTGCTTCTCGAGCAATTCGTTGCCCGCTAATTTCGAACGTTCTCGGCCCGTGTTCTATCTACGTAATAGCTGACCCCGTGCTACCTATTTCCGGCCTAGTTTCTCGGAACCGAGTAATTAACGTCCTCGGCGTTCTCTCGGTGTCTTTAAAAGTTTCGGCGGAGGAAAAAAGAGAAAAAGAGAGAGAGAGAGAGAAGGAACTCGTTAGAAAAGCGATATGAAAAGATTACCGTGTCGCTATTTGCATCTGTTTCAGGGCAATTTTTCGTTATGCGTTTCTCCTTGCGTGCAACTTTCGCGCCAGTCGGACGAAAGAGCCGCTCTTAAAAAAAAAATAAAATAAAATATATATTTCGTTTTATTAGATCTTTTATTTTCGCAGGAAGGGAAATTGCTTCTGTCTTTTTTTTCTTTTTTTTTTAATTTCGTCGCGCAAAAGGGGCACACGGTGAAAGGATCTTTTTTTCCTCCCCCGAGAGATTAATGACTCGGAAACTGAATGTTCATTTGTGACTCTGCTGGTTTAATCTTCGTTGGGAATTTAGTTCTTAATTAGTTTTCCTTTGTTTTTCGCCAATATGCTATTTATAATAACTCGAACAATGGAACATTCACGTTAATAACGTGATGTTGATTTTCAGTGGTTTTTTCTTCTTTTTTTCTTTTCAAAAATTCGTGTTAAAGCTACGGTACTTGCTCCAAGATTTCTCAAACGCAAAAGTCCCTCGGAGTAAAGTAACTCGAAATCGTGACGCGATCGATTAGTCGGATTAATCGGACAAACCGCGCGGATATCGAATGCGTTTCCAGTTCACCTTTCTAAATTTAATCTAGCCGCCGGTGGCCAGAGAAATTTATCAGGTTTCGGATTTCATAGAGTGTACGCGATGGTTCGGCAACAACAACAGTGAATCGGCACAGGTGTACGAATTTTGAGCGCAACCGTTTTGACACAATCGATCGTGCACGTTAGAAACATATTGCGGCTGAATGGCGGGGTATTGGCCACCGGGAGGTCAAAGGATTTGACAGAATGCTCGTGGCGATTCGTACGTCAATCTCCAGGACAGACCATCTGACAAATGGAATGCATGATTAATGCTTGGTCCCTCCGTACGCTACTGCCGCTAATGGGCTAATCTTAACTGTGTCCATAATTACCAATTATATTAATCTTGTATCTCTGTGTCGTGGATCCGCTTGTTTCCATCGGTTCGACGTTGCAAATTGGTATTTTTTTATTAAATGAATTAGCACTCGAATCTTTTTATATGGAGTATACTTGACTATTTGATAGTTTGCATAGCACGTATATAGAAATATAGAAACGATTACAGGTATTCTTTTTTTTTTTTTTTATTAAATAAATATTCCAAGGTGTATACCTACATTCTGTGTGAAATGGTCTTAATTTAATCGTGCTATATGCTAATTGTTTGAAAATTCATATAATTGTATGGCAAAGAAAGATTTGTTACATTTATCAATAAGTTGGATATAAATTATCAAGCGAATGTTTCCTGAAACACAAGGTGCATAATGTTTCCACGAAATTCGCCCAATCTCTAACATAGCGTAATCATAACAATACGTTACAATATAATTAAACAATATATATCGTCTCTATAAAACATCGCAAACTTTACACAATCCAAACACATCTTACACGTGACTTCTACAAAGATCAATCCCACAGCAAAACAGTACAATGATATCTCCATGATGCTCCGCAATTATTTACTCCTCCCACCCTCTTAAATCTAAGCAACCATGCAGTTTCCCGTGCAACACGAGGGGATGGAATGCAGTCGAACGGAAAATCGCTTTGACAGAACTCGTAACGACAAAAGGCGCGTGGATCGATTTATTTTCACTCTTCGCTTATGCGCCAGTTATAATGGCCCCCGATGGCGTTTGATTCGCTCAACATGTGGCGTTATACGTTCTTTCGAAAGAGGATTAACGAGCGACGGAGAACGCGATCGATACTCGATCATCGGATCACACGCACGGAATTCCAATTCCTTCTGATTACGGGGGCGTGCTTAAGCGCGCGAGTAGTAGACGCGAGTACGTCTCGATTTTGCGCCACCACTGAGTGAGTGTGTGTGTGTGTGTGTGAGATTGGACAAAGCGGAAGATCTCGAACGGCAGCGTAATGGAAAACGTGCATTTCGATCCGTGGAACGTATCCGGATGATGACCGTGCGGAGCAGATTTAAAATTTATTTGAGCGAGCTAACCCGGACCCCGGTGACGGCTCATTTCGACGCTCGAGACCGGTGTTTTCGTGCAAAACGTCCGGCTCTCGCTTGTAATTGCGCGCTCGACGAACGACTTTTATTGTTGCGATCCGGCCCGAAACGCTTTAATGGAAGCAATTATTTAGTTTCGCTGGCATGTTACACGGAGATCGGCGAAAGCACCGTGTTCCAGTTCTTAATCATCGTGAAGGGGGGGGGGATTATCGCGACGGGGGCATTTAGGGATTTTGCGTTGTCGAAATTCGATGCAGATCCGTTTTTTTTTTTTTTTTTTAGGAATTTTTTGCGAACGCTCTCTCTGCCATTTTTCACTAATCTTTTTTGCACGACAAAAATTGACGTTCGCGAGAGAATTCCTTTACTGCGTTGAATTTCTCAACTCTGTGCAATATTTTTATTAATAGCTTGAAATAAAAATCTCTTTTTCGGATTAGACATTCCCTTGAATATTCGTCGCGATATTTCACCTGAAGATTTCAAATATTGGTTGAATTTTTTACAAAATGTTAGCTTATATATATATATATATATATATATATATATATATATATGTACGTTGTGTCTAATATATACCTAGACAATAAGTGAGTTAAAAATATAATCAAATTATACGTGTGAAACAAAAATCGATGAAATATTTCTGAGGCTGAAATTCAAGTTAATACTACTCGATCTGCCCTAACTGAAATTTCATTTTTGTTTTGCTGTCTAATCCGATACTTTTTCAAGTTTCCCAAGTATACGTTTCGACGCTGAAAAACGAAATGTCAGTTAGTTATTTCGTTCGTTTAATGAAATAATAGACGAGATCTACTAACTGTCCCTGTTACTGAAATAATTCAGCAGCGATTTATGAAATATAACGCGATATCGGGTAATAAAACTTAGTTACCGAGGACGAGTCGAGATCAAAGGGAAGCTTCCCTCGAACGGCGACGCGACAGAATGTCGTGAAAAGTTTAATGAAAGATCGCGATTCGTCCAAACATGGGGCGGAAAGTTCCTTCCACTGCCTTTGCAAAACGAAGCTTCTTTGGCGAGTTAAAAAAAAAAAAATCCCGTACGTTCTAAGGAAGTTCGTACAAACGTAAAACACGAAAGGCAGGAGATATTTTCGACCGAGTACAATTTTCCCCGTAAGAAGTTTAATAGCATTAACAACCATGACGATTTAACGTCGTCATCTGGTTTCTAAAACGATATTCGACGATATATTAGAGTTAATGACTCCGTAACACTAATTGTGTATTAATGGTTCGTCGTGTTACTTGTTAAGTACAAGTGAACATACACGGTGACGAAAGAAGAAAGGAATTTGAACTGTAGAATGTTTCAAAATCAGTACACGTTTCATAAATTTCAAGTATTTCGTCGATTAAAATCAATTTAAAATTCTTACCTTTGGGAGCAAAGGAAGTTGTTTACTGTTATACGTAAAATTAGTTGGGTATAGTAGCGAAATATCTCTCTAGATGGTCTTTCGGTAGAAATTATCGTGAGACAACTTCGAAAACACTAGCGAAATCGTAAATCGACGTGTAGCGTGTTTTATCTTTTCGTTGCGAGAGAATTTATGTCTTCGACCAGCTATAACGATTCTACAGGAATCATTGAAAATCAACCAATAACTTGTACGTACTTCAGCGCACACCGATACTTGTACAAATCAAATAACACTATCCTTCTTTCGAAAAAAAGAAAAATGAGAGAGAGAGAGAGAGAGAGAGTACGAGTGAAAATGAAACACTGGTGCGAAAAGTAGGGCCTAAACTTTATCGATAAAACATCGTCACAGTTAGTTCCTCCGCCCTTTGTCCCTGGAGATAGGAAAGATGTCACTCGCCGTCGTGTAATATCCTCCATCTTGGTACGACAGAACAGCCATAAACTTGGGGATCCGTTTTCGCGAGTGCAGTAAAGCCGGTTTCGGAATCATCTTGTGCGCAATAACGGGCCGAATTCCGTGCAACAATCCGAATGTCAAATGGCGAGCCGCGACTCCACGAATCCTCGCAGCGCGACTATACTAGCAACAATAAATAGATTACACGACGGAGAGTGCCACGGCACGTTGGCAGCCGTTTTACGTGCAGTTGGGCGTATTTGTACAGCTGGTGCGTGTATCATTCCGACGGCAATCAACAGAAGTGCATTGCATTAATGAACAAACGCACTAGTTAATAACAATTATCGCTGCTATTCGGATATTGCGTCGCTCGCGGGCTGCCACCGTCTCTGCTGCGCACGCTACGCGATTCCTAAGCATTTCTGCTAACGAGCCGAGACTGGCGACAACAGCAGGGGGAGTTGCGGATGTGGGCTGAGAACGATCGTAAGAGCCATTCGCGAGAATGAAACAATTGTTTGCACGATAGTTTTGTTCGATCAACTGGGCGTACTGTTGCGTTCAACCCTCTGTCTCTCTTCTTTCCCTTTCTCTTTCGTCCGATTCCTTTCGACGTGTTACAGAACAATTTCGATAGGAATTGTCTCCAGCGTTCGACAATTTTTTAAAATGGTAAGTCAGTATATCAAATGATGTAAATTGTTTGTTTTTATCAAGTAACGGCGTATTAAATAAAATTCAGAAAGTTGCAAACGAACTTTCAATCTTTCTCACTTTAAAGGGGAAGTTAATTATCGAGTTGAGGCGAGTATGAAATTAGACGAACGACAAATTTGAGTTTCGAGCGTTCGTTCTTAATACGTAGAACTATATCGCGCTCTAAATAATACTGAGATATGTAAACGAGTTCGAATTTGTTAAAGAGGGAGAGCATTCGTTCATTTTGGTCCGAGTGTATCTTTAGAAGAAGAATCACGAAAGAAATTGACTGTGTGGATTTTGGAATTTACCTTCTGCGATAGTGTGTTTCTTGGCCGCCATTACCGTTACCTCGTAACGACGCTATTAGGTTATCTTGCCAGTTTTCGTTGCTCCGAATCGTTCCCTTAAAAAGAATATGCACCCGAAGGCGCTCGGTATCTTTATTCGAAATAAATATCCCGATTTTACGTAATTTGTAATAAAAATGGTGATTTTAACTTTCGAATTAAATAAGTTTCGAGCGTTAATTTGAAATATTAATTTCAAATGTTACACCTCGTCTGAGGTGTAATATTACTTTTAAAAAAAGATGACAGAGGTTATATTATTATTGATGAAAGTGTGGAGATTATTATAATTGTCACTGATTGTGATATTATTACTAATTGAAGTTTGTTTGAAGTTTACGAAGTCATATTGTTGTCAGTCAAAGTCACGATTATGCACACGTGTACACGCGTATATTTTTAACACATCCAATAAAAATACATTTGCAATTTATTAACTACATTTTTAATAATATACTCCATATTTTGATTAGATTATTTATTATATTATTATATTATATTGTACATTATAATATCAGTAATATAATAATAGTATAGTATATATAATAGTATATATTAGTATTATTATATTATTATATAATTATATAATAATATACTCTATATTTGGAACAGAAGTATTCTTTAATTTCCTATAATTATAAATAATTCCTCACAGCTGTATAACCAGCTGAACTATAATATTTTTACTGCCATTAGGCGGTCGTGTGTCAGTCGATATCTCTCTCTTTCTCTGTCTCTCAATAAACTCACTTATTTACCAAAATGATACTCGCACAGAAAAAAATCGTAACGAAGTTGAATGATTTTGACGATCTGTCAAACGTATCCTATCGGTTCTATCGTCAATGATGGATGCGCCGGTGCAATCGTATCAGGTAAATAGAATATGCGATTGTATGGTATACATCGTAATCCCATTGTTTCCTTACCGGCGTAAGTAAAGCGGTATCGATTTAACAGCGTAGCGTGCGGCTTGATACGTTTCATTGTTCTATTCATTAGCGCATGCTAATGGGATTGCAAATGTGTCATGCGAATGACAGCGAGCCGCATATATAATCTGTTTGCAAATAAGAATGTTGTTGTCGTTATTCCATCTGCGACGTGTGCTCTGCACATTTAAATGTATAACACTTTTTCAACACACGTTGATCCTGAAACGAATTTCGCACGTTTGGTTCGCGCTGCTGGTGTTAATCGTACGATATATATTATTTAAGCGAGAGTTTGCATTTGCTAATTTTATAGCGCTTTTAATATTGACTTTTAATATTTCAATGTTGATATATAATTTTATAATTTTATTCCCCACATAAAATTCACATTTCATCTGTTACAAATTCATTAGATTTCATTTCCATCGCTGTAATAATCGTGATCGGATTAATTTATTTTCACGATCAATTTGTGCCGCTGTGATTTTATTAATTTCATTTTTACCAGTTTTAGGAGAGACTAAATAATGGCGGCGTGATAAGAACTCGATATAAATTATTTAAAGAATTTCATTGTTAAGGAAAGTAGAAGAATAAAATTGTCTCAGTATTTGATGGTGTGTTTAATACTTTACGTCTCTCACGAATTTTAGAGTTTAGGAGTGACTTTTTTTTTTTAAATAGATACTTCAATTACTGAATACTAAAATTAGTCATTTTCAATCGTCGATGATACTCGATAATAATTAATAATTTTTCTTCTTCTTGTTCTTCCAGGTCGGACATAGAATACACGACAAATTCGTCGAAGACATTCTTGAAAATCCCGGACGTGAAACTGGAGGACGAGGGTCTTTACAAGTGCGAGGCTACATACTTGGCTGTGAATCGAAACTGCAATAACGTTCAGCATATCATACTTAACGTCACCGGTGAGTTTTTTTAATTATTCCTTCGAAATATTCACAGTCCTTGTTTATTAATCGAGATAAACTGTTATTTCGAATTAAATTTAAAAAGAAACCCTCCAAGTAGATCTCCAATTGTCACAAATTGAAATTATCAACGTCATTTAATGAAACGAACGAACTTGTGCGACCGAGAAATAACACGTGCAACGATGAAAATTTTAGTCTAGCCTTATATAAATTACATAAACAGGTTTCTATTACACCTCGAAACGAAAATTCTATCATCGCTATTTACTCGGCACTTTTTCCTTACGTCTGTCCGCTTTCTCGTCGAAAGTTCAATCGCTCGTGCCTAAACTTTCCGCCAGAATCCCTAAACATACGACACCCGGCAACTTGAAACTGTCGTTTAGCGAAAATTTACAATTCAATTCGATAAGCTCGCGTTGGCAAACGATTGAATCGCGATTATTTGCCGTGTAATCGTCCTCGAGAGAAGGGGGGTATGGGGGGGTTGCTCCCTCCCCCCCCCACAGCAGAAGGGATGATTTTCACGGCGGCGCGGGCCAGAGGTGGCATATAATTTAATTAATCGATTAAACGCCGACGATCCACCGGTAGTAAGATATGCGTGGAATAACTCGTATTAGACGTATCATACTTGTACGATCCGTGTAATCTGGCTAATGCCAGTAATTCGACAAACGAGAAAGCCGCAGTACTAATCCCGAAGTGGTAGCGGCTAAACCGCTGAACCGGTTATCTTGACGCACGCAACATGTCACACTATTAAAGTGCGGTTGAATTTACGGCACATGAAAGGGATGCCAATTATTTACTTTGAAATTTTCGCCAGGATTGCAAGGTATCGCCAGCCAGCCGAGCCTAAACTGTAACGATGAATAACGTAGGCATATTCACGTTTTTCGCGATATCCTATCGCCTGGCGATAGTTTCCTCGATTCGGTGAGAATTCAAGTTTCGTCAGGCAGCTGTTTACTGATTTAACAGCGAAATAGTAAAAATTGCGTTGAATCACAGATGACGTTCGATTCAATTGTATTTTATTTTCATTTCATACACCCTCCGGTTGTCGGGGTGAAATTAATCCTTTGACGTCGACAAACTTTTTTTCCGTATCATCTGCCAGCAATTTGTTTACGAAACGTCGTCACTCTCAAATAAAATGACACATCGTGATCAATATAGTGTGGAAATGATCATTCAAATGGGTATTTCAGAATGTTTGAAAACTTTTCGGATGGAATCAAAATTGATTTCTTGCAATGGAGGACAGAGGCTCTTTGAGCAGCCTTGGAATCGTAGAGTCGAGTAGATTTTAATCCTTTCGTGAAATTGATAAATACTATATTTACAAATGGCCAATTTCGGATGTATGTAATATAACTTCTCTCGAATTTTAATAAGCATGATTTTACCCACTTTTGTACCGTCGATGAAATGAAACTGCCTGGGAATTAATTATATTCCCCGCACTCATCCTGGACTCGGCAACTCATTTTCGTGTCGTTATTGCGTAAAAATGGCCCGCCGAAAAGTTAAAGAGACAATCGTAAATTTTCTGGAAAATTGAAACTCCAACGATGGAAAGTTGAAGGTTGTTTTTCTGAAATAGCTGAGAATCGAATTTTCATGGGGAGAAAGAAGAAAAAAAGAAAAGAAAAAGACAACGTGAATTTCGTAGTAGAACATTTCATTTCTGAAGAGAAAGATTGAAGCTTCATTGAAAACGGTTTGTTAGATTAATTGAACCGAGCTCTTGGAGGCGAAAAAAGAAATTGAAATTTTAGTATCGGGGCTGATTGTTCGTGTAGGAAGCTTGAAATTTCATTAAAAATGAACGATCGGGTTGCGAGTTTTCACGAGGTATCGTAAATTTCGTAGCGGAGTACTTTATTTTTGAGGGTAGATTGAAACGTCATTGAGGGTAGATTGAAAACAATATTTTACAGCAGTGGAATTGGAATTTTTTTTTTTTCGAAAAGAAATGAAGAGATTTCCTTGACAGAATTAATTATTCGAGAGGATTGATTGAAACTTCGTCGAGAATGATATTTTACAGTACAGAGTTGGATTTCCAAGTTTTCGAAGAAAAATCGGAAACATCCTGCAACAGAATCGAATATTCGGGAAGATTGGAATTTCGTTATAAATGATGTTTGAAACAGTTGCGTTGAATCGTTTCGGATAAAAATCGTGGAATCTGTTGCAAAATTTATTGTTCGTAGAATGATAAATAACGATATGAAATATTTTTGGGAGGAAATGAGGAATTCCGTCACGGGAATTGTTTACTCGCGGTGAAAGATTAAAGCTTTATTAGAAAAGCTTTATTCTTCGAAATATTCGGACATCAATCTTTTCGCAATCGTCTTTTTCGCAAGAAATTGTGTAGTTTGAAATCGTCGTTTTTACCGAAAGATTTAAGTTCAAGAGAATAATGTTTTCACTGCATAGTTTGAAACTTTCTAATGGGAAGTCGAATTGTTTATTGATGACGGGAGATTTGTGTAATATGCGCGATATCGGGGAAAATAGATTTCTAGATATTGGGAGACAGAATGTTTGCCTTGCCTTACGGATACGGTAGATATAGTACATGTAACTTTTATTAAAGTAAACGATATTCTCTCGTTATATTTAACTTTGATGTCAAAAAATGAAAAAACGAAGCTAGGAATAATATGTTTAGAAATTTTCCAGCAGCTCCAAATTATATGCAAAATTTTTAAAGAAAGAGACAAATAAAACTCACGTGTTGTAATTTGTAAGTTGCATTACTAATATGTCAGTTTGAATCATATGTAACTTTTGGTATTATAATGTAACTATGGTATACTACTGGCATTTTCAATGATAGATATATTGTTCGACATTGTGCTTTCTCACAAATCCCAAAAATATTTCATATCTTTTTCTTTAACAAGTCTACAATTTATGTTAGAAAAGGTAGAAACGAAGTCAAAAAGTAGAAGTCGAGAGCATTGCGCGACAAATTCTCTTTTCGAGAGAGAAAAATCGAAAGAAACAGAATTTCCCGATCGACGAAAAATAGTATAGAGAAATATCGGAGACCAAACGCCACAAAATAAAGTTCGATGGAAAATCGTGAAAGGCTCGAAGAAGCGCAATAATTAGGTACACCTTCATCCTGCGATTCTGTAGAACGCGTTATTAAGGCGCACTTTTTGAACAATCAGCTGAATTACGAAATTTGGCACGGCGGCTGTTGCGTCGGCGCTTGTTAAAGAATATTGTGAGGACCGGAAACTGTCCGCAGTTTGAAACACCGGCAGAAATTTTCGCGGCAAGTCGCCCGCGAGCTAACAATGTTGGAAACTGCCCAAGGTACCATTACGATTCTTACGCCGTCCGATTACCAACGGGCGGTGCTAATAGCGCGAGACCTGTTTTGAACTTAGTCCAGGCCACGGCCAGCGAAACTGTTCATCCATAGAGAGTTTATTGCAATTATCAGCGCGTTGCCGAGCGTGACGCGTGAATGGCTGGAAGTTGGCGACGCGGAAGTCGAAATGTCCCGTACGGATCTCGTGTTTTCCCTTCCTGGGGTATTTACCCACCCGTCTAATTATAAGTGGAACTTTCCCAATTGTGTTTGTGGTCGTTCAGTGATAGACAAAATGTATCAGATTTGAACGAGTTGAAAGTTTAGACGTGTCTGATGATTTACGAACGAAAGTTTCCCCCTTTTTCTTTTTTTTTTTTTTGGTACTTTTGATACAGTGGAAATTAAACAGTTATCTGTGACAAGAGTTACTAATCACAAATAGGTTATGGATTGTATTAGGCTTTGTTATTTTATTTATTGATTTAACTATTTATTTATTTTACTTTTATTTTTACTTTAATTTTACTTTTAGATTAAATTATTTTATTAATCGTTTGTTATTAAGTTATTTTTATCATTTTATTTTTTAATTTTACTTTATTTTTACTTTAATTTTACTTTGGATTAAATTATTTTATTAATCGTTTGTTATCAAGTTATTTTTATCATTTCATTTTTAACTCAATTGTTTTATTTTTTCATTCGATCATTTTATTTATTTATTTGTTTCATTTTTCATTTATCAGAATTATTTATAGAAAATGTTTAACTATATATTCGACAATTTTAGATTGGCAAAATATGAATTTGCAAAGAATGTTTGTAATTTAAAAATTTGCATAATACTGGACATTGTTGGATGTAACCAGAGCATTCGTGCTGCAAAATAAATCTGAAAATATAATTGACCAACTTCACTGGTATATTATACTATCATAGTACATTGATGTTACACTAAAAATACAATAAGGAACTCTTGAAACATTTATCAATAGACAGAGATCAGGTCAGTTTAAAAAAGCAAATACGATTTTCAACGCGACATGCATTTCGACGAATCAATCGCGCGACAGTTTCAGGACGAAGGTTGAAAGAACCTTCTTGGCTTCAGCGCGGTTTAAAATTCCCTTTCAGTCTAAAATTTTTCAAACATCAGATCGAACGTCAGTCTAAATTTTCGAACAATTGGTGGAGAGAAGAGGGTGCAAAGCACGAACTGAGATTTTCAAAGAACGCGGCGAAACGAACAACGATTCGGACGCGACCAAATAAAAACAATTAGAACGGCATTGCTATTAAAAGTCGTAAATTGCACACTTGTGACATCAGTCCGCGTTGCGTTCGTGTCTCATAATTTCGATGGACAACATTATTTTCGGGAACAAACGCTTTTCAGTCCAAGCCTCGCCACCCACACTAATGACACATCTCGCGTTTGCTCGCGTTGTTGCAAAATTATCACGGTATAACGACACAATTAACGACCGCCATGATTCAAACGCCGGACTCGTCGAAATATCGACTTGTTCCTCTCGCAAATTCCCGTATTAATTACAAGCGCACTTTGTTTGTTCGTCGAAACGTCCGATCGGGAACAACGTTCGACGCCGTTGATTTCGTTTTTACACGTTTTTGAGCGCCGTTGTTCGCGGGGAAAAAAACTCGGTATTAATGGAAATAATTATTCGTCGGACGTATGATTGATTTTTGTTGCAGCCGGAATGAAAAAGGATTTTTGAACGGAAGTTGGCGGAAAATGAAGGGCAAACGCGCCGCGACGTGAAATTAATTTTTTTTTTTTTTTTTATCAACCAACGATTGACAAATTCACTCGTTCGCCGTCGATATCGAGCAACGATTCAAGGGATCGATCGGGGAGTAATTTTCGTCTCGTGGGGAGGCATGTAAAAAAAAAAAGAAAAAAAAAGAGGAAAGAAAAGTGAGAAACAAATTCGAGAGTAATTGAACGATCGTGCAGCGTGCCCGTGATGAAAAATTGATCAAAGCGAGCGACGATTAAAAATTTCATAAGCAGCCGCGTTTTTTCAAAGCAGAAAACGGTGGACTGTGACCCGACTGTGTCGCCGAGAGGTCTCGCGCGGAATTTGTTTCGATAACGCGGTTATCGTTTCGAAAGTTATCCCTGCGTCGACGCGTGCACGCCGAAATTTTTAAGGCTCCGAGCGTTCTATTTCCACCACAAATTGACAGAGCAACAATACGCGAGCTGTAACGCGAGTCACTTTACGTAACGAATAGAAATTGTACGAGTATCGCACGCGCTCGTTTATCGAATATACAGACAGACCAGAGCTTCCCAGATATGTCGACCAAAGATTTGAAAAACAATCGCTTGAACTTGCTCAGCTTTTTTTTTTCTTTTTTTGCTCGATATTTTCCGAAGCACTCGACATGTTTTCTTCTTTCTTCCAATTTAACGTTTATCACTTGGGATTAAAAGCGAGCGGAATATTCAGATTGTAATTGCCGTGAGATTGAAAATGTTCGTAGGTTATTTTGTTGTGTTTATTTTTTTCAAATAACAAAACAATCACAAATGTTCGTAGTTTATTTTGTTGTGTTTGTTTTTTTTTTAAATAACAAAACAATTACGAATATCCTGGGACAGAGAAATGTATAAAAATATATGTACACTGAAACATATTTTATTTATAAACTAAACATGTTTCGTAAATATATTTGTGAAAATATATTATCAATATTAAATATATTATGAAAATATATCTGTTCTAAAATAGTATATTTTATCATATGTAATATATTTATATATTATGTATAAAATATAATATGTACATATTTATATAGTATATTACATTAGTATACTATACCACTATAGAATATGTACTTTTTTAAAACTAGACATAACACTAATAGCGAGAAAAATTATCCTAAAAATATTTCACAACGCCAGAGTATAGAAAATTCGATATAAAATCGTATATTACTATCACCATAAAATACCCAAAAATACCGTTCTAGAAGCTAAATATGTATTCCAAAAAATCCCTTAAAATATTCAAAAATACCGTTCTAGAAACTATATATATATATATATATATTCCAAAAAATCCCTTAAAATATTCAAAAATACCGTTCTAGAAGCTATGTATATGTATTTTAAAAGATCGAGGTAGATCTCGTATCACAAAGAACGACATTTGTAAAAGAAAGGAATTAAGGAAGAATCCCAAAGTCTCTTTCTTGGCTGGAGGCAACGACTGAAAATAGCACGCATACGCGAGTGTAGGAGAGCGTCCGTGGAGAAAGAGAGCTGGATCTCAGCACAATTTTTCGGCTGAGTGACACGGTTAAGGGGCGAAATTAAACACTGTATTCTTCTTTCTTCACCGGTGTGCTTCATGCCGGAGTATCACTCGTTGTCCTTGTCGGTGAAGAAAACCTGGCTGCGGGCGATCGCAGTTCTCATTTCTTTTTTTTTTTTTTTTTTTTTCTAAACGACACGCGCCACTTATACCCCTGCCTCTTGTGTATTTATACGCGTCGAAAACACACGGGCGTGAAATAATTTAAGAGGGCCATTATTCCTCGCGCGAGACAGGGTCGCTTCTGTTCGAGTGCTAATTAGAATGTGTGCCGCGGTTCTGTAACCCGATTCGATAAGATTCTGTAATGATTCATGAATCTCTGTCTGTAATTGGCTGCAATTTTTTTTTTTTTTTTTTTTGGAGAATCGGAGAGCGTTTCTTTGTTGTTAAAAGTGACCTATTTGATGTTTAAAGATGGAGCTGAACTGTATATTTAGCAAGTCGAATATTCTAACAACGGATTAGAGCTTATTGACCCAAGATACCATTTTGATCGAAATTTTATTTAGTCGAACGAAAGTCAAATAAATGACCAGTGACCTTTTGAAAGTTTAGCTTAAAATTTTTGTCAGAGTCACCTACTAAGAAAAGAGAAAGTACCGACGATCATACAAGGGAAAAATCCTTTTTTTTTTTTTTTGTAAGAATAAATTTGGACGCAAGTACACGTACAATTAGTCGATCTCAAGATAGTCGAAGAGATTGATCGATCATTATAAATTCTTCGAGTAGATGAACTTTTAGACAATCTCTCTTCGACGATATATCAAATAAATATTTTGCCCATCGAGTTTCCATTTGATGTTCGACGAAGAAGAGTGGAAGGAGAGAGAGGAGAGAGAGAGGAAAATGGAAAGATGGGAAATCGAGTTCGATTTTATTTTACGAGGACTTTGGATTTTCGGTGTGTGTACGTGCAAGCTGAGTGAAAACGTATGGCGGAACTTTTACATCAACCTAATGCCTGTCTGAAAGTTTTCTATAACTCCTGCCCGTGCGAACGCATAGGCGAAGGAACCGCGCGATTCCAACGGCCTCGAATGAAATTTGAAAACTTGAAACTCATTCGGCGCATACGCGCCACGATTCTTTCACCTGCTGTCAGGTTTCACCTTTTCGTGCATCGATGTAATGAAACTACGATAAAAAGAAAAAGAGAGAAAGATTTCGACGACCAACGATTTCGAGATAAAATTATTTACTCTACGTTTGACACGCTAATAAGAGATTAATTTAAAATTCATTTAAATTGATCGACAGACTCGACGAAAAGTGAAGAGTAATCGTTTGGATTGCGGAGGTTTTGTAAAATTTTATTACTTATTTCATTACGCTGCCAATGAGAAATCTCTAAATAATTTACATGATACATGGACAGGAAAGTTTTCTACGACGAATGAGTTAATAACTACTGGAAAATATTCGCACACTCGATGAAAAATTGTCTGTATTTTAAACTATCGTAACTTCATTAAAAGAAAACTTATAAAGAAACAATTCAGTTGGCCTCGTTTTGAAGTATGAAGCCTCCACTTTGACCTTAGTTTTAGTCATGAAAAGGAATTTTTCAGTAATTTTTAAAGTTTTGCGATTTTTACAACAGCAAAAATATCCTTGCTTTTTTCCATGCTGCACAGTGTGAAAATGTCTTCGGGGAAGAAAGAACTCAAGGTTCTTGCAGTAGAGGTACATTTTAAAAACGAAGCCAGTTGGCTCGTTGGAATCGTTGCACGATTTTCTTTCACCAAGTTTAAACAGTTTAAAATACCGATCATTTTTCATCTAGGGGATCTTTTTCGTTCACCTCTGTATATACACTCCCTCTCAAAAATGTTAAGACAAACCTCCACGTTCTTCTCACAACTGGAACCATAAAATATCAATATATTAACAATCGTATTATAAAATATACATGCGACTTTATCATTTTATCATCTACAGTAAATACTCGATTGCGAGTATTAAAAGTAGAAACTGTCCAAAGAACTTCGATCTCAGTTGCATCTTCTCCATCTCGTCATATGATTGGAAATCTTTCTTGATCGGACGGACTCGACTGAAAATTACCTGCACATTGTAATTTTAATTACTACTAAAATATATTTTTATTACAAAACTTCGTTTGATTTATGATCGATGAATTTAAAATTATACACATAAATAAATTTATGTTTTAGTGATATCGTCACAGGGCGACGTTAAGCTCGATAATTCGAGAGAAGTGTCTAGACCAAACATCGATCGCGACTATTCTAAAACTGGAAAGTGTCCTATGAATTTTCGAGCTCTCCGTCCATGTGCGATTGATCGGTCACCGAAACGAGAGAACGAGCTCGACTAAAAGTTACTCGCACTGTCGCGATACCATCGTCGAAGCGGTATTACAATTAACCTCGATAATTTCGAGAGGGAGTAATCGTAACAGCCGTTTCGTTGGCTGTCGGCGCTGTTCGTCGCGCGTATTTCAAAGGGCAATTTGTCGGATGGAAGGCTGTTACGGTGACGGTACGGAGGAGCTCTATTTAAATTATATGAAGGACCACTTGTCTCGCGGCCAATCCAATTAGATCTTCTAGCTGCTGGAAATTATGGGATTTCAGGCTGCCCTCTCCCTCTCTCTCACTGGGTCATTGGGCTTCGATCGACTCTCGAGCACTTCTGATTGGACGCTCTCGCTCGATCCTACTAATTCAGATACGTCGATTCTACCTCCCTCCCTTCGTGTTATTAAAACCGATTCTGAAGGGTTCCGCTGGTCGAACGGCCATTTCTACGAACCCGAATCGATCTTTCCCCCTCCCCCCCTTCGAATTATCTGTATCAAAGTTGCGTGCATTGAGCACGAGGGGATTATTTCACGACATCCAGATAAAGATTTGGATGTTTCTAGAGACGAAGGGATTCGGGGATTCGATATATAGAAATGGAGGATAATCTGTGTTACCAGGGCGCGATGTTAAAATCAGCCATCGAACGTTAATACGACTGGAATGGCAGAAAATAAATTCGGCGAATTCTAAATTTCAATCATCCGATAGGGAAAAGTCTTCTGTCGGTCAATTTCTCCATCAGGTTGATCTCTTATTAATAACCAGAATATTTATAGGATAATTCAATTTGATTTTTAAGTGCCACACAGGTATTTTCGTAATAGACAATTCCAAAATTAAATCGTGATACGGACAGTATTGTTGAAATATTGTTGAATAAAATGTAAAATAAAATTGTTAAGAAATGAGTAAGATAAAATTGTTTAAAAAGTACCAAGAATTTGGAAATTTCCCAAGGTGTTGTTGGATGACCAACCCAGACAATATTGGATCTATGCAAATACTGACAACGAGCCAGCAACAGTCCACATAAAAGTGGACTGTGAATAGTTAGTCATAAGGGCAAGATCCAATACTTGGCCATCCATGCTCCTTCCCCTTCCACTTGAGGATGATAACCAAATATATATAAGGACATGTTTTACAGTAGAGAGACAGAATACTACAGTAGAGAGAGACAGACTAGAATACTACAGAATAGCATAGTATAGCTGAGTCTAGCATAAAACATTCTATATCATTCTATATCGTCCTACATCACACACGACCACGAACAAGGAATAAACTCTTCAAAATTATAAGCGTGTTGACTCCACTACACGGAACCCAACAGTGTTGTCAGCGCAAAGTTTCTCGCGAAACAAAAAAATTCCAAGACATCTGATAAGCGTGACAAGAAATCTGGTAAAATTTACAGTCAATTCTCTCTCCAGCTCTCGTACAGTCATCTCCCTTAAATAAATAAAATCCGATAGAATGAAAGCACAGCTCCGTGGCGGTACTAATCTTGGGACATCATCGTTGGCACGGAGGGAGATGTAAAATTTTCTCAAAAAACGAGGCTACGCTCTTGTCAAAAACACAAAACCGCGGGCACTCGGAAACGCGGCGCGAAGTTCTGCAGGGAAATTAGATTCTCCAAGCTCGTGAAACTTGCAATAGGTTTTTTCCCTCCCTCCCGCGCCTTAATATCATCGCAGAATACCGTGCTTCAGGGACCTCTTCTCTTCGCTTTTCGAATGAGATGGATGAAAATTTCGCCGGATTGGACTTCCCACCGGAAGAATTTCGCGCGATACCGAACGTTGTTTAGCTGTTCGACACTTATTACAGCGGTGAAGATAGAAAAGAGAGGAGCAACCCTCTGTCGCATCCGAGAAACCGTGAAACTGTCCCACGGGTTTTCAATTTCTATCAAATTAACGCGAAGAGCTTTGCTAAAGAAAATAAACATTCGTGTGTGTAATTTACAGAAGTTCGAATCCTCAAGAAATGCACCATGTTGAACACGTCGCTTCTACAATCATAAAATTGACAATTAATTGGGGACGAATTGATTCTAGTTTTGTAAATGTAACTGCTATGTCATTTACCACCGTAAATCTGTGTAAGAAAAGAAATTATTACATTCAAGAAATATTAAGGAAATGTGAATTCGATTAATAGAATTACAGATTGATCATTTTCAAGATATCATCCCTGATATATCAATCTGCATTTGCTGTTGTAGACTGTACGAGATATTATACTTCGAAAGGGAGTTTGAGGGGGAAAAATTAAACAGTCGATATTTCAATATTAGCCGGAGATTAGCGAAGTTTCCATTCGCTGAAATATCAAAACTATGAGATATTCAATTTCCAGCGATAAGAAGGCGGATCTCCCGATAGAAGTTTCGCTTCATTTGAATATAAATTACACGATAAATTCTTATTGAAATGTGGCGATATCCAGAGTTCGCTTGGGGATCGGGTGAATTGTTCATTAAGCGGAAGTAATTACGCGGCAGGGTTGAAATGTTTAAAAATTGTCGAGCTCGGGAAGCTATTGGCGTGATGAGTATTCAATGGGCTTGTCACCTTTGCAAATTACGCGTGAAATCGTAATTCTTCTCTTTTCTTTCTTTTTTCTTTTTTTTTCTTCTTTTGGAATAATTCCTTCAAATTGAACTAAATTCAAGTAAAAGAGAGAGCAAGGAACTGTTTCAGTATTTAGAAATAAATGTGACAATAAAATAAACATGAAATAGACAGGAAAGCTATTGTACAAAATTATAATAATGTAAGAATGTTAACAATTAAAGAAGATGCGACAACTGAGGCGATATTGGAAGAGTTAGAAATTGGATTATTTGCAAGAAACTGTTTAGAAATAAATGTGACAATAAAATAAACATGAAATAGATATGAGAGTAATTGTACAAAATTATAATAATGTAAGAATATTAACAATTAAAGAAGATGCGACAACTGAGGCAATTTTGGAAGAGTTAGAAATTGGATTATTTGCAAGAAACTGTTTAGAAATAAATGTGACAATAAAATAAACATGAAATAGATATGAGAGTAATTGTACAAAATTATAATAATGTAAGAATATTAACAATTAAAGAAGATGCGACAACTGAGGCAATATTGGAAGGGTTAGAAATTGGATTATTTGCAAGAAACAATATCTGTTATTGACGACGATAATTTTTTTTATCATAACAAGGTTCTTTTATTCGGTCGAGAATATCGCGACTAAATAATCGCAGATAAATACGAAAGTTTATTGCACAAAATTATAACAACGTAAGAACATTGACAATTGAAAACGATTGCAATAATTTTAAACGAGCTACACAATCCAAATAAAAATTGGACTGTTTGTAGCAAGGAGCAAGATACATTGTCGAAGGGAATAACTTTTCATTCTAACAAGGTTCATCCCAGAGAGAAGTAATTGCGAGTATCACGCTCGATTTCAATAATCACGAATTCGTACATTCGCCATCTTACAATATCATCCCGTGTTTCGTATTCCAACTGGGTCTCAGCCATCCACTTCGTTCTCTCGAAGCTCGTTTCACCTCGTGTCACGAAATCGCTGCACTGGGACTCGGCGATTTGCTAGATTAGAGAAACTCCGGCGAGGGTCCTGACAAGTGGCGTACTCCTCGTATAACTGTGTCTCCAGCTTTTCTTCTCATTTTCTGAAATAACCGTCCGTGAGCGATGACCGCCGAATAGCTGGCGCTAATTTTTCTGTAAACGTTCTCGGGGATCTTTGGCGTGTTCGTGTGCGTGTATCGTTGAATGAAAATTTTTGTCAGACAAAGTCAGACAACGGAAAGAAGAACGAGAGTGAAGCTTGAAAGACGAAAGTGAGGCAGCAGAAGGTTACGAGAGGGAAGAAAGAAAGTTATTTGTTTATAAATTATATTATATATATAATTAATATAATAATTTATTTTATATTTTTAATATAAATATAAATAATTTTAATATAAATAGACATAAATAACGTAAATATAAATAACATAGATATAAATAATTTTAATATAAATAACATAGACATAAATAACGTAAATATAAATAACATAGATATAAATAATTTTAATATAAATAACATAGACATAAATAACGTAAATATAAGAGGGAGAAGGAAGAGGCAGAGGGAAGAATTGAAAGGAGAAGGAAATATTCAAGAAAGAGGTAAAAGGAAAGAAAGGAGGATGTAAGGGAGAGTGCTGAACAAGTATTATCAATTTGTAAGATTCCTTCGGACTGTGTTTAATTGCTATTGATTTTTTACCAGCGCTTCCACGTTTATACTTGTCGTTCCTCAGGCCATACTTATCTCGGAGCGTGTACACGAGGAAAGAAAGGGACGAAAAGAAAGAAGAGAAGTGAAAGAGATAACAGCAGCGAGACGAGAGAAAAGACGGGACAAACGGGAGAATGGAGAAGGATTAAAGGGCGAAAGCGAGAGAACAGAAAGGAAGGAAACAAAAGGAAGCAGGGAAAGGAAGTGAATTCGTCAGAGGCGAAACTATTCTTTCACCCTCGCAGATCCTCAAAGTTCAAACAGCAAATGATCGATGCTTGCTTAACCTAAAAATATCACACTCTTTCCTCCAGCGACGTACTTTTCGCTCGTTCCATCGTAATTCAATCAAGACTTTTTAACCGATAAACGAACCTCGTTTGATCCTTTGCCAAATTCTTCCCGCAAATTGACATACATCCGTTGTGTACGTGGGAGAGGGGGGGGAGGGGGGAAGTATAGTTAAAAAGAAAAATCCCTTGAAAGCCGCCATTCAGAACGCGTTTCAAAGTTCCGTCGAGGATTGCGTTGCCCGTGGTTCGATCGTTGCGCTCGTAGCAGCGCGCCAGTCGGTACTTCCGGTTCGGCTTGGCAATAAAAAGTTACGAACGCGCTCTCTCTCTCTCTCGCACGTAAATTCGCAAGATGAATTTCCAGCGAAAAACAGTTACTTGACATTCAGTGGCTCGCGGTGAATTGAGCCGGGGCTGCTACCCCGGAAGCAGCACTTGTACGCGTTGAAAAGTTTATTCATAGCCCGGGCCCGCGTCCCGCTTTGGGGAAAAGAAAAAAAAAAAAAAAAAAAGAGAAAGCTGGTCCGCCTCGGCCGGTTTTCTAAACCCGGCCCACCCGGCCTTCTCCGTCCCTTCTTCGCACAATGCGCCAACCGCGAGTCCAAGGGAATCCCGAATTAAAAAAAACTGGGAATTCAAACGTCCCTCGCGACGCGCAGACGAGGCGCCTTTCAAAGGTTTGTGAGATATTGAGTTCGAGAGAGATGAAAACTGACGACGACGACGCCGGTGAAAGGACGCGGCGCAACGTGGACACACGGTTGAAACGAACGAAACCGTCTTCGTGTATTATCATCTTCAGAACTTTGTTTCGGGAACGAGTTCACGCGCGGCCGACGACAGAGAGAACATGGATGGTTCCCGGCGAGTGACAATGAATAATAACTTGCGGCGACCGTTTCTGCTTGGCTCTCTGTGGTTCAGAGCGGTGTGTTTCGGCGAAAGTGTCAGGGTTTGAGGGGCTTTTCAAAGACGGGTGGTTTTAGCGGGAGCTGCGCGTTACGGAAGAAGGGTCGAATGAAACGTTGCAAGATGACGGCTTTGAAGTGAAGGGAATAAAAATTGTGGGTGTTGGGGATAATTGGCAGTTGGGATTGAAAGAGAGAACGCTTCGTAATATTAATTGTTCTTAATATACTCTGTTGGTCGTGTCATTGCGGGGGAATTCGTATTTTCCGAATGTTTTCTTCTATGTTTTCCAAGATAGTTTTCTGTTTGCAATGTGACATGTAATTTAAACAAAATAAATATTAAAGTAAAAATATATAGTTTTAAAAAATTAGTGCAATTATATATTATAAAATGCACAATATCTATAAAGAAAAGAATTAGTGTAACATACAGTTATGGCATAATTATATATTATATATTATAAAAAAAATAGTATACGCAAAATGAACATTCTAAATGTGAGAGAGCTAAAAGCTAACTGTGAGAAAGGTATTACGGAATGGAAAATTCCGAGCAACGAATTTAAGAAAAAATATTCTCCTATTCCAGCGAGTGTGGAAAATCTGCAAACAAAAAAATGGAAAACTCTGCAAACGTATTACACAAGCATAATGAACGTAAAGCAGCGAAAGTTTAGCAAGATTTCACGCGATCTTCTTCGTAAATTCACGCGGCTGGAATGGAATGAAATATCGGGGAGATAAAGTGCTCTGTTGGGAATAAAGACGAGTATGTTGGCGAAAATTATGGTATTTATTATGGATGTAAGCAGGAAAGATAGGGATTTAATTTGATGTTAATAAGTAACTAGAAGTAGAAACGGGTGCCTGAAGGATTGAACGTAATGCGCCGGTGGAAGTTGCAATGTTTATTGCGAATATAAGTAGATGATATACGAGGTGATGTAACGGAGTGCTCTCAGTTGGGTACATAGAGGTGTTAAGATCTGATGATGATGGCGCGAGATGCAAGATTAAAGTTTGAGGAAACTGTATAATCATGGTAAGGAAATGTAATAACGGTGTATAACATGACAGCGGTACACATTATGCACGAGGGCGCGTTGCTTCCAGCATAATGTTCTGGTGCAATTGTAAAATTGCAGAGGACAGAATATGCGTGAAAAATAGAAACGAAATTTTCATTGTAAATTCTCGCAAATTCTCAAACAGATTGAAAATGAAATAGTCAGTCTTTTTTTTTTTTCATTGGAAACTATATTTTTTAAGAACAATGAATCTTACGAAACGTTCTGTACTCTGCAAAAGTTAAAAATCGAACTTTTCAATAGAAAAAATACGAGAGATTACTGAAAATTTCTGATCACTTCATTCGGAAGACAATTTGGAAAATCCACGATTTGTTAATGTTTAGTAAGAAAACGAAATTAAAATAGTATTAATGTTTACGTGGATAATACATTCTCTCATGGTATCGTTCGTAATCTCAATCTGACTTTTAACGATAATAGAAAAAAAAAAAAATTCGCGTTATAATATTCAGCTCATTTCCGTTCATCTCTCGCTGTTTATTCGCCGATAGAAAATTTATTAGAACGTTTATTATTTATTCGTTGATCGTGCAGAATGTTCTTTGGCTCCGGAAAATGGAGCTTTAAAAGCGTATGAAAATTTATGGGAACTCGCGCGATTAGAAGCGCGACGCTATCGATTAGCTATTAATCGACGAGAAACGAGACGAGTATAATTAGATAGGAATTTGAGTAATTTAAATAGAAATTTGAGCGATTTAAAATATGCGTAACAAGGGAGAATCGACTATTTCGAAAATTCCTTCCTCTACGAATATAATTTTTAATCAGTTTTCGGGTTTAATTTTCATAATATTCACGATATATTTTTATAGTAAGAATATTTTGCGTAACCACGTTCGTCAATGAGCGCGCGAATTGACAATAAGACAAAGTACATAGATATAACTCGACAAACGCGACTAAAACTCGCTATGTCTCATACTCAGTCGGCTAATGCTTTCGAACATTTCTCCACCTCTTTCTCTCTGAACTTTCCCTCGAAACTCTCCAAACTTTCTCACTACCGCCCAGTATTCACCCTTAAGAAGATTTATTCTCACATACATACACCTGCGTGCACCTACGTACGCCATTCAACTCGTCGCAGTAACTTTCGCACAAATTTCCAAAATCTTTTCTCTCCCAAAATGTCAGTTTGGCTTTGGTTGCAAATTGTCTGAAATTTTTTTTTTTTTTCATTCAAACGCAATAATAATAATATCATTCAAACAGATTTTAGTCCCTTGCGCTGGAATTGGACGTGCCAACTTTTTGTTGCAAAATTGTAATATTTCCTCAGTTTCAAGTATGTTTAAGTAAAACAAAGTAGGGGGAAACAAATAGTAAATTTATTACTTGTCAATCATTTCTATCCAGTGATATCATATACCGACGAGTTCAAAAAGAAAGCGACGAATGATTGTATTACGGTTCGGTCACTCGTTACGGTCCGCAATCAGTTGCCAGCGCAACGTGGTTAAAAGTGGAGACTTCGTGCTTCAAAAGCGTTTGTTATTAATGCACGATCTCTTTCTGCAAAGTTATAACAGTTTAAAGATTTTACAATCGTTCGAATGTTAATGGGGATCGTCGCGTGTATCATACTACGCTCTTAAACGGCTCGATAGGCACGATTGCTTTCTAAATAAACGATCCGGCGAAAGATCGATACAAATAGCGGATTAAATCGGCTGTCGTCGTTGGTCGACGAGCTCGTATTCCGCAATCAATATCGAATCGCTTGGTTTGCTTTCCGAAACAAACGAGAGTCGAAAACTCTGTTGCATAAGCGGCGCTCTGTGTACGCGCGCTGAATAGAAGCAATAATAGCGGGGGCGAATCGAAGACGGCTCTTTAACCGGTGTAATTGACCGCGTTTTCGTTTCTGTTTCAGTGCAACCTGCATTCGTACGTGTCATCGACGAGAACACGAAGAACACGTTAAGCACCGGTGCCACTTTAGGTCCTATAAACGAGGGTTCGTCGATTTCCTTGTACTGCGAGAGCGGCGAAGGGAAACCAGTGCCTACGGTCGAGTGGTTTAAAAACGACCAGCCGCTGGAAGGTAAGACTCGCCAGGATTTACCGTTTCCTTCTCTCCTCCGACGACGTTTCACGGATTCTCGATCGCTCTCGAAACGATTTGTTCAAACACTTTTGCTGCATTCGACTCGTGCTTTTTAACGAAACGTGAAACTCGAGATCACGCGAATGTCTTTGCTTTTTATTAAAGGTTTCTTGGTCGATATCTGGGAATATTTTAAAATTTGTTTAAGAAATACTTAAACGCATGTATGACACGTGAGATTAATCTAATACGAAACGTTCGATATCTTGTAAATTGAATACTTCTTTACTTCTTAACCATCTATTTTGTTCTAACCAGAACATCACGAGAGTAGTGTACTCGTTCTTTGATTAAAAATTTCAACCGTACAAAGAAGATCATATTATTCATTTCGTATTCGTTTTATCATAAAAATTATTTTTATTGCAATGAAATTTACAAATTATTAACTTATAATATAAGTAACCGCTATTGCTGACACTTTAATTTGTCGTTATATTAATTTCAACTTTTTATCAATTTTATTATGTGACATTTGAAGAATAAATAAGTATAATTCACTGCAATATATTTGTGTTAAACTATGGACAATATATTTGTCAATTATTTTATTTCTATGTTCGTTGAAGCACTCTCAAGGAACACGTGGAGCGTCCATGTTATACATACGCTAGTATCTTCTTTTTCAAACAAAAGATCATCGCCCGCGATCATCGATCACGACATCCACAAACTCTTAGTATACTACTCTGCGTATTAATAGAAATTATATACAAAACATTGATTTAGTTAATAATTTGACCATTTACACGCGCGTGTTTCAGCGATCAGTTCGACGACGGTGGCCGAGAACGGGATCGGGAACGCGAGCAGCCAGCTGCAGATGCAAATCACACGCGACGAGCTGAATTCAACTTTCACGTGTAAAGTAAACAGTACGGCACTGGTCGAGCCGCTGACCGTCGATATCAAGCTGGATGTCCATGGTGAGTACGCGTGTATGTGTGTGCACGTTGACCTTCCCTATTCACGACCAGACGCCATTGTCCCCTGAAAAAAGCGAATCACTCAGGGCCGATAAGCGTTTCTTTATCGACGTCTCGATCGACGAGAGCAGACCGAAAATAATCTCGGCGGACTTGAACTCCTCGGGATCGTGTATTCGTTTGTCTGGACGTCTCTCGTCTCGGCGAGACTCTCACCCCTTTGGACGAGGTCCTCGAAAGGGTGTGAAATACGATCCCCTTGTGTTTTCCTTTCCTGCGTGCGGATAGTCCGATTGTTTCCGCTGAAATTGAACACCCCCTCCCACGCGAAGGATAGAATCGTCCCGGGCATCTTGAAATTGAATTTATTCCTCGCCATTGGATAGCTTTCGCGTAGCTTCTTCACGTTCGCGCGTGAAATTTGATGGGCTCGGACGCGGACCGCCTCTTTGCGGGATAGGCGACGAGAGTGAAAGCGATTGGAACGCGGAGATACGTTCGACGCGGAACGCTGGATGCAATTGCGATGAGTTTCATGAACGTGAAAAATGGAAAATTAAACTTATTTATGAGGTGCTGTAGAATCGACGATATCGCAAGTTGCGCGACTACTACGGAACATCTCGTAGATTAACACGTTGTGAAGTCTCGGATAGAGAACAAATGTACCCGTCCGTTTACGATGTTAACAATGAAGCAAATTGCGAGTACAAGCAAATTAGAAAATACGGTCGAAGAGTATAGATCGAAGATAAAGTCAAACTCAAGTCTCTTCGATCTCGAGTATTACGTTCGTTTGTTTAAGTACATGTAAATCGTATAAAGATCGTCTCGCGTTTTAGGATATCGTACGATCGTACTTAAAATTAGCGAGATCGCCTCATGTTTTAGGATATCGTCGTGTCTTCAATGTTCGACGTCTCTTATTAAATAATAAAGGACAGAGTGCATTGGAAGTTGTACAAAAGGCGCGGCGCAATGGTTGGAAGATTAAATTATAAATTACGATACCTCCGCTTTCGACCGACGATAATAGATGTACCTGCGTGGAAGATTAATGCTTTCGGCTACAGTGATACAAGAAGTTTTCGCCGTGCGATCGATTTCAACCGGGGAACTTTTGAAAGTTGAGCGCGTGATCTATGAATTACAAACGAAGTGAAAGGGAATGGACACCGTCGGTAAATTATGATCTTAGCTAGTTCTAACTATAAATCACCTTGGCGAAAAAGTCTCTCTTTCTCGCTGTGTGCCGTTCGTTAGAACTAAGGTCGTTTAAAATTCATGCGAGTCGCGGCCGCGCGTTGTTAAGCTTCGCTTCCGTATTTTCGTTCGAACTCGCCCTTTCTTCTTTTGTAATCCCTTCACCTCTTTCCATTAGTCGATATTGCGATTAAAGTGCCAGCATTTTATGAGCGTGAGATTCAAACAATACCCAAGTGACAAATAACGCATTCTTTCTAATGAATATCGTTCGCGACAACTTTCCATTAGTGGGATTCACTTCAATTTGTTTTTGTTAGTCCTCTTCCTCCTTGATTCGTCTCTGTGGATTAATCGCTCGTCGTAATTGTGTAAATTAACGAAGACGATAGATATGATAAAATACTCGCGTCTGTCATTGCAGTCGAAGATGAAAATTTTCCGATTATGGTTATTTTGTCCACAGGGAAAAAGAAATTTACATTACATTCAAAGATTACTGCATTTTTCTGTCGGGCAATCATTCGACTAGAAAGCTCATGTTTGCTACAAAATGATTTATTCTACGACAAATAATCGAGCTTTTTGAATAAGAGTCTGTAATCGTATGCAGAAGTTTATGAACGATAAAATATATGTCAGATTGATAATAAATGTACATTGAAATATAAATCTTGAATTGAATTCGCGAAACTTTTATTACGTGTTACTGTTCAAACGTAGCTAACATCAAAAGAAATGCGGATTAAAATATCCAGTTTATCGTAACTTTCACCCTGAAAAGCACCACAGTCGTCTTTCTAACGCAACCCTTCATTTTCAACCGGAACAATTTGAAATCAAGTCTAATCAAATGTTCGTGAAACGATTCGTAAATGTTGATTCCTTTATCGCGTCGTTTCATCAGAAACTATTGTTTAATTTGGCTAAAATAGAATGGACACCATTGAGGCAACGTATCGTATCTGGTATCTGGTATACGACGCTGTAGGGTTTGTATTAAGTATGGATCGCTGTAGCAACGACGAGGAATGTCTGATCTATATCGGTCCGTAACTACTAGGATTATCCAATATGTAGCGCTGTGATTTAGGGTGGTTGTCGATGGTAATGTAAATGAAATGCTACTGTATGTTATGTGGCATTCACCACTATACTATATATCATACCATACATATATAATATTATTATTATTTTGCGTTAATAATATATTTATAAGATTACGCGTGTAAATGTAATTTATCTCGTTCGTTAATCGACATTGATTGATTAATAGTTAACTGATTTCCAGCAATTATAGCGATTCAGAGTCGCTGTGAGGAAATTTCGAAACTTTTGCAGCAGACCGAATCAAACGATACCGTACTTTTGTATTTAGTGTTACAATTTAGTAAGGAAGTTAAAGAGACAGTAATAACACGAGACATGACAGTAGTATAGGTCGTATAATTCTGACTAATATGAAATCAGACAGTAATGGTAAAAAGAAATAAAAATAAGAGATTCTAGGTAAAAGGAAAAAAACATGAAACGTGATGCGAGATTTTTTCATGCAAAAACAGAAAATTAATTAAAGTTAAGAAGATTGAAATTTGAAAATTCATCAAATTCATTTTTTGAACGCAACTAAAGAAATGAAATGTAAGATTCATTCGACCCATTACATTTTACAAGTACATTTTTGTATTTATACAAACACAAATCTACAATCTACAATTCACATACAAATCTAATAATTTACTCACGAATAGATATATTCCTGCTGAAAACTTTCAAGCATATTAGAGTTTCAAAAAGACCTTCCTTACTATTTTCTTCTGTAAACACTAGTCATTGTAACAAGCATTGAAACAAGCATCGTGTATAGCTCGTATTCATTCACACCTTCAATTTGAAGATTAATACTAAACGTGAAAATTCAAAAATTCACATTCCGTACGACTGAAATTTAGTCTTTCTTTCAAAACGAATGTAACTCGACACTATAACTCAAGTATTCAACTTATAATTACACGTGCCTGAACATAATCGAAACTTACCTCTCGAAGAAACGCAAAAAGCAAAGAATCCTTCTTCTGGGATGGAAGGCTGAATGAAACTCGGTTCTCTACGTACTCTAATAGTACCCGAAAATTCTTCTCACGATCGTGGAATAATACGATTCCAGAGATGTCGCTGTAACATCCTGTCGAGCAAATAACGATCGTTGGGAAATCGTCTCGACAATCGCAGGAAGATAGGATCGAACGCGGACGCGGAGATTAAGGGATGAAGAATCGGCCACGGCGGCGTAGATTAGAATAATTTATCGCCCCGCTGATACACGTTTCTCGCGTGCCACCGCGGCGAAACAAATCTCAGGCGATATTGCAGAACCGAGCACAAACGAGCGAGCGTTCCACCGATTCAAAGTTTCCCGCGTCGAGTCAACCGCGTGCTATACTCGCGACAAAGTGGAACAAGCAACGACGACTAGATTAAGAGTCAAAGTTTCGAGAGGCTCGTTTCTTCAACGAGCTTTCGCGTGATATTGTTCCCTCGTCAGGCTCGAGGGAGAGGGAGAATTTTGATTTACGACGGTATTCAGGTGGGCTTCTTGGATTGGTTTCGAGTATTTCACTGTTACGAGTTCGTCGAACGATCTGAGCATGGGCTCTCGTGGGAAGTTTCGGGATCTGTGGGTGACGTCGAGGGGAAATTTGAATAACTGTGACTAACTCTGGGCTTTAACAGCGGATCGATAAGTAGACTTTGAAAGTTAGACGGCTTGCGGAAGTCGAAAAATCAAATTTGGTTGGACATTTCGCGAGTAATTTCAATTGTCTAGACGTTTGTGCATGTACTTGAATATTTCACGAATGCCCAATTTGTGTTTAATAATTATAAATTGCATTGATATCAATCGTGATGATAGAGATGATGATTATAATTGCATGTATTGGACTTTAGGTTGGCACTTCTTCGAGATAACCGATTTTAGTGTGAATCAAGTCTCTCGAATTTTGCAATTCGTTTCCTAATATTTTCACGTTTTTCAAAAAAGGAAAGGAAAGTGTCCCTGGCAAGTTAAATCCTAGAATACCGAGGTCCTCGAGGATATCGAGAACCGGGCGTACGCCAGAGAAAATCCGTAGCTACCAATTACGTTTCGGGACGTCGCGATCCAGTATAATTTACCCACGCGGATAGACTTTGGCGCAAGTTTAACGAGTAAATAATTTGACAGGGATAATTATGGGGTTCGAATAGGCGGGCACGTACGAGCTCGTACTACTTACACTTCGTCTGCAAACGCGATGCCTGCCTTTTAAGGCGGAATAAGTCGGGGCTCTGACTCTCGTGGAAACCGGAGAGTTTGTCGTGCGCGTCGGGCAAAGCAATTCTCCTTTTACGTACTGTCGGGGGATTATCCCGTAGGAAAGAACAGACGAAGCGACGAAAGACTTTGACGCGGCGTATCCAATGCTCGGGGAAATCACAAATTGTCACGGGACCGACGCGTTTCACTTCTCTTTGACACGCAGCCGAAGATCTCTGTTTCTCGGTGCTGCTGTTGGCGAACTTGTCACTCGGATGCGATTACATCGAAATGAGGGTGTAGCCCTCGATGTTTAGGCACGTTCACCCACTTTTTCTTCGTGCGCGATTTCGCACGTAATTCGCGACGCAAGAATTAATACAATACAGTTTATTTAATTGACGAAATATAATTTAGGTTATTCGTAGAATTGATGAAATATAATTTAGGTGTTTGTAGCAATGTAGGAGTGTAGCAAGTTTTGGTTATATGAACTTATATATGTTTGATTTTACTATAATTTTTTTAATCGGGTTTTATCAAGTTTTGAATACTTGAAATTATTATAGAAGTTTGATTGTAATTTGGATATTTATAGTGTGATTAATAAAATATAATTTAGGTATTTATAATGTGATCAGGTTTTAGTAAGTTTCAGTTACTTGAAACTTGGTTATTATATAAGTTTGATTATTAAGTACAAAAATTAATTCAACGCCCGCTAATGGTGTAATTCAGCATTTATTTATTTATTTATTGGCTTTACTTTTGGATCAATGTTTTTAAAGTGATTTGCAGTATGCTTTAGAAAAATGAAGATTGGAGGTTTAAAGTCTCAAAATGGGAAATACTTGAATTTAGAGACTCGGATTTATAAATAATTCAGTGTAACAGTGAATGATTCGTAATTTTGTGAAATTTCATAGATTTAATAGGGGATTAATAATTTGAAACACGTGGAAAATTTGATTAGTGCAATGACGGAGAGAAATTCCGTTTCAAATCAATTGAACGTTAAATGTCATCATTTAAACTTCTTTCCATTCAGTTTCAGATCTAAATGTTGAATACTTTTAAAATATTCTAACTTGAGCGTCGCTTAGAAAATCAATTTAAATAACGAAACAAAATATTATCTACTTTCGAAAGGTTTTAAATATTCCTGTGTTTATATTGATACTAATTAACAAACTGCGATATGTAATTTAAACGCAGGATACAAACACGAAAAAAAAAAAAAATATAAAGTTTCAAAAAAATTCGTAAACCGGAATATCGAATACCCGTTTGTTTGTTGATTACAATTTTAAACCCGTAAATTTATTTGCAGCGTCGTTGTTAATCAAAAAATAACGTTTTTTAAAAAACCGGCAGAAACGGTAGCAATTTCACTTTGCGTAGAGATACGTAGGTATTAAATCGGTGAGCATTGGCATTTACGATTCGCGCGCTACGTGTTATTATTATACGTCAATGTGTGCCGACGCCGAATTCGGTATAATTGCGTTAATGATTATTTATTTTATTCGTTAATGAAGGAATAATATTGCAGCAGGTGATTCACGGCAAAAGGGACGCACGATACCATTTAATAATCGTTTCCAATTAAATTGCCCGACGTGTGTAATTAATGATGTAATATTTAGATTACCTCGTGTTTAATTAACAAAACCGACGTACGCATAATTTAACATGCGATTCCTGAAGGATCGCTCGTTACATAAACACCTGCATCTTCTTTCCTTTTTCCATCTGCGATTCTGCTCATTCTCGTTCGTAACTGCGCATTTGAAATCAACTTTTATATCATCGCGTGTACGAATGTATGATTAACATCGTTCACGATGAAAGCCTGAGATATAGAAAATATAATATAATTCGATATGTACATGTGATGTACGTTGAAATTTTCCGTTTTAAGCGTGATCAATCACGTTTGTTTTTCATTTTTTTATTTATTTATTTTTTCTTTTAGTAAACTTGTATAATATTGTCTAATAAAAATATGATAGAAAAATTCAAAATTGAATAGGAAATTTAGATAGGAAAATTAATACAGAAAATTGATAGTTGTCCAGTTATTATAGTAACAAAACAGTTTTGTTCGTTTTTACACAATTTAATTGATAATCTTGGCTTCTGAGGATCTCTTGTAAAATTACGATGTATTATTGTTGAAATCACGATATTTTCTACAAAGTAAGAAGCTAGACGAAAGTTGAGAACTTTTCAGCTCGCTGTGTAAATAATCAAATTTATGTGCTTGGCTAAGCAGGCTTCTGTCTGCCAAAATTTACATATACGTAGCTACTATATTCAAATTGTACGACGAAACTTGCATCAGAGATAGTTCTTCTTGCGTTCGATGGGATCTCATTGTCAGACTTGGTTTGTAAGTTCGTGGAAGTTGACTGTAATGAAGCGAACTTGATTGGAAACCATCTTGAGTAAGTAGAAATTGACTGAGTAAGATTAAACAACGTTGAGTAGAACTCAGCCATCTTTCGTAAAGTATTTAATACAGCAAAGTTCAGATTTTGTTTAGGATATCGATTTTCATCGAGACAAACTTATTTGTGGAATTATTTCCATTTTGCAAATTTAACGGCTCGTGAAAACCAGAATCTTTTTCAACATAAATTTTTCATGCAAAAATCAAAACAAATAGTCCGATACGTGGCTCAATGTATTTCAACAATTTCAATTCCTAATTTTCATACACGTGACAATAATCTCGTTGCAATAACGGGGACGAACTTTCAAAATGTTATGGTATAACATACTCGTAGAAGTTTTCGAACAGTGCAGGTGAATCGCTGCATGTTTCAAAAAATATCAGTCTCTCTCTCTCTCTCTCTCTCTCTCCAAAAGCAAAACTCGCTGATATTCACAAGCTGACAAATATGGCGCAACAGCTCGATCAAAAAGTCCCGTCAAACATAATATTTCGTTCTATTAACGGTCGCGGAAGCGAGCCGTAAAAATTAACACTCGTCGGTGGTTTCCACGTGGAAACTTTCGAGCAACGTGGTTTATTGATAGGACACATCAGGCAACAAAGTTTCACGACTGGCTTTAAACCAACGACACTGTTTTACCTTTCGTCTCGTTCCCTTTATCTTTCTTTTTTTTTTTCTTTTTTTCTTTTTCTCTCGTTTCAGCCACGTTGCATATTCAGTTCACTACAGCGTCGCAGGATTTCCGCCGGATGAGACCCAGTTCGAAATAGTTTCACTTGGAATTTTGGTTATTGCGTATTTAAGAGGGACACACTTGGTAGACGGTGGGTTGGAATTATTCGCGAAACATCCGCAGACCCCTGTTTCCATGCAAACCGACGTGCCAGTTTTCATACAGAGTTAGGCGACGGTGGCCGGGGTTTATACAACCCCCGATTGCCCATAAATTACTCAAGATTACTAAGCGGCGATCCCAGCGAATCGGCTTCCTGCCGCTTTAATCGCACGCGAATAATCGCCATTTTTACCCTGGAATTCAATGAAATGACCCCGCGCCGCCATTATCGAACGCATCGATAACCACGGCTCTTTTCGCCAACGCTCCCCGATCGCTAATTACAGCTAATCCGATATAGTAATGGAATCGATCGTTAATTTCTCTCGTTTTCTCTTTTTTTCTTTTTTTGCCGCCTCTCCTCGTGTTTTCATCGAGGAGAGTTTTTAGGAACGAACAGGCCAGCGAACGGTTCCTCGTTTGATCGAATGAAAGGAACTCGTGTGGCACATAACGATATTAAAACGATATTTCTCTTTCCTTTTTTTTTTTTTTTTTTTTTTTTTTTTGGTTTTATCTTGCAGAAAAATCCTGATAAGCGTTCATCTAACAAATTGGTCATCCATTCGACGAACTGATTCGACACACGGTGCCACGATATGATATCAGCAGTAAACAACAGACGATACGATCGCATTCGGGGAGTCGCATAAATTCAACTCGTATTTTTAGAACGAAAAACAAAAAAAAAGCAGAAAAAAGAAACGAAAAGCGGAAGAAATATGTTGGTCGAGCTCGGTAAATGAGCCCAGAAGCGTAAAACAATCGGCCCGAACTGTCCTCGTTCCAACAAGTCGATAAAGAGTCTGTTCATTTGGGCGCGCGCTTCGAAACTTGCCTCTTTTCCAATATCGAGAGAAACGGCCGCGAACTACAGGCACGGGTGCGGCGCTCGAATAAATCGATTAAGTAAGCCGCTTTTAACGACTTGCCTCGGATTTAAAGTCGAATCGTTGCAGGCGGCCGCGAGCACACGACGTATCTGCGAAAGTCTCAGCTGCTAGCGCAGCCGTGGCTGCCAAGCGATGCGAAGTCAGTTTCCGAAAAAGTCCGGCTTGAAAGACACGGACACCTGCACTGGCAGAGAAAAAAGCGGGGTGAGAGAGAGAGAGAGAGAGAGAGTACAGAGTTCGCAGACACGCCGCCTCTTACGGGGCAAACAAGAGTCGGAAATCGCATCCCGGGACTTGGAAAACTCCGCTTGCCAGACTGCCAACTCTCTCCAGGCAGATGCCTGGTGCCGTGGTCGTTGAAAAAAAGAGAAAGAAGAAGAAGAAGAAGAAAAAAAACAAAAATTTCCAGCGTGCTCTCGCTGTGGAGGAAGAGAGGGGGCAGGGGGGGGAGAAGAAAAAGGAAAAGAATCACCGAGGATAATTGATTGGGGAGCAAACAATGCTCGAGAGAGGAAGGAATGATCGATCGAGGGGGAAAGAGAGAGAAAGAGAGAGTGAGAGGGAGAAAGTTTGACGGGGAGAGGCAGAAATCTGTCCACGCTCGAGTGGTTCTGTAGTCGCCCGAGTTTAGGGGTGAAAGTGCTAATATAGTAAGTCGAGGGGAGAAGTGGTTTTTGACGGTCGGTGTAAAGGGATCATGAGGGATAATTAGCATGAACGGAGCGTTGAGATTAGGAATTAGGAATACGAAATGTGTCCCATCCTTTGGAACCGATATTTTACCTTGGATACTATTTTTTTTCGAATACTCTCGTATTTCCATCGTCTTAGTTTTGGTGACAACGATATTATGGTGACAACGACCTTCGTACCTAATCATTTCTCTAGCTCTCTAGTCGCGGGATGAAAGATTGTGTTATGTAGAATTTTTGGCCGTGAGTAACATCTTTTTGTCTGTATTTCAGTTATTAGCTCAGGATAGGTGTTCTCTTGCAGATTGAATTTTTGACTGTTGATGATAATACAATTAACAATAAATTGGCCTGAAATACTTTAGACAGAAAATCACTATTATATACGTTAGGAGTATTATGCACATGTGGGTGATTTTTATATTTCACGTACGGAAAGTGTAGCCGAACGTTTAGCGTTTCACTTCTGAATATCTAAATTTTCAGAATAAACTGTCGTTTAATCATTAAGAAAAAAAAAAAATCTTTAACTCGCAGAAGTGCAAGATTCGTCACAAGACCCACTAAATTCAACCAATTATCCAAATTTACAGAAACCAACAAACCAACTGACCTCCCTAGAAAACTCGAGTGAACATCCCAAAGGGAGTAACTCAACAATCAAGAAGAACCTGGTCTCTCTCTCGCTCTCTCTTTCGTGAAAATCACTTTCACTTTCCTCGAACTTTGTCCCAGGGAAATCGTATTACCCCCCACGCGAAGAAATTTCGCTATTATTCTTGGAAACCGCACCAAGTCGATAAACCGTTTTCTCGATTGTACGCGTATATACATATACACGGCCGCGTACGCGTACTATGGCGCGAGTGTTCGCGAGAGGCCTGTGTGTAAAACCGTCGTTAAAAATAAGGGAGCTGAAGGGGAAACGGATCTTTGTCATTTTTTTCTTCCGTTTGCCGATGGAGAGCGGAAAAAGGAGCGACGAAGAAGAGAGGAGTGAGGAGAGAGAGAAGCAGAGGACGCGCGCGCCTGTTCAAGGCAAATGCAATCCTCGATATTAGATTCCCTGTTCGCTCTCTATTCCAGATCGACCGGTCTTTCTTTTCACGTTCTTTCCGCGCGTCGTTTCGCTGATTGCCCGCTCGACGATTTCGCCCGAGAATTATCTCTCCTCCCCGCGTTTTCCTGACGAAGGGAAAGAGCAGGACGACGTCCAGAATGGCGTGAAAGGGGAAACGAGAGGACGAGAGGGAGAAAGTTGGAGGCGGCGGAGGGATATACTCTCGCTCACGTGAACTTTTTAATGTTTCCTCGGCGGTACAGGAAGCGACCTCAAGCACCTGGACTAAGTATCTCGGTGGCGGTGCCCGGAAATTGAGCTCGCGGCCCCGGATAGAAAAGGATAACGGACCATAAGAAACAGTTCGTTTCGGTACAACCGTTCCGATGATTATACCGAAGCGTACGAGTAGAGTAGCAGTCTGTTCTGTGGAAAGGAGGCGACTATACTCGAATTTATTAACTGGATCCTCGTCTTCTTCGTACGTCGAGGAAGATGTTAATTGAGATTCGTCAATTGGATCGTTCTTTTTATTATTATTTATTTATTTATTTTTTCAATTATTTATTTATTTATTTATTTTTTTTTTTTGCCGTGTTAACTCGTGATTAGATGAACGTGTGATGATTAAAAGATAGGTCTAGCGTTTGACAATCGGGAATGAATCTTGTGTTATTAAACATCTACAGATAATTATATTAAACGTGCGAAATGTTAGGGGTATCCATAAATAACGTCTCTTTTCCTTTGATACTGAACAAAATCTTGTTTTACTTGAGAGTTAGTACAGTTTCAATCCATGATATAATTTAACAATAAGCACGCTTTTCAATATATTTAATTAGAATATGGGTTATATTATATTATATTCATACAGTTTTAATTTATGATATAATTTAACAATAAACAGGCTTTTCAATATATTTAATTAGAATATAGGTTATGTTGCAATAAATGGCAATGTTTATTAAATTTAAAAGAAACGATATTATAGGTACTCTCAATATAAATTATTACACCTTCAGTCTTAATACAGCTAAGGTTCTTTTGTAATATAGATATAAATTTAATATACATATAAGTTTAATATACACACATAAAATAGATAAAATATTTTTGTTAACTTGTTTTATTTCATCTGATTCGAGCATTTTGATTTAACACGGCGGTACATTAATTGGGCTACCCCTGTGTACGAGAATTTATTAACAATGAGCATAATATAAAATGCTGAATAAAGTGGGAATGTACCGGTGTTTCCTGTTGAAGGTAACGAGTGGATGTTGTAGTATACACGAGCACCTTGTATAATTTCCTTCGAGACGTCGAATATTTAACCAAACGTAATTTTCTTCCAGATTAGATATTGTAATGAAGGGCCTGTCTTTAATAAAATAATTCTTTGGCAAAGGGCGGTACGTTCCTGTAGAATAATATTACGACAAAGTTTTAATAATATTCCAGAACTTAAACATCTTTAACGTACTCTGAAGTTATCAATGAAGTTAATCCAGCTCAAATTAGTATAATTAAAAACGGTGAAGTTCTTAATATCAGTTTCTGAAGTTTCTGACAAGTTGTGTATCACAGTTTTCTTTCTTCTCTCTTTTCCTTTTTCTTTCAAGTTATCAAAATATGAACGTATTAAATCGATCTGGCTCGCTATGTCATAATAACGAGAAAGGAAATTCTTTTCCTTTTTTGTCTGTGTGTGTGTGTGTGTGTGTGTGTGTGTGTGTGTGTGTGTGTGTGTGTGTGTGTGTGTGTGTGTGTGTGTGTGTGTGTGTGTGTGTGTGTGTAAACTTAAAGTTGAACTTACGAGTTCGGATTTACTTTGTGTTCGTTTACGTTCCTTTACGTGATCGGAAACTTCATTAAAATTAAATTGCTAGACATGCAAGATTGCATGTCATCAATCTTCTACCGAGGGTAAAGCGGAGTAGTAGTTAACAATAGGGAGACGAGATGAGATTATCGCAACTTGTTTGTTACTTGATAATTGGATTAACCTTAATAACAGTTGCACGAAGCTTTTCTGTTACATCATTATATTTCCTTTCGATATGTGTTATTGCAAAAACCCAATAACTGGCCAATTCGTCGATATTTATTTATCTAAGTAGAGGAAACTATCTTCTTTCCTCAATTCTAACAAAAAACATGTTAAAAATTCAGAGTATTTTGTTGACAGAAGAACGATATCAATTCGACAATGGTCGTTCGAAAGGGATTAAAATTTTAATTTCGTTAGAAGACTATTTCAGGCGAAAGGCTTGATTAATCGTGTTTCGTAAAAACGCAGCTTTAAACGAATATTAATAACAATAATTACATTAGTTAAAATTACGTCACAAATACAGTTGTTCCCTTTTTCAACATTTTTCTCTCCGCCAAGAGCAAAAAGTCGATAAAAAATATATTCCTCGTTTAATTTTCATACAATGAGCGATTTGACCGATCAACAACATCTCCCACCGCCAGAAAGAATTTTCCTCTCTTTTTCCTTTTTTTTTTTTTTTTATTTGTTTCAAACTAAAAATCCAGGCAGAATTGGAAACGACCGAATGGAAACACGCAACGAATTTCGGACTTATTTTCATCGAAGGTCTTTTATTACCCGGCCAGCAACGTTTACAGGGGCGCCGGATGGAACGCGATCCGCAAATTGTCGCGCGTTTTCGGTCGCAGTTCAATTACACAGACGACCGCCACACGACAAAAGTCGGTGGCTTTCCATCCTGCAGCTTCCTCCCGCCATTTCCTGCCAGCCTAACGCCGCGAAACGAAAGCTTTTTCGCGCTCGCTCGTCAACTTTATGACGGCTTTTTTCATCCGAAAAATGCCCGTCAGCGCGATTTTACGATTTATCTGGCCCGATGACACGCCGAAACCCCGTAAACGCTGCCCGGCCACTTAGAAATTTTACAGCTCGCGCGAGAACGCTCGCCACGCCGGCCAGATTGCCACGCATTGCCAACCATACCGTATATTCTCCCGTCGGCGTCTTTTGCTCGTCTTACTTTGCGTGGCTGACTTTGAGAGACGGATAATTGGCAACGTTGAAGCCTTGCAATTATGCTCCGCGCGTACAGGTTAATTCTCCGAGTGAAACGTAATGAATTATTGCTCCGAGTTCTCAGTGTATTTCCAACCCTTTTGCATTTACTTATTTGCGTCTATTTGTTGGTCGACGTGAACGATCGAAATTGTTTAATTCAATGACTTGAAATTCATACGTTCTTTGATTAATATTTTGTCAGTTGTTACAATTGCTCTTCTGATCGTGTGTCTGAAAGATCATTGTAACTGTGAAATTAAGGAATTGGAGTTGTTAAGGATAATGAAGAATTAATCGTTATCTGAGCAACTTCTTTTTTTTTTCCATTGACTTGTCAACGAATACAGGTACAAGAATAAATTTGAAATTTTGTTGTTTCGAAATATACGTATATTATGTGCATGATACTTTAACGAGTATGTCATATTATTATTGTATTACAAATATAATTAATTATATTATTATCGTGGTACAGGAAATTTTGTCTCTAAAACTTAGAAATTTTAGCTAAGAGAGCTATTTGAAAAAGAGGCCATTATATTCTATAAATATTATATAAAAGGCTATATTCTATAGGTATTCTATAAATATTATATAATTATATAAATTCTATAGATATTCTATAAATATTATATAATATTATATTAGATATTATATAATTATATAAATTCAATCAAACTCTGTTACGAAATCCATTTCCTAAGGAACAAACAAATTCACGATACACTTACCAACATATTTCAGTAACCACTGAAATTTCTGTAATTCACTTTAACTTTAAAAAAAAAAAAGGAAACAACAAATGTCGCGAAAAACAGACAGACAAGTCCACAATCAGTTCGATAATAAATTGAAGTTGTAATTCGAGAAGAGACGCGAACGTTTCCATAAAGATGTTCAAACGTCTATGGGAACGTTTCCATAACGATATAACCCCGTGGAGGAACGTTTCTTTTTTTTTTCCTCGTGGCTATAGCCAATTGTCGATCGTTTCGAATACGCGGTATAAAAACGTATCCGCTTCACAAAGGAATTACAAGCAGAAATTGTTCGAATGGAGTTCGCCTGGTGGGCGCCTGTCAGGTCGAGCAGGAGGGGCGAATAAAATGCAAACAGAAGAGCGGCAGGCCGTTTAATCGAGCCGACGCGACGAGAGAGAGAGTGAGAGTGAGAGAGAGAGGGAGGAAGGAAAGAGCGAAGGAAGGAAAAAACGTAACGAAAACGTAACCAATATATCGTGGAAAGGTGGAAATAAAACGTGGTCGCCACGTCGATTGATTCGTTTATTGAACAGCCGTCTGTCGCAGGCCACGGTTTCTCCAATTATCCAATATGTCGCCCGGTCGTCCTGGTATTCGGTGTCTCTAGACGCTTCCGTTAGGCAGAACCAATTCCCTCCCCTCTCCGCCCATAAATTCAGAACTGGTTTTTCAATGTTTCGTATTGATTGGACGTTGAACATTTTAGTTGCGCACGACGTTGCTGCGTGATAAAATTGAGAGTCGGCTCGAAGGGTTGTAAATTGCAATTGATGACGACATCACGTCCTGGCGGAAAATTGAACTTCACTAACCGAAAATTTCTGTTCCCTCATTAGGCCAGACGAAAGAAACGTTAGATTCTGACTTTAAATTAAATCCTGCTTGCTGCTGCTCGACTCGGCGAAATTCCTCGATTTTTGCCAAACGAAGCTCCCCGCGTAGACAAAGAGAGGAGGCAGATTTATTCAGACGAGGAAATTCAAGCAGCATTATCGTTCGGAAAATCCAATTATCACGTTCCGTCGATGACGTGAATTTTAGTCTTTCTTTTTGTTGTTGTTGTTTTTCATGCAACGCGAACTCGTGACCGCAACTGACACGCTCGTGACACGTTCTCCATCTCTGTCTCTGTGTACACGTGTACACAGAGAAACACAGGCTGAGCCGTCTAGCGTAGACGATCTAACGCAATATCCCAAGCTGAGCCATCGTCTCTGCATCTTGCATCTCCTGTAAGAATAATATAAAGGTGGTGCAAGCTGCAAGGTGAAACAGCTGTAAGACACCGGAGGCTACCGGGGGGGTAAGATTGAGAAGCTCGGCGGTTGAATAAAGAGGGAGAAACCAGCAGTCCTAGATGGGTGGACGAGGACTGCTGGAAAATCAGAAAGTCAAGTTGCATCAAGAAAATTCGAAGGAAATTTCCCACCGTCTCTCGGCGCTGAGATTTTCATTCTTACCCAGCCAGACTTTGTTCGAAGTCTCTGGCTCTTCGAACGAGCACTGCCGGATATCTATCTCGGTTCGGATCTTCGCCATTTTTACATCTCGTGCAATTGATATTAAGCTGTTAAGGGTCGAGTTAACGAACGAGGTTTTAAAGAAAAGCACGATGAACTTGTTGATGTAGGAATGTTGAAAGATTCGAGGATACGAAAATCGAAAGAGTACGAAATCTGAAAGTTGCAGAATTTGGAAAAACGCTTCTCGACACTGGAGTTTTACCGAAAGATTCGAAAATTTGGAAATTCGGAGGTTCAAACTAGAAATTTTGGTGTGTTTGAGAGTTCGTAGAATCGAGTGCTATGCTTTGAGTACGCGAGAACGTTTGAAGATTTGAAAATTCGAAAGTGTCATGGTTAAAAGATCAAAAGCTTCAGGAATTGTGATATTTAAGATTTTTAAAATTGTGATATTTTACGCTCAGATCCTTCAGTTACCAAGCGTTCCTAAATCTGAGCATTGCCGAATTTTAAATATTTCTAAATGTTCTTGAACGCTCTAAGAAAACATTCCTCTTTCCTCTGCTTCCAAGAAACGTGCTTAGATATCGAAGGAAAACCGACATTCTTTTTTCTTCCAGTTCGACCGCTGAAAATGGATTTGAACGGTGTGGTAGGCCACGTGGTACAAGGGACGAAGGTTTTGCTCGAGTGTACCGTGCGAGCAGCCAGGCCCGCGGCGAACATCACCTGGCAGAACGGTACCGAGGTTTTGAACGAAAGTAACGACAGACTCCAAATGCACGAGACGAAGGTCGAGGAGAACGTGAGTACCAACTTCGAAACTTACTAAACGTCTGCTGTTGCAAAATTGCACTATCTTTTTTTTATACCCCCCTTCGTCAACGACGCGACATGCCTGCGTTATGCTTGCGTGCAGATTAATAAATAGAATAAATAAATGACAGATTGACAGACTAATCTCAAGTTGTTGTTCTTGTCGGATTCACGGATAGTCGAGATTGATTTTATTCAATTATGAATTTATTTATGAAATTTTGTCGAGATTATTGCCGTGAAACTAAAACCCATTGACTATTAATTAGCTCTAGTCTGATAATCGAAGATATTCAATTATTATCCGTATTGGTGATTATTGAGTTGAAATTATTAATTTTATTCCTCCGTGTGTTTTATATTTCAAGGGTTTCGAATGGTTTTGAACACGCTCCAACGTTTCTGTTTGAAAGGAAAGAGTGCATGTAGAAAATGGAAATAATTTCCATCAAATTCCTCGAATGAAATTTCCATTTTCCTTCATTAATTATTTCTGATCATTCCCATTCTCTTTGGAACAATTTTCTTTGAGCTCGCTTCCTTTTCATCAAAACGAAACGTACTTCCAACGCTCCCGAAAATCCTCTTTATCAAACGATTTTAATCACGTTCGTTTCGAAAGTCGAAAAACCTATTTTCAACGAGTACCAACTTCCTCAACAAAAGTCAACGTACATTCTATAGGATTGATCGAGCGCATCATTGCATCGTCATTCTTTATCGATGAAATTCAACTTTACACCGCCTTTCATAAACATTATCCACGTCGTATCTCACTCTCTGGGATCACGTCGCATAAATCAGTTTGAAATTATATTACTATTTCATAGCTGAAATTTCTTAATGGCATTTCTTCGAGGAACTTCCTCCCTCCTCCCTTCATCGAACGGACAATTGGAACAAGTCGCGTTAACGCGTTCGAACGTCAGCTCGAACGCGTTATTTTAAGTAACAAAGTGTCGACCTGATGTCTCTCGCAGCGAGTTCACGAGCAATAAACTCGGGACTGGCGAATAAATAGGATTCGCAGTACTTGAAGCGAGAAAGCAATTATTCAAATGCAGTGTACTTCGCGCAGAATTTCGACTCGTGATTCCTTCAGATCGTTCGCCTCGAGTTAATCCGATTAATCGTGATGTTCGAATCGCTCGCCGTTGCTATCCTCCATTAGGATTAAATAGCGAGATGTTGGGATTTCTTGAATTTTTGTTGTCTCGTCCTAACATTGAAAATTCAAACGCTGAGAAAAGGATCACGTAGCAAATTTTCAAGAGTTGCAAAGAAGAGACTTTATTCTTCCGCTAGCGATAAAAATTCCTCAATGTTTTTAAAGATGTTGGAATTTACGATTCTCGAAAGTAAAGTATCTTTACTTTTCCAGTCGTTGTATGATATAAAATCATTTTTCAGAAATTTTACTTGTTTCGTGATTTACTTTTGCAAGGTTACAGTTTAAATAGTTTAAATTATTAACAGTTCTTCGTCGTTTAAATTATATGATATGCAAAGGAGATTAAATTATATGATATGCAGGAGACGAAACAGAAACGCCAATTTAATTTCCATTTCTTCAATTGCTCTGTAAAAGCTATGGATTTGCACAAACATTTACCTAGCCTATTCGCATGATTAATTATAATTTTACAAAGTAAGGAAATACGAACTATTGGACTAGAAAATACACAAATATTTGCTACATATTTACACGCTACTTTTCGACAGATGATCTTCAATTATCAATTAAGTGGAAGCAAAAATTGGTAATTACCAATCGTGCTGTTTAAAAACCAAATATATTCATAAATTCTGTTTCCTAAAATATTTTCCTTGGCCTGTCCGACCGATTTTTATTAAGTCCAATTAGATTGAATTCCTCTGCATAATTGAGAAGGAGTGAGAAAATTATTTTCCTCGTAATAAAAATAACAAATGAAAACATTTCACACAGGAGGACCAGAAGCAAAATAGATATTAGATCAAACAGTGTATGTATGTGTAACATTTGCGTTGAAACTGATCTTTCACGCGACACTGTTATTTAATCAATCAATCGTTAATACGTTATTGAGTAACTCGATATCACGGCACAAACATCATTTTCACCGCGGAGCACAGGTCCGCTGTAGCAAATTCAATCAATTTAACCTCATTACCGTGTCTCGTCGCACAGTATCATCAAGTCAAACGGTCCTGGGCAGCAGCCATGCGAGCGGCCGAGTGCAATCCATCGACAGGCCCGTGTGAACTGCCAATCGGTAAAATCGGGAAAGTTTCGCCTCCCGGTTACGAAAATTGGAAACAGTGCCGAAATTTCAGACAATTGGCCGACGATTATCCGTAGCTTACGGCGATACCGATACCGATACGACACGAGATCGGGTGTCGCTTGTCGCGTATGAAAAAGTGATTTCACAGATGAATACGGTGTGTTCCAGGCTTGTCGCATCGGAAAATCATTATGCGTCATTTCGTGTAGCGTGTCGCTGTAATAACGCGTTCACGTGCAGGGGGAATCCGTACGGTTCCGCGCCATCATAAATCCATTATGGCAATATCCGCGGCTATAAAGTCGCTTCAACTTTCAGACGGCTGAATAAGAAATCGGAGATCGCCCTGGTTGGCCGGCAGGCGAGACTTTTATATTATACCTTGTTTCTATTTGTTGCCTCCTTACGTACGCTGCCGAGCAAACGATCTCGTCCTCGTGTTCGTAGAATAAGTTGATTCAGCGTGTGCGATCCGGCTCACGTTTAAATTCCACGTCGATCTTACATAATTTATACTTGTTGCTTTTCGTTGAAACGATTTTTACGATTTTCATTTCAGCAAGCATTTTTACTTGGAGCATACTGCGGTACGCGATAATGGCAATTAAGGATGGCAAATAATTGATGAGAAATTGTATTTTTTTCATCTTCGGAGTGGAAAAAGATTCGACGAATCCTTCAATACTGAGTAACCTAAACTAAACACACAGATGTAGATTTTCAAACGGTCGTCGTTTCAAGTGCAGCCGCGCGAGGCTCGTGGTGTCATAATTAGCATTGTTTGCCAAGTAACTGATTATGGCACCGGTGACGTAACGATCGAATCGGCCGCGGCAGTGGCAACAGACAGAATTTACATAGGGCCCATAGTACATAATTACACGGCACGAACGTTGGCCAATGCGATCCGCGGCGCGCACGCGAGATCAAGTGCAATCACTTTGGACAGCTTCGATCCGTTTTCGTAATTCTTTCCCCCTCCGTCTTCGATGCATCCGCGAATTTATGGAGCGGAAGCTTTTCGAGCAATTTCGTTCCCCTCCCTGAGTTCACAGTGAATGTAAACGCGTTGAACGGCGCTGAGAAGTAGCTGATATTTTTCTTGTCTCTTGACGAGAGAATTACGTTTCCTCCGTTATTGGGTAGAGAGAAATGTCACACTTTGAAAGTTGCTTATGTCTTGGAGATATTTACGTGATTTTTATACAATTTCTTAACACGACTTGTTATATTTATTTCGTTTGTTTAAGCACTTCAGTTTCGATACGTTTTTATGTATTTCGCAATAAGTGCATAAATTTCCCAATAAGTGCAGAAAAGTCTGTAGTTTAATTGTTGCGGATAGCTTTTGGTAATTTGTTTGTAAGAAATTTTACTCCTCCGTATTTGGTGATAGATTGAATTTTGAAAGAAAGAAACTGATCGCGAGTCACAGAAAATTCACACATCTGTTCGTCGTATGATAAACGTTTATTCTCCAACAATTTCATATCTAAAAAAAAATTTTTTAAATAAAGAAAAAAATATAATATTAATATACCACAGCCTAGAATCTAGAGCTACATCGACTATTCTTACAAAATAATCGGAAGAACGTTTAAATTTGTCAAAATCGAAAACTTCTGAGACATTTGTACTTGTACGAATTTATCATTCCTTATCTCTGTTCTCTTCAAACAATTAATTAGCTCTTTCAGATACGAGAAGATCCTTCCACGAGTTACTCGGGCAACAGTTCGTCTGTTTACGAGGGGGAGGGAACCCCCTGTTTAAGATGCTCCTGGCGTTGAAAAAATTCTGTTCGAGTCCGAGAAACGAGAGGGCACGAAACTCCTTTATAACAAGCGTTACGGCCAGTTCAGCAGATTCTTGACCGTTGTAACAAACTGCGAGCAAGTTTTAATTAACTGTAACTGGTAATTGAATTAGATCCCGCGTCTGCACCTACATCACGATCACGTGGCGCCACCCACTTGAAAACTCAGGTTATCGCTTCCCAGGATGTACCTAACGCTCGTTTAACAATTCACCGTGTTTCATTCTCGTTTTAGTGTTTCACTTACTTTTCACGACGTATCGGTATTAACATGTCATCAAAGAAGCAACGAGCCTTCGACGTTCTAATCCGAGCCTTATTGCATTTCCATATTTCCATATTATTACATTTCCAGAATATACGGGGAATGTATTAGAATAATTGGAATAATTATCAATGATTAATGTTCAGTGAGCTTGAAATAACTCTGTTTAGGATAATTATGGTGAATAATTCAACCAAAGAGTAATAAGATTTATTGAGCTGGAAGTTGGTTGATTTAATCGATATAATTGACTTGTTAGAAACTATTTTCTGTTGTTGGTAGCTGGTAGCAAATAAGAATGACTTTGTCATTTTTCTCGTGTTTTTCAAACATTTTCCTGTTTTATGACAATTTTGAAGACATTACACTATTTGTTACTTTGTTTGACATTGCCGAATAATCAGAGTTTCGGGAATTATTTCCACGATTTAATTTAATTTAAGAAATGAAAAGAAACCAAATTTACAGCGGTCGTGCGAAACTCTGAGGTATTATTTTTCAATTTTGTATAGTATCGTGTGAACGCATCAGTGGTATTAGTACAATTTTAGATACAACAAATGCATTCCAAAGGATAGTATAAGGATAACAAAGATAATAGTATAATAGCAATAGTATAATTTTAATTACATCGTGATGTAATGTAATGCAACGTAATGTAATTACATTGTAATCTAATTAAAATATAATTAACGTAATTAAAGTATCATTACCAGTAATACCACAATATTGATATTCATATAAATCAATACCACTAATGACTGGTTAAAAATATTATCTGTGTGAAACTGAACTGCAAAACGTATTTTCAATCCGCAATTTATTCGATCTGTCCATCAGTATAAAAACTTCAAAAAAAAAGAAAAAGAAATCAATTTATTCCTGGAGAGGACATCGAATCAAAATTTATAATTTTATCTTCACTGCATCGCAATATTCGTTCGTTTTTTACAATTCTCTTGGATCGACGAGCACGATTGTTCGCGAAATAATTACCAGCGTGGACTATCAAAGAAAAATTCGGGAAACGTCAAAGCATCACAAGGGATCCTTCGTACAGGATCTTTTTCTTATTTTCGCCCTCTGCCGTGTCTCTCGTTATCGCGGTCCGTTTTCCGGGAAAGTCGAAACACTGAAAGTGTTCACTCGATCACTAATGAACAACGTATCGAAAAACACGTTTTGAAGTAATGGAAACACGAAACAGGATCCCTTGTTCGTCGTTTGGATGATTATTGTTTCAATTAAACAGCGATAGCGACACGTGGAATTTTATAAGCTGATGATATTCGTGCGACGATGTATAATCGTCGTATTAATCCTCTTTCCCATCTTCTCGTGAATGGAGAATTGGGTCTATCGATTTAAGATCTTGGTTAATGAAATCGAAACAGGCATTTCGATTTAAAGAATCAATTCTTTGGAATTTACCTGACGTTCATACGGGATCTCCTTTTTTGTCAAAATTTTATTAAGAATGGTTACTAAATCAGAGGACGAGAATGGGCTGCGGATTCTCTTGCATTCATGGGAAATTGGAAAATTTGATTCGATCGAAATATCAAAAGTATAATATTTGTTGTAATGTTTAATACTTGACGTTTGATCAACCTCTGCCTATGTCTTTTTTTCATTATTTTAAAATATGAATTCTCTTAAAATATAAATTTTTATTTGAAATATTTTTATTTTAAAACATAAATTCTTCGTTATTTTAAAATACGAATAAAAACCCGCAATCTTCAAACTTGTGAGACTTTTATCTGCAACAAGGAAAGCACATGATCGACAGGTACATGAATAATATCTAATGAAACAAAATGTAGCGTAGAAATATTTCTTCGCAAAGTTTGCTGACATTTTCAACCTAATAACGAGAAAAACCGCCGATTACCTATATATATAAGGTATAGTTCGACATACGAAAACGAACGAGAAGTCAGCAAAATTAAATCAGCACGACGGCGCAGCGACAAATCGGACTTTAATTTTATTCCTATGGATTTCCAATCGTCCGCCACATTTTCTTTTCTTTTTTCTTTTTTTCTTTTTCACACGATTTTCCACGGCAACGTCGCTTTTTCAAAGAATCAGTCGCTGATTGCGCGAGGATTGATTAACTCATTGTTCGCCGCGGCCCGTGAAAGATCTTGCTCCTAACAAAGAAAGTATTTCCCTGCCGCGAGCAGACAGCGGGACAATCGAAATGAGGAGAGCGGAAAGTGGCGAAGTAATTATCAAATCGACGTTACGTAGACGTACTGTACGCGCCCAACTTGTACAAATTGGATAAATCACATTTACACGATGACACTCGCCAAGAAATCCATCATCGAATTTATAGTCGAATTTTATTTGCAAATGTAGCACAAACTTCTGAGAAATGGTCAAGTTCGGTGTTAAAAAATTTGTGACGACGATTTAAATTTAACTCGAAGTTCTATCGAGAGCAATTGTCTAAATTTATAACGACGTAGGTTTCAATAAATTTAAAGAGAGATATTAGAAATGTCTCGTCGATTACACTTGTAATCGGATAATCAATTTTGAGAGTTTGTTGAGGAACGAGTTCGTTGTCAAAATTCGTGCTTACCATCGAAGGGAAAAACTTCGAGCGAAAGCCAAGTTACGATACAACGATCGAGCGCCATTTTCCCCGCCAACGAATGATACCTATTGACCACTTAACACGTCTTCTCTGCGTTCTCTGTTCACAGAAGGATGGCACTTTGCAAACCACGAGCTCTCTGGCTTTCACGGCGTCCGTGTACGACAACGGAAGAACGTTCAAATGTTACGCGGAGAACTCGGTCACGCGTTCCGAGAACATGAAACCGATGATAGAGTCGATGACCATCGAAGTTCTGTGTAAGTGAACCATAATTTTCGACGTATCCGTTCGTAACAAACGAACGCTTCTTTTTCTCTGCTTAAGAATAGGTCCGTCGTGGACGTATGTAAATGAAGTGCTCCCCCAACGAATTTCAGTTTCCCCCCTCTCGTCCATTGATTCTCTTTCAAAGAGGCGACCAACTTAAGCATTTGAAATGCAATGTATAACATTGTAAGCGCAAGTGTATTTTTTCCTTTTTTTTTTTTTTTAAGACACATCTTGTAAATTTTAATGGAGAGGCAGTTCGATCATCTTTTCTTTTCTCTTTTTTCCTTGGAGAGAACTTGAACAATTGATGACTGACGATTTAAGGAAACAGAAAGTAACTAAAAAATCGTGCAAGAGCGTAAGAACGTTTTTTCTTCTTTTAAGAAGCGTCTTAAAAATTTAAGTGTGATAATACTAGAATCCGTAGTAGTACAAGGACACTAAATACCACTGCAGAAGTTCAATGATCCTCTCAGACCTGCAGAAACGAATTTAACCACTTTGCGCTGGCAACTGACTTTGCGGACCGTAACGAGTGACCAAACGGTGACACAATAACTCGTCGCTGTCTTTTCGAACTGGTCGGTAGGATATCACCGGATGGAAATTATTCAAAAGTGATAAATTTATTATTTGTTTTGCCTGTGTATTTGGTTGTACGTAGATATATTCGAAAATATCGCAATTTTGGAACAAACAATTCTCGACGTGCGTAGCGCAAGAGGTTAAAACGATGATTCAGTAGTTGCGCGAAGAAAATTTAAAATACGATGCTCGAAATATCGAGAACGTAACTCTTCATTGTAATTTATTTATTGTTTAACCTGTTGAATATTTCAATACGCGTGTATACGTCCATCAGTTTTAGAATTCCCTTCTGTGCAAATCCTCCCCACACCCCATTTTCACGTGAATCTTTTACACGCGTCAAGATAGGTGTGAATTACGCGTGTTGAATGAAATTATAATGGAACGTCTGCTCTATTTGCCTAATAACTTCTGAAATCGCGAACACGTGAACGGAAGTACAGTTTATTTAATGGGAAGCACTCAGTCACCGTCGTCGGTAATAAAATCGCATACAGCTAACGCAGTCTAGCGGCCATTAAAAAAGGAGATTATAGATTGTAATAAGCGTTTAAATCTTTTAACGGCCGGGACGGAAAAAATATGGGTCACGCGCAGCGGGCTATTAAAACCGGATATAATTATAATAAACGAATAGCTGAATGATCGGATTATTGCTTTGAAACTCCTGCCCAGGAGGGCTTGAGAGGTTGCAATGTATTTAAAATTTAATTACGTTCCCTCCCTGTTTTCCATTTTTTTTAGCGCCTCGAAACGACGCGAAAATAGACGATAAGAGATAAAGCGTTGCCAAATGAAGAAAGATGAACGAAGAAAATAAATGTTAATCGTCACGCGACAATGATAAATAAAATCGAAGAGTCTGAAGGATTTCTTTCGAAGAGATATTATCTCTTTTAAGAATTTTGAATTTATTTTAGTAAATTTGAGACAGACCTGTTTACATATTACAATTTATAACGTTACAGTTTAACTTTTATATTAATTGACAACTTCGTGCTATGACGTACGCGATTTCGAAATTGCCTCGAACGTTCGATGTTAATTAATTTGTTTCGACAGTGTTAATATTTATAATTCGTCGAGTTCGAAGAAATGTCCAGCCTCTACTTTTGTACCGTGATAACATGCAGCTGATCGCAATTTAAAAGTTTCATTGAATTCCTTTGGTAAGGGAGGTCGCAGTTTTTTTCAACCCCAGGTAAATTTCTATTATCGAGTACAGCTGAAAGCACATTTCTCCTTGTGTTCCAAGAGCGCGACAATTCCGGATATAAATACCCGTTCGCGACACGGTGCAAATATCATAAATTCCGGACAAAAGGACAAACGCATCGTTATCTTGCTCGCACCTCGTTACTGCAATTTAATTGCGTTCAAAGTGGGAAGGAGGTGAAATTAAACAGCGGAGGAATATCTCCGCGACGGAGACACCGGAGTTTTGCTTCCTTGCAGACGACAATCCTCTCGACAGTTTCGCAGAAAAATATTCGAGAAGCGACGAACAACGAGCGGATCGTTTTCTTTCACGATGGATTCAGAGATATTCAAACGAGAGACTTTATGATGTTGTCGAATGTTTCTAATATTTGATTTGATCCGAGACAAGCGTTTAGGAAACGCTTGTGCGTGTACATAGTTGCACATAGTTTTCATGAACGCATGATAATTGATTGCAGCCGTTCCATTATTGTGTGATTTTCAAAATTTACAGAAACGACTTTGTGCAAATTTGTAATTTAACAGTGCAAGGAAATTTGTCTTGTGATCCTTTCGTTCACACCAAATGAAAAAAAAATGTCAAACTTGTTTTTATATCGTTGTGTTTCAAAGTGTTGCTATGATAAATGAGCACGAGTATACAATAAATGAGAAGCAAACGAGTATTCATTTGTTTGATAAATGTTTAAAATTAAAATCAGCTACGATTTTACAACGTATTGCAAAGTAATCTCTCGTTTTTCATGTGGGAAAAAAGGTTGCCTAACCTTTGGCATATATAATTTCTGAATGATGTTATTCTACGTAAATAAAAATTTTAAATAAAATCAAAAGTCATGAATTTAATAGGAGGAATTAAAAATCAATTTCAGAATACAAATGTTAGTGATAACATTGAAACGACTAAAGAATGAAGTTGAGGGATGATTAACTTCAGGATGAAAGTATAGTTCGTGGAGAAACAATATTGTTTCCAGAATGGTGTGCCTACAAGGCATCAATAAAAATTGAAACTATAGAAGTTGCACATTCATGATTCTGACTGAAATAAAGAAATGGCAAAAATTCAATTTCGAAAAATATTGACGCAATGAAACGCAGAAGTGAATGTCGAAATTGGTTTGCGACAAAAATACACTCGATTAATTGAAAGCTACATAAATGAAAATATAAAAATAGAATACACATAAATAAAAAATATAAAACACATAAATAAAAAATAATGAAACATATTTTACTACAAAACAATGTATAGTTAGATTGTATGTAAACTCTTTTACATAAAATACTCATATCGTTTTGAACATGAATTAAAAAATAAAACTCAGTCTCCAAATATTTAGTATCGTTGTGTCATGGATGACCAATAACAAGAATTTATACGAGACTACTAAAATTTCATTTCATTTCACCTTCTCCGCAATAAAAATTAATGGTAATATATAAAGTTGTATCAAGAGTTGCAAAATTAACGGAGCTGGCTCTAAATCATCCCCAATGGACTCTCGAGACCAGTCAAAAGTTGAATAACGAAATACTAAAAATCGAACAATGAAACACTAAAAATTACAAAATTTGTATTTCACTCGCGTTTTATTTATTTTCACGCACTAACGTGCGTTCAATATTTCCAGAAAAATTCCGTACTTTTACGTGAAAATTTACAGTTTAATCGAACGACGATTATGGTCAATCGATCAGTGAAACGAGAGAAATTTAAAGCAAACTGAACCGATTAAGAAATCGTGGAGATGCAGAGCAAGATGTAAGAAGAAAAAAAAAAGAAAAGAAAGAAATGTACGATCAACTGTCGTGCCCGTTTTCCATCGAAACACTCGCCGTGGCCATTATCGCCGTAGTCTGCGTCGATAGAATTACTATTCTCGTACGTTTGTCCCTGGGAAGGCACTTTGGAAGAAGCCGCAGGCACGATTAAAACGAAATTTTCCCCGACCGGAGGACCGGTTCGTTCGCGAAAAAGGGATCGTAAAGAATCGTCTGTAATTTAGCCGCGCCGATCCGAAGGAATAAAAGTGCATAACGGTATCGACGTTCTTCCGGAGGATAGAAATCGGGTGTGGGTGGGTGGGAGGAGGAGACGAAGAGAGGACGAGTGGATTTTTTCGCAGTGTTTGATCAACGTCCAATATAGTCGGCCTGAAATTACGTTACCCCTATAGTTGTATATATTCCTGTTTTATCGCGCCCTCTCCAATTTGCTTTTTTCGTGCCCGGCACAAAGGGTATAATCGTAGATTCAATTAACCCGAATTAGATCGTTCGGTGCTCATTCGACTGACAGGCTCGTAATTTTCACTGGGGGCGGTGGGGGATGTGGGGGTGTGGGAGGAGAGATAAAACGAATCGGCGCCGCGCGGAATTCCTCTACGAAGTCTTCATACGTGGCATATTAATTCGTCTGCGACTAGAAATCGTTGCTCGCCGCTATCACAAAAATACCGAGCGACTGTCAAGTTACCAGATTTAAAAACTATTGCAATTTAAAAATTTTGCAAACAATTGATTGGCACAGTGATTCTTTATGTCAATGTTTAAATCGACTCATAATTTTGTAACTGCCAGAGTGGTTCCAAGTGGTTTCTTTTAATTAGAGAGCAGCACTAACTGTTAATTCTCAAATCGACTCATAATTTTGTAAAGTTAACGATCCGTCTTTGGAGATTTCGTACGATGAAGAGTGAAAACATTCGTGCCTCTCACTGTATTATAAATCTTCCGTATAAATTTCATTTCTAGTGTTAGTGAATTTGTCTCCGTACACAGCCGGGTGGAACGATTGCATCACGTCCAAGATGTTCCTGAAGAAAAAAAGAAAATCTCAAGAACAACCATTTTACCTTCCTTAATTTTTCATCATTCTCAAGCGCTTCACCCTCCTCGTGTCCTACAATCCGACGATTTATACTTTATACAATGCTCTCGCCCAGCAACAGTGACCGTTCCTCTCGATCGCGCGGAGCCAGACGAAAAGAAGACTCGGCGTAGAATAGACGGAAAGGCGAAAGTTCCGTTTTCGTAGCCAGCGGACGGGGGTAGCGGGGAAGGGAGAGAAACTATCCACGGATTGAAAACGCGAAACTCGCGCGCGGCTGGCGCGTTTCCAACTTCTCTTTTCCGCTTTGGACAGGCCGCTCTCTCGCGACTACGGTCGTACGTACTTAGCCGGGTGGGTGGGGGAGGAGGGGGTTTTGTTTTACGCCCGTTTCGCCGTTTAAACATATCTCGGAACGCGGATGAAGCTGCGCCTTCCGCTTCCCAGGAGCTTCTCTCCAACGCGTTATTTTAATTCCCAGACGCCTCGCGGCCACGTATTTTCGGATGGCAGACGAAAATTCCGCGCGATTACCGCCCCCCATCCCCCACCCACCCCACCCCCGCCCCTTGTTCCGCGACGCGACGCGCACCGTATCGACATCTATTATACGATAAGTACCTTTGTGTCGATCCGGTGAATATTCATGCGTTTCCTGTTGAAACGTGTTGTTTCAGTGCCGTGCAACGTGCCACGGCCCTTGGAAAACTTCAAGAGACTGTGAGAAGAGCGACAAATGTTTAACGTTGGACGTCCCGTGGCTCCGAGGTGGAACAATTTGCGAAAAGTTTCCCGAGTTTTCCTCGTTGCTAACGTTTCGCTTCTCTTTCGCTTTTCCGTCGAGGCAACTTTGACGAAAGGCACATTTGTCAACTGTGTAAATCAACTCTGCGTTGCAGGTTTCGCGCACGTTTGTATCGACGATGGTTAATGACCGCGCGTTTTGTAAAATTCGTCGTTGAAAGTCGTGGAAGTTGAGAAGCTAGAGTTTGAAATTAAAATTGAAATTAATAACGCCAACTAATAGTAAAATACGCTTTATCATTTGATATTAAAATACGTACGTGGATCGTACGACAACTATTTTATAATATTAAATATTGAAACGTACTGTTAGAATTATGATCGACTTTGTAGGTTCAAATCGAGTGAGTCGATTAATTAATTTTCAAACAGTTCCCTGAGCCACGATTCTTGTACATATTAAATAGAAACTTAACACACGCGCGTGTTTAATATGGAAAATATAATTTGTCCCTTGCAGATCCGCCTATAGTAACGATGAAGCCGGAGAACATCACTGTAAACGAGACCGAGGATTTTATAGTGTTCTGCGACTACGAAGCGAACCCGGCCACTCTGACAAAGGTAGCGTGGTAAGTATTACAGATATATCGAGTCTCGTTGAAAATTAATTAAACGTCACAAATAACCGTGCAATATTATGCATTGGCATAACATTTTGCGCGTACATTATATAATAATATAGAAAGTAGAATAGTAGATCCACATAAATCGTTGAACGTTAACGTTTTATTCGATTGAGACAAGAAACTCTGGCATTTTATTTCACGGTGAAGTATCTTTAATAACGTTAAACAACGAGTGCGAGTATTGAAAAATCTGCGCCGTAATCAAAAAAAGTAATTTAATTCGACGTCAATATCTTGCGCGTTCAATGCAAATGCAGTTCAATAATCACGTATGAAATTCAAGAGAAATCCGAACGAAATAGGCTTTTTGAAAAACAAGAAAAAAAATAGGTCGCGAGCGTGTATAATCACTTGAGTTTATATGAAAAGCAAAGAGAAAACGAAGATAAATCCAGCGTTTCTGACCCACGTGTTTAAACAAACACGCGTTGTTCTTGTTCGAATCGGCTTCCAAGTTCCACCCCCGTGCATAACCTTACCGTGAAATACGAGTATGTCTATCGTGATGGAAATTGATAGAATTCGCGCTCGAACATAAATTGAATAAAAAGAGTACAGCGAGCGAGAGAGAGAGAGAGAGAGAGAGAAAAGGAAATCACGAATTTATGTTGCCTGTCTTTACCACACGGTCCCCTGAATCACGTGAATCTATGTTTTTTCATTCTTCAGATGTTGACACGTTCCCTCTTTCCCGTGAACGATTCCGCTCGTTTATCAAGCTTCCTACTTTGAAACTACCGCGGAGAAGTTCAGTCGTTTTACAGTAGGTTTTCGTAAGATCGATATAGCGCTTTGAAAGAGGGAAGTGGGGGAGGGGGTGAAGAAAAAAAGTAACAAATAAATAAATAAATCGCCGACGAGAGAGAAGAGGGAGAAAAAATTGCGGACAGGCAATTTAGCAGGGAATTATGATAGAATGCTGTCGTTAAAAGTGAGGTAAATTGTACGATGTTGAACGTATACGTATATAAGATCACGCTGTAAGTATTCTCGCCGTGAATAGAGTAATTGGCTCGGAAGTTTATTCAAACTTTCTCTTTTCGCTGGTCCATTATCTTTCATTAACTTTTTGCAATTTATCATTTCTGTCAACGAAAGATCAGTTTTTCTTTTCTCTCTTTCTCTCTCTCTCTCTCTCTTTGATTTCCCCTTCTCGTGTTATTATTTAGTAACGAAGCTTCAAAGAGTTCAATTAATCTTTCGTTCTTCGTTGCGTCTCGCAGAAACTCCGTCTAAATGGCAAGAATATTGAGAATCGTAGATAGAAAGAAAAGAGAATCTACCTATGGAACGGTATGATAAATCGGAGAACCGACCCAACCCAAGAAGCAATATTTTTCAACTTTGATCCATACGTTTTCTTCTAAAAACCATCATAAATCTTCTCAACGTGTTCAAGGGTACATCAGTTTCACGAAAGGATACAATATATCGATTCGATGCAGCGGAATAATTTCTTCCTTTCCCCTTTTTCATAAATATTCCTTCTTCCATTCTGTCTATAAATTTTATACCTTCCTACCTTTGATTCACTCTTTCATGCTCTATATAAAAACAAAAGAGAAAAGAAAAATGAAATTAGATTTTGTCATAGATGTCCACGTGTTTAGATATCGATGTTAGAAATATAACTCATCGTAATTACATTAAAACTGTAAATGGTATCGTTTGCTTTGAATTATTAAGTGTTGTGCGTTTCATTTTACTTTGGATTTTGTGCTCTCTGCGAAGATAAAATTCAGTAATTTAACTTTGTATCGTTGTGGTCTTCCGTGCTCCATGATAGCAATTAGGTTTTTGAAAATATTTCAATATTAATAAGAAAGAATATATAAAATAAATATTTAATAGAATAATAGAAAGAATACTTAAAATACATATTTTTATATTCTTTCAATAAGGAATGAATATTTCTTACATATACAAAGCGTTTCACGTCAAGTACTATTTCTTAATCTTTTTTTTCTCTTTTTTTTCCATTTTCCAGCATTTCATTAATTTCTCAAGAGAAACCTTTTCCTTCAAAATTTTCGTTCTTTTTCTCATCAAATGCAACTTCTCTCTCCCTCTCTGTCTCTGTCTCTCGTTAGAAGTCCATTACTATCAGCCATCTTGCAGAAAAACAAAACATCATCGTTCAATACTCGGCGGGTCGCATCGGTTGCCAATAATGGCGTTCCACGGTGCACGGTTAAATGACAGTTAAATGCGTTATCCTAAGAATCGTTAGGAAGCATCGACGAGCACTCGCCACTCCCACGGGAATCCTCCGCGCCGTGGAGTTTATTGACGGTGCACGAGGCTCGCTGGAAGTTTATAATATCTCGCCCAACCGCGGCTAACTGCGTTATGAAAGAGGACGGAAGTAACTGGAAGTTAATCCACGGACGGCGAATATTGGATTGAACTTGGTGCCCGCGACGATACAGATTCTTTATCGGCTTTAATGTAACATTATAGATGGCCGTTTTCACCCCGCGGGGGAGATTTTAAGCTCTCCTAGGTAGGATAGGTGCATGGGCACGACGCGCAGGTGATCAAAGTACTTTTCAGACGCCGGTGGAAATTCTCAGCGAAATCGCGTTTTGCATAGAAACATGATTAGTTGGTGATAAAATTTGCATTTTCTGCAGATTCTGTAGATTGTTGCGTCGCTTTTATTGTGAAATTTTATTCTCTTTGGTTAGCTCGAGTTTTGTTAATCGTAAATGTTATAGAGTAGCTGTTACTCATTATGTCAGATGTATATATGTGTATATATGCTTGTGTAGTAATTATGATGATAAATAAATTAATATCACGATACTACAAATAAATAATAACTCCGTAATTTTAGTAGTTTTATATAAAAATATTATCAATATAACGAAATATATAATTACCAGTAATAAATATCAAATAACGAAGATTAAATAATGAAAGAAACATGATTGCAGTACACATAAGTTTCTGTAAATATTTCCATGGTGATAATAAAATTACTAACAATTTTTAAATATTCTATTGTTTATATTAAATACACATCTCGACGGAACGACTTAATGAACATAAATGTCGTTGATCTAAATTCTTCCAAGTAGAGGTCGCTACACTTGCTTGATCTCAACGACACCTAGTGACTAAATTGGGCATCCATGATTGTAACACTCTTCTGTTTCTTTGATCAAAGTTATATAACGGCAAACACGCGCGTCCCTATTGTATAAAATAAAACCTGTAAAAATAGAACCCACTACACCACCCAAAATCATCAGTAAAAGTATGTAAAAATACCTCAGAGACTACTAGTAATAATTAATCAACATACCGAGATAACCGACTGTAAAATTTAGCAGTAGCTTCGGATTGTAAAGATTGACAAGCATTTTTAACGCCACAGCTATTACATACTAATAATAATAATATTTTATTTTATGTATTTTTGAACGTCATTTCTGATTTACATAATGTACGTGGTTTGCTTTTATTCGGCAAGGTTCTACGAAACTCGAGAGAGAGAGAGAGAGAGAGATGTTGACAAAATGCGCGCGCAACTTGGAACTGGAACGCGAAAATAAATCGTGTTTTGAAAAAAAAAAGGAAATTACTCGCGCGGCGAAACCGGCGAAACGCCGCAAACCATCGAGCATTTATAAACTCGGATTTCGCGCGTCTCGTGTTCGATAACACCGGGGCGCAACACCGAAGAGAAACCCTCTCTGGAAAGTGGAGGGGTTTTAAAGTAATCCCGCGTAGCGGACTCGACAGCGGCATTCGAAACGTCAAAATAAAAAGGCGCGAATTTATCGGGATGATTTATTATATTTCTCTATGGGCGAGCCTTAAAAACCATATTTCACGCTGATGCATGTAATGGCGCGTGTGTACGCGCACGAGTTGAGGCCAGATAGAAAGAGAGAGAGAGAGAGAGAGAGAGAGGAAGAGGAGGGGGAGTAGTTTCAATTCCAGGTGTCGAGGGAAATATTTCGGTAAGAAATTGCCGCTCCATGCGGCGCAATAGAAATTCAGTGAAACGCTGCTACTGCCGCGGAAAACATGGTAATTGCGAGAGAACGTTGATCAAGTGTCATTCGTTCGATGGCTACTTTACGCTCGACATCGATCACCGATACGATCCAGTTTCATCGGTAGAAATTACTCGTTAACAATGTACGAATTGTTGCCACGACAAAAAACATAGAGAGAGAGAGAGAGAGAGAGAGAGGATTATTTTCGTCACGATTGTAAAGCGATTTTTACGGGGACATTTTCATCGTGTATTATTCAGGAAACGTTGCTGCGTCGAGCGGTGTTGGATATTAAAAATCATGTAACTGTTACGCGAATACAGGGAAACACGATGAAAAGGAACACGTGTTTAACACTTTGGCGAAGGCTGTAAACGAACGTTGGCGCGTGTCGGTGTTCCTTTTCGATTGCGAGTTAAAATGTTTTCCAAACGAAAAAAAAAAAAAAAGAGAAAAAAAGTATTCAGTCCTTCGCAGACGTCGATGTTTTCTGCTGTAGTCGTAATGTTTCGAAAATATTGAAAATCTGATTGGGGCCAGCCTCTTGTTTCGGTCGGCTGGTATCTGACCGCTTGTAGAATTGAATTTGAATTGGAATTTTTATTTTTATTTTTCTCCTTTTTATACTCAATTTCGTTGTGTTCGTATTTTGGAGTTATCGGTTATCGGAAAGTTTGTGTGCGTGTGTTTTTCTACAATTTGAAAGAGAAAGACCGTGTAGACACAATATAAAGGAATGCACGAATTTCAAATAAAGTTTATTGCAGAAATTGATTACTGGTCGTCTCTCGATTTTTCACAAAGTGCGTTTCGTTTGCTTGTTTCAGGTATCGAGACGACAAGGAATTAATTCTAACCGACGACCACTATGAAGGTGGTATCACGGAACAAACGGCTCTCACCGTGAAAAATTCGACCCCCAGCGACATGGGCTCTTACAAGTGTGTGCTAGACAATAACGTTGGTTCGTCAAATTCGGACGAAATCGTTCAGGTCTCCGTACTGTGTAAGTATTGAAAAATTGACACGCGAACGCTATCTCAGCTTAACCAATTACAGTTGAACCTCGGATACTCGATTTTTCGTATTTCTTCCCGATTTTTCTTTTTCTCTTCCCCGCCAATCAAATACCATTGATATTTAGGATGCCATCGAGGTATCTCTATTTTTAATAATCCAGGGAGAAATACAATATTTCCATAAGAAAATAAAATCAACATTATCGATGGGAAGAAGGAATACCTGGAGAAACAGTTCCGTTCCGTTTCGTATTACGACAATTTATCGCGTTTTATTCCGGTAAACGATATTTATGCGTCCATAAATTCTCGTGAGCGCCGCTTTAAAACCAATGCCAGAACATACGTAATGCCCGCCCCTTTTTTTTTTTCCAAACATAATCTGTCCAGCATTTCCTTTGTAAATTTCGTTTTTTTTTTTTATTTTACACGCCACGCTATCGTTTCGTGAACCACGAAATTGCTTATCGAGCTCTTTTACGATTGTACGTTCGAGTCGGAAATAATTTCGTTGATGTCGTAATTAGCGTAGTTACAGTTTCAAAGGTACTTCTTCGTAGGTAAAGTATTAATTAATTTTTGCAATGAAAAGAAATTTAATTTTACAATGACACAATTATGCAATTGATCATCTAACGCGCGAGCAGCATTTTCTTTGTATTAACTTTATTAAACATTTAATTACGACTGCACGGCTTGACGAAATTGACTATGATCAAACGATGACAAATGCATTCATTTCCAGAAGAACTAGCCCTCGTTCCACGTCTTCTACATTGTGTCTCCTTCCGAAGGAAAACGATAAAAGAATTCCAATAAAAACGAAACAACGAGATTTCGATCGTGATAAAGATAAAAAGAATTTTTAACAATTTCCTTGAGACGAAATAATAAGTGATAAAGCGAGAAAAAAAAGTATTCTACAATATCCGAAAATGGAATAACGAGTTTTCGAAATGTGACTGAAATATATATGTAAAACATACGTTTCGCCATTGTAGACGATGCAATCCCGTTATTCGATAAATTTATATATATATATATGAAACATAACAGTTTATATAAATTTATATAAATAATATAATTATTATATATAAAATGTAATAATGTAATTTAAAACAGTTTATATAAATTTATATAAATATAATATAATAAAAATTTATATAAACGTAACAGTATATATAAAAATTTACATAAATGTAACATACGTTTCGCCATTACGGACGCTGCAATCTCGTTATTCGATAAATTTTCCGGTGAATCACGTCGCGAATAAATCGGCGAGCCGAATGAAGGAATTTGCTCGTCGACAAATAATATCGCTGATTTTATAAAACACGTGGCGTCAACGATAACGAGTGGGGAAGAAAAGCGCGGACGGAGAGAGGAAGAAATATCCCCGGCGTGTTATATCGATTTGCCCGGCCATTTTGTCGTTCTCGGCGTGGCCATGCATTTTGCACTTATCTTCATTACAAGGACTAATTTCCTTCGGCCGCCTGGCCAGCTCGAACCAACGATAAATCGTTTGGCAATTATTTATTCCTCGCGGTGTAAATCAACGCGAGTAAAAAGTATAGTCGAACGTGGACGCGAATTTGTTCGATATTATCGCGCGACGAACATTTATATATATATATATGTGTGTGTGTGTGTGTGTGTGTGTGTGTTACGATTTTACAAACGTCGACCGATTGATTAAAAATGAGAAGCGACGGTTGTTTTTTTTTTTTTTTTTTAAAGCGAGGCGAAACAATCGAAGATGTAAAGTTAATCGACACGGACTGACAGGCTGAGTGGCGATTATCGTCACTTATTTAACGAGGTAAATGAAAGCCGAAATCCCGAGCCCCCTGCGTGAATAATGAAGCGAGTATCTTAATTAGCCGACGATCGAGCAATTACACGGTTCACCGAATCGTCAAATCGGACTCGCTGATTCCAACAATCGAGCCCGATGGTGTTAATCGTTTTATGACTAATTTCGTTATCAAAAACCGATCGATCTATCTCTTTCTCCATGCGGTCGTTACAATTACGAAATTGCTGGATTTGAAAGTTCCATCAAACTGTTTTTCGTCGAACGATTACTTTTGCTGTCGAAAAAAAAATTACACGTCGATTTTTCTCGCGTAAAGTGCATAGGAATGTAAGCATCCTACTCGAATTCGTAACAAGTGCAATGTTTAGAACTTGGCGCGACGGACTTTGAAATTTTGAATTTAATATCAGACGACTCTCACTGCCCGAACAATTTAATTAAGTCTAAGAATTCTCGGACAATCTCGAAAACCAGGGTCGAAGGAGTAGAGAAATTCGAAAGACTTTCAATTAAGATTCGAATGAGAGAATATTTCACACTCGAAGGGAAAGGAAACGCATATTCTCGTACTCGTATAATTAAATATTTCGCAACTGAAATCTATCTGCTTTTCGGCCATGAACAATCTTCACACATCTATCCTGCCACCTTTCCTCCCCGTGTTGAACTTCGAAATTGAATATACTCGAGGATAATCGCATTTCTCAATTCGAATCGAATCGAATCCCGGAGTGGTAGCAATTTCAGATATTAGGGTTACGGGGGAAGGAACCAGTGCGTGAGGTGGGTTAATCCATTAAAATGAATGATTTCGATCGGAATCAAACGAGCCGATTCTCCCTCAGCCTGCAAGTTTTTCAAACGAGCTCCCATCGGAAGATTTAGGTGTCGGTGTCGTCGATACCATTTTAGAATTTTGGGTTCCTTTATGCGAAATCGGGGGCAGGTCCATTTATCACGTTTGAAACGATCGATTTAAACATTAGTCTCGCGAACAGAAAGAGATTAATATCTGTTAACGAGTGCTGGATGAATTTTTGAAATTGAAAGCACGAACTCTTCGAAATAACATAAATTCGATCTTCGCGTAAATTGAATTTTGTTAGTGTTAATCGTTTGAAATTACTTTCAAGTCCATCTCGAGCGAAAATTAATCGCGATGATAATTCTGGTTTGAATCGAAAATACAAACTCTTGAAGAAAATATAAATTTGATCTCCGTTTAAATTGAATTTCATGCTGTTAATCTTTTAAAATTAACTTTCAAGTCCATTTCGAGAATCAGTCGCGATGAATTTCTAATTGCGGATATAAATTTTTCAAGATAAATTCCATTTCCATTTAAATTGAATCTCGTTTGGAGTTACTCTTAGCGAAAATTAACTGGCAAATAAATTTCCAGTTAGACAAATTCTTTCAAATCGCGAATGTAAAGTTCCTCGTGACAATGTAAACTCGATTTCCCTTTAAATCATTTCTAAATCAATTCGACGAACGAAGCCTTAATCGCAAACGAATCACAGTGATAAATAATTTATTGTTGTTCGTTAGGTTCCATGGGAACGGAAACGAGGGGTTAAATTTTGATTCGATTTCGCTGGAGAAAATTCTGCCATCGGCGAAGTTTGGAAACTTGGTAAACTACATTATGTGAAAGTTTTATCATCGAGTTGTACCGCTGTCCTCGAAAAATAAACCGGCGACCAGTTAGAACGAAGACAAAGCGGCAGAAATTAAGAAACTTTAAACCGTCTGTTAAACCGTCCGGGCGAAATACACGACGTAAACTTCCCTCTCGTATAAATACAGTTATATCGGTTCAAATCCCTCCCTCCCTCCCTCCCTCTCTCACCGTAACCATCGAGAGACAGAACAACGCCAGTCGAGCCTCCAGTTTCGAATTCGACCAAAGTCTGTCCCGATAGCGTGAAATATCTAAAGGGATGAAACGGCTTCGACAAAAGTCACGCGAGAAAGTGTTCGAATAATTCAAGGTATCTAAACTAGCGGTGTCGGCGTTGTGTGTGACGGTTGTAGCTCTACATTTCTGTCACCAGCATATAGTATGGCGGACTTGTTGGGAAAAAAGCGTCGGGGGGCATAAATCTGAAAGGAACGAGAGAGGTATTGGAGAAACATGGCTGCCATCCCGTGACCGCTTTATTTTAACCCTTTTTCGCTACGAACAGCGTATACAAAGTGATTCAAAAGCGTATTTTCAAACGTATTCTTCTCACTCTCCGTTCCTCTTTTTTTTTCTCTTTCTTTCTTCTTCCTTCTTGTTACTTCTTGCTTCGTATCTTGCATTCGCTTTCCTTGTTTCTTTGTGTCTTACGTTTGCTCCGTTCTTTCTTTCTTCCTTTTCATTTTAATTAAATTGTCCCTACACGCGCAGCGAATTTTCTGCGAAAAGGTTTCTTTCTTTTCTATGAAGGGGTGACGATCTTCTCCCGCGACGTTGAAACAGAGATCTCTCGCCGCTTAAAAAAACCAATTACGCCAACTTGCTTGTAACAAGCGAACTATCCCTCGCTCGCGTCGACTTTCTAAATCAAAATCCCGACCAACTTTCCACCTTCGAACTACCGCCGCGAAGTCTGTATCTTGGAATAAACACTGGAACTACCGACGTTTTGACGAAGCTATTTCAAAATGACTGGTTTTTAATATTGTCAGAACCCAATATGTAATAATGGAATATTTGTACTTTTATTGACTTATTACTTTCTTACAGAGGAATTCCATGTTACGTAGTACATTTCAGATATTAATTAATTTTGTATTATTAATTTAAAAACGTCGTACAAAACGAGGAAATTAGTTAATTCGGTTGCGTTGTGCAGTTTGTCGGTTCCTTTTTCACTTTGACAAGTACCGGTCATTTTGACTGGTACTGGTATAAATAGCCATGATACAAAGTTATTTTCACTTTGAATAAACAAAGATAAATGGATAAAATTCATTTAGTTATCACTGCAAAGGTCAATCGTTGCGGGTGAAAAATGCAACACGAAGTGGGAATTTTAAGATCAAATTGTCACTTTGACTGGCGTGGTGGTAGTTCCAACGTCAAGTTCAAAGATGAACAAGTGAAAATAAAATTTTAAAACCGAAGGTACGTATCGCTCGAGAAAGTGGAAAGCGAAACTGAAGGTACTGATCCATCGTGATGAAACGACCGCCCTACGCGCTACGGTGGGTGGTCGTAAATATGTCAGCGTGGATTAAATGAGCTACGGTCCCGCGTGGGATGGCCCGGTTATTGGGTCAGCCGTTCCCCGATTTCCGGCAAGTTAACGCGTCGCGTAAACTTCGCCGCGATACAATGAAATTCTAATTGCGGCCTTAACGCCGCTCGAGGGTGTCGTATCTCGTACAAACGATCCGCGAGGAACGAGGCCGTGAATTCGAACGCGGGGAATTACTTCCGGCCGAATCCTCTTTCCACCTTCCGCCGCCCTGTTTTCACCTTGTTTTTCCTTTCTCGCCGAGCGCGGAAACCTCCGCGCCTCCTCTCCCGGATTCTTTTGTTTTTGAACTTGCTGAAATCTTGATTACCTTGGCGGAAGGTAAAGGAAGAGGGAGAGGGAAAGAGAAATTGTTTCAGCCAATCTGCTGATTGGATCGTCGGCGAAAGTTTTCTTTCGGGTGCACTCTTGAACCCCTCGGTTGTCTCGTTTTACTGTTTATCCAGTCGGATGTAGCATAAACGGGTCGGCACAATATATATGTATATATATATACACGCTTCATTTTGAATAGATCCGCTGTGGACGTAAATCTTTGTGCTCCGGGGCTTGTAAAAAATACATGAGCCTCCTCCGGGGATCTGCTTCTCTCTTTCCGTCGTTTTCCTGATCGTTCAGTCCACCGGAAAGCATGAGACGAATCTTTCCTTCTTTTCGTTTTTTGTCCTTCGTTTCTTTCTTTTTTATTTCGACGAGGCGATGACTCCCTGTGAAATAATTAAATCGATTAGCTCAATTGCCGGGGAAATTGAAACGAATCGAACTGAAACTTTACAGCGAACCACGGTAGCGAAAGTTTCGCTAATCAGACTGATTCGAGACTACAATGGCGTAGCGTACGATACGGGAAAATATTCGATAACCGCGGTACTTTTTAACGATATATTTAATGGAACAATTTTTTTCAATCATCTCCGCAACTCTGCCAATTAAATTTCCAAATGTTCCCGCAGAACAGCACGCGGGATTTATATCCGCGGGACAACAACTCTTCCCGCAATTTTCTTCCCTTTCAATCGATGACGAACGACCGTTTTCACCGTGCCCTCTCTTTCATTTGCTCCGCAGACAAGCCGGTGGTCAAGGTGATAATGGAGCCGGAAACGCCGGTGAACGAGGCGGACCGGCAAAACGTCTCGCTGACCTGCGAGGTTGTTACTGGAAATCCGGCAAGCCTGACCGCCGTCCGATGGTACTTGGACGGGGACCTGCTGAAAGAACTTCCGGATTGCACGAGAAACAGCAGCGCGACCACCACGACCACCGAGGAATCTTTAATTTTCTGCGATATCGATCCGAGCAAGCTGCTGCTGGAAGCGGTGGGTCGTTCCTTTCACGGCAACTACTCTTGCGAGGGTAGAAACGACGCTGGCTGGGGACCACTTTCACCGAGTGCACCTGTCATGGTCCATTGTGAGAGCGCCCACCCCCTCCCCCTTTTCCCCTTTTAATTTTTAATTCTCCCGATCCGATCCATTTGCCCGTTCGTTTCGTACGAATCCCGAGCCATCGAGCCTCCGCACGCTGTTTCCGCGAATTTGTCCACCTTCGTTCGTATCGACTGAGATTTATTCGCCTGACACGGCAGAGAAGAGAGAGGATGTTGAACGACTTGTTGAGAAGAATTATAATTGCAGTTTCTTTACGATTCATCATCTACTCTTCTCTTTCTGTTTCTTTTTTCTTTTCTCTTTTTTTTTAAACAATTTTTCGTTCAGAAGATTCGAATCTTTTCTTTCTCGGGATCTAGCCAATCATTAACGAGTACTCTGATCGAGATTTAAAGAGTGATATATCTCTAATAAAAATTCATCCTTCAGTTTTTGAGAACAGAGGTTTGTCAGACACTGCGAATTTTTAACGTTTCGACACCTTCAAAAATTTGGAGAAGAGTAATACGTATACACATACAGGGTGTTTCGTAATCTGTGGGATTCACTTCGAGAGCTGATTGTACGCCTAAAAATAATGAAAAAAAGTCGTATATACATGTCCTATCTGTCTTCGTATAATGAATTTTCTGTTTTAAGTACTTTTACAAAAGATGCAAAGAAATGACCACCTTGCATTTGAAGACAAGCCTGCACGCGTCTTGTCATTCATCTGGTTACTCTCTCTATCGTTCCTGGTGTTTCTCGAATTTGTCGGAAGCCTTGCTCTATTCTATTTCAGCATTTTCAATCGATGTTGCGTGTACGATAGATTTTAAATGTCCCCACAAGTGAAAATCTAATGGATTCAAATCCGGAGGACGAGCAGGCCATGCAATAGGACCAATCCATTTATTTGCAAAGTGTCGATTTAAAAATTGACTAGCCACTCGGCCAAAATGCGGCGGAGCTCCATCATGCATAAACCGCATACGAAGTTTAACATCGACTGGAACTTGCTCTAATATTTCGCGTAAACGCGTGCTGAAAAAATCAACGTACTTTGTGCCTGTTAGTTTTCCATCAAGGAAAAAAATGTCCAATGAAAAATTTATCAATTATTCCTGCCCATACGTTTCAACTAAACTGGTGTTGATGTCTCGAACGCACAATAACACGTGGGTTTTCTTCATCCCAGTTATGATTATTATGAAAATTGAATGTACTAAAACTAACTTATTAGAGTTTGCTCTGTTTATCTCATAAACGAAGACAGATAGGACATATATTTATATGACCTTTTTTTCATTATTTTTAGGCGTACAATCAGCTCCCGAAGTGGGTCCCACAAGTTACGAAACACCCTGTATAGTAACATAGTACATATGTACATAGTAATAATCCCAAAAGCTGAACCATGTAAGTTATTCTAGCACTTCCAACATCCTTTTTCAACCACTTTTAACATCCTTTTTTCACACTGCTTACAATCTGTCTGGTAATAATTCTAAAAGCTGGACTACGCAAATTATTCTATCCTTTTTCAAAAAGGGAAGAACCATTTCCCACAGAGTACACGCTGAACCAAAACCGATCCGCAACAGAAAGAAAAAGAAATTTAGAACAGCGAGAATTTTCGTCGCGACTAAAATGTTGCATCTTGTTATGCGATAGACAAACCTGGGCCAGCCTCGATCTCGTACGAACCGAAGCAGGTAATAAAAAAACGGCCGTTAACGATCACGTGCTTCGTACTGGATCCAGGACGTCCGAAAGTAGTTGGCTTCAAATGGTTTCGAGGCCTCCACCGACTCCCGGATGAAAACAACGCGACCCTAACCACCGAGTCGGTTAATTTGGAAACCGAGGCGAACTTCACTTGTCTGGCTTACAACGAAGCCGGCGACGGCGACCCGGCTACCACGTTTATCGACGTGTCTGGTGAGTTGCAAAGTTACTCGAAAAACTTTCTAATCCACCGTCAAATAAATCTGTCGTCCGTCTTTCCCCTTGACGTTCGTTCCGCAGTTTCGAGATTCGTTCGTGCGCCACCGAGGGCCGAGATAGGAAGCGTTAAATCTTTCAGAATTTCGGAAATGCGGTGGTGAAATTGGTGGCGAGTCGCGTCACCAGGGATTCCTCTAGATTTTCCATTCACGGTATATTCGATGGAATAGAGAAAAAAGAAACTGAGAATAGTTGATCTTTCAAATTTCCATGAGTATACTAAGAAAGACAGGAATTTTTTAAATTAAAATTTGTAAAAGTGTATTTTGCGTTGAAAAAAAGAGAGGGAGAGAGAATTTTTGAAACAAATTTTGTTGAATTTCATATATTTTCCCTGTATATTTTTTGTATGTTGTCGATTATAATTTAACCTATTAAAATATGCAATTAAGAATTTGAGCAACATGTGTTTTCCAGTATATTTTTTATAAATGTCAATACTTTGTAACAAGTAATTAAATATAATTCTATTTATGTATTTTTTAATTTTACATGTCTCTAAAAATCGTTATCAATTGGATCAAAGATGCAAGGAAGTCGGTTAATTTCGTCTTCCGTGAATTTTCATATTTTTCCATTCTTTTAACTTATAATTGACGGTGTACTAACCGCAGGGTATACAACTATGTATGGATCATAAATTTTTACATAGTTTTGTAAGCAGTTCTTGTAAAATTTGCATGTCAAAAGGAATAGTTGTACATACACACACATGCCTGACGCTAGGTTGACCGTTTCTACTTAAATTCTACTCTCGCTCACTCTGTCGCATTCTGCCTCGCCCAGAGGTTTTAATTCTACTGTTTGCTGAAAATTCCATTTGCTCGTTAATAAATAAAAATCGTACAAATTGCTCGATGACTCGAAAATTATTTTTTAAACAAAAAGAATTTTGTAAAAAAAAGAAAAGCTCGCAACGTTTAAAATGGTTAAGATATCATTTTTTGTAATCCGTGCGTGAAAGAAATCGTTAAAAGATATAAACGAAACGTAACGCGTTATTTTTGCAGAACGAAAAAAAAAAGGAAAAAGAGAAACTGAACTTAGATAAAAGTACTTACGTAAAAGGGCAGAAGTGGTTTCGTAGTTTCCATGCTATATCTGAATCAACGTTTCGTATTTTAAGAACTGTGTAAACTTGCCTTTCTTCCCTCTGTTTCCTCTTGTTTCTCGTTTTCGTTTCTTCTTCTTTTTCCTTTATATTTAATTCGTACACGTACGCCAGCAACATGCACTGCGTTATATTTGCCAGCACGTTTTGCATAATATTCCCGGGACATAATGGAGGCTTTATTTGACGCGTAATTCGTACGAAAACATCGAAACGATAGCAATGCTGCAACACTGAGTTTCAGAGGAGAACCAACAGCAACTAATCGCTCGACGAATATTCACGCTCGAGTTCAACGTTTCTATACGTCAGCTCTTTCTTTCCTTTTTTTCCAATTGCAAGATAGATTGCACAGAACCCGCAGCCTATACATCCGATAAATTGAAATAATTCGAACAACGTTTCGTCCGGAAAATTATCAAAGCATTTCACCGTGTAATGTCAACGTGTGACTGTGATTGTCTCTTGTATTCCTTCGTTGTAACTCCGTTGCGCTGGCAACTGATTGCGGACCATAACGAGTGGACCAAACCGTGTAAAATGATTCGTCGCTTTCATTTTGACCTCGTCGGCGTGTCGTCGAAAGAAGTAACAAATTTGTTATTTGTTTTGCCTGGATTATTGTACTGAAATATAAAACTATTGCAATATTTTGCAATATTTTAAAAAATAAATCCGCTTGATTTAATTATTTTAAACAACTACAACTAGACTACAGCTCTCGAATCTCTCTCTTTTTGGCTTCTTCGAGGCTCAGTTCTTCGCCTCGTTCACGATTCCCCATTCGCACGCCAGTCGTTTAGATCACCTCGTGCCATCGTCTGCAAACTGGTCAGAAAAAGCAACCGTGTCTCATCCACTCGGTAACGATGCTCCGAGTTCCGATCTGTTTCGATCGAACTGGTTCAACTCGTTCTTCGATTGTCAATAGCGGCGCCAGCGTTTATCAAGAAGCTTCTCCCTTACAACGGCTTCGTGTACAACGCGGCGAACGTTAGCCTGATGTGCTGGGTGGAGTGCGCCCCGATGTGCAATATCTCGTGGCTGAAGGACGGCGTGCCGATGAACTTCGCGAGAACGAACCGATACTACCTGTCGAACGTTTTTCATCCGCCTGATCCGCGAACGAACGACTTCGAGAGCATCCAGTCGACCCTGGCGTGGAACCTAACCGCCTGGCCGAGCGGCCAGCTGAATCGCGTCGAGGACAACGTCAGATTCACATGCGAGAGCAGCAGCAACAGCATCGGCCCTGGGGTGAAGAGCAGCACCCAGTTCAACGTGGAATGTGAGTTCGTTGGACGTTTCGGCGATTTTTAGATCGTAGATCATTGTAGCGTCGGCAGAATTTTGGAAATTCAGTTTGAATGAAAATGCGTGAATTAATAATTTGAAATATACCCTGGTAATATTAGATTGAGAGTTGAGGATCGTATTGACGTTCGAACTATCGACAATTGAAGATTATAAGATGTGTATTTTTATAAAGATTGTCCAAATCATACTTGAGTCAGTGCAGAATTACATTTTGAAAACATTATAAATCGGTCGTTTCGACCGCTCTGGTGGTTCCAAGTGTTAAGTTAAAACTCCTTCGATCGCGAGAATTCGTACTTCAACTGGCAATTTTCACACTTTTGCAAGAAGTTCGCGAAAGATTGAAACATAACATTGCAACTCTATCGATTTGAATTAGCCCGACAGCCTCGAACATCTTGTTTTCAGGCTAAGAAAAATCCGTAAACGTGTGTGTACGTCGGAAAATCGAAGAAAAGGGATTTATGAAAGGAAAACGTAGCTTCCAGTCGAAATGTAGTCGCGCAACTTCAATCACGCGTGAAATTTATTTCACTTTTCTCTTTCCACGCGACAGTCCCGCCGGAGAACATGACGATATCAAAGAAAATGATCAACGTGACGGTGGACACGATACCGGAAACGGTGACCTGCAACGCGAGAGCGCAGCCGGAGCCAACCTATCGTTGGTTTCGGGAAGGTTCCCGGTTGGACACCATCATGTACGGCCGCGTTCTCGACCTGAAGATAGCGGTGCCACGGCGCAGCAACGGGACGTACTACTGCGAGGCGTCGAATCGCCACGGCAGCCGTAACATCTCCATGATCATGAATGTTCAATGTAAGTAAAGAAACATCCGGACGCGGCGCGAGCATCCGAGTCATCTCGAGTGACGTTCAAATATTGAAAAAGATTTGTACTCTCAAATGTTTGGCCTTGAGTGTTTCTCAAGCAGCAACTGGCAGAGGATAGACTTGCCTCTTTCAAATATTTCTCCACTTCGTTTTCTCTGCTTCTCCATTTTTCTCTTTTTTTTCATGATTTTGTTTATGAAAAAAAAACGACAATTCTTTGTATCAGTGGTGCACTAGTGCTCACTTAAGCGTCACTATCCCCCCCACTGATTCTCACGATTGGCACTATCTCATTTTATATATATATATATAGAGAGCTACCTTACACGCGAAATTTGACACTTGCACGATAGAAAAGCGAGTGATATATCTCGGTATAATTTGCGGAATACACCTCGAGCGTCCTCTTTCGGTCGCGACTGCAGACGCTTAAGTGGGCTGTAGTTTGAAGTGGAAGTGTTTGAAGTGGTTGGAATAGGGGAAGCGTGGGCTTTAAAATATATAATTTAATTAGAGATGCGTTAGAAATAAAATGACCAATTGGGGAATTATTGACTAACTGGATGAGCTGCTCCACTTTTCAATAAATTCCAGTAAACTCGACATGTTTTCGAAACGCGCTATAAATTTCTTGTTCCTTTCTCTTCCAATGAATACATGTTTGAACTTGCAACTCTCATTTCTAATTTCCAATAATATATAATATATAATATAATTATTTCCAATAATTTGCCAAGAGAATAAAATTGCCAAAAATGTATAAAGGTTCTGTGAAAAATTACAGACTGATCGTTCTGATCACTTGGACGAATCTTGCGTTAGAGTCACTGTGGCAAAATTCCATAAAATTTCTCAGACATATTAGAAAATACTCATTCTAGTAGTTAACCTGATGGTTTTAGCGTTGAAATCACAATAATAAGTATAAATATTTAAGAATCAAATTAATTGAAATTAATCAAGTGAAATTAATAGAGTTTCTATAATTCTAGTATTCAAACTGCCTAGTATCGAAAATCGTCCGAAATCCCGAGAAATTAAAAATCTCCAGTAAGTCTTCGAAATTTCTTTGAGAACAAAAAAAAAAAAAAAAAAATGAATAAACTTAAGGCAAATTTGATAAATTTTTATTAAGAAAGTTACAAATTGTTCATTCCAATCAATTCTCGATCGTTCTGATATGAAAAGAAAACAACCGTCTCGGCTAACTGCTGCCACTACCATCCAGTCAAATCATTAGCGGAGAACAATGATTAAATGCTCGTTTAAGACGCGCGCGTCCGAGCGACGCGGATGTATTCGAGCAAAACCGAGGTAAGTTAATGCGGCTTTCTTCCTGTGCCAGTTAAGCCAGAGTGTCACGTGGACAGGGAACGAATAGACGGAGAGGATTACGTGGTGTGCTCGGCGACGGCCAATCCGAAGGAGACCGATTTCGTTTGGTCGTTGAAGAGTGACAATGACACGCTGGAGCAGATCGCCGAGACGCGCAATGGGAAGAGCTACATCCGCCTCGATACGTCGGTAACCAATTTCCGGACGTACGTTTGCGTTGCTAACAATTCGATCGGCCACTCGAATCCCTGCGATCGCGACGTACTAGGTACGTACTAATATCCTTTCTTCTGTTTCCGTTTCGGTGAGTCGATGGTACTGCCGAGGCAAACAGCAGGCGTCAAATTCGTGGATAAATTCGATTAAAATGAAATACGTGACGATACATTTTAATAAGTTGCTTATTCAAAGCATTTCGACATTTCGTTACATTTATGATGTCACTGATAATAACATATAGAGCCAAAGCTGATATAAAAAAGCGTGGATAACTTGCCTGGTGACGTGTTTAAGCTCGAGTAAATTGGAAGCATTGGGAAAGAAAAGAAAAAACGTTACTAACAACGATATGAAACAATCGTGACTTCGATAATGACTTGACAGTAGAAATAAATTTGGACGCGTTCGCGGCTGAACGTTGTCAAAATTGATCGACTTCGTTTCGAAAAGTTTCTCCACTCAAGCGTCGAAATTTATCAAAAAAAAAAAAAAAAAAAAAAAAAACGAACTAACTTCCGCCTGGCTCGTATAATGAAAATCTTGCACCACGCGAGTCAATTAAAAATATTTCCCGAAGAAATTTCTTTCATTCCTCGATTACACGCGAAAGGTTCTCAATGGCCGCGTTTAATTCAAATAACAGAGTTTTTTTTAATGACGAGGATCGCGGTACGAGGATTTGATGACGCACGGTTTTGAAAACATTTAGCGATTTAATTACGAAACGAGACTCCACTCGAAACCGCCGCGAATATTTACGGGCGAACGAATTCCTTCTGCACAGTCATTTTTTTTTTTTTTCCTCTCCGCGATATCAACATTCCCATCGTGGGGCTCTTCTATTATGTCGTCTGGCTGTAATTCGTTTGCAAGGAAAAATGCCCGAGACCGGCAGGGATCTGAAAGCCGTGGCGAGATTAAGAAAGTCGTGGACCATTTGGAAACATAGAAAGAAACACACCAAGTACTTGGTGCATTTACCTCTCGTTTAAACCTCTTAGGTTACAAATCCTCCTGCTGGAGGATTTCTGGTCTGAAGGAAACGCATCCTCGTCGATCGCGTTTTTCATAAATTCAAACGACCACTCCAATAAATTTCTTTAGCGAATATTTTTTGTTTTCTAAGTTTTCAATGGGATTGACCACGTCTTCAACAAATTGATTCGCGAATTAATTGACGGCGTAATTTAAAAAAAAAAAAAAACGTAATTCCTTTAGACACAGAAAAGGGATGAGATGATTAAAATTCAAACTCTTTTTTTTTTTTAATGCGAATGGAGGTTTCAAACGACTAAATAAATTATATATCCCGTGGAAGAAATTTTAAACGTACACTCTCTGCACAACTTGCAGCATTTTCGTATTCCGGAGGTGAAAGTGCATTGCAAAGTTACAGAAGCGAGATTGCTTTCTTGTCAGCGTTGCTAAATATTCATAGAGGGACACTTTACATTTTTTGCGAAAATCTTTCAGGGATTAAAATTATTTTCATAGTCTTATTCTCATATTTTGAAGTAAAGAAATGGATGGCAGACGCGCTCGAAATTAAAACACTGGCTTCGTCTAATAATTCGTCAACTTTTATTCGTTCTCTTCGTTAAAAATTTGCTAGTCAAATTTCGAAAACTTGAAATTTCGCTTTGTTTGCAAACATTGGTCTGTTTATTTTGATTTCCAATGTTTATTTACATTTTTTTGATTGTTTGTTTTGGTTTACAATGTTTATTTACATTTTTTTGGTGTAAACACACTTTGTTTTGAAAAATTTTCGAAAATTTTCAGTCGGAAGTTCGAAAACTTTGAAATTTCGATTTGTTTGCAATTTTGATTGCAAGTGTACTTACCTATACTTACCCGATGTCCATGAAATATCCACAAGTGTTAGACACGATTTTATAATAATTCACTTAAAACTAAGTTACTTACCCATACTTACCCATACTTACCCAGTATGAACTGTCCACATGTGTTGTAGATGATATCATTGTATAACAGATCACTTAATAAGCTCTAGCAATTGAAATATTTCAATTCAACCGTTTAATATTTCACATGGAATTTGCAATCGGAATTCCGCAAAATTTTCAAATTTCCCTTTGTTTGCAAACATTGGATTGTTTGTTTTGGTTTCCAATATTTATTTACATTTTTTTGATTATTTGTTTTGGTTCCCAATGTTTATTTACATTTCTTTGGTGTAAACACACTCTGTTTTCAAAAATTTTCGAAAATTAGCAATTGGAATTTCGGAAACTAGAAATTTTGCTTTGTCTGCGAACATTGATCTGTTTATTTTGGTTTCCAATGTTTATATACATTTTTCTAATGTAAACACACTTTGTTTTCAATAATTTTCGACAATTTGCTATTGAAGTTCCGAAAACTTGAAATTTCGCTTTGTTTGTAAACATTGGTCTGTTTATTTTGGTTTCCAATGTATATTTACATTTTTCTGATTGTTTATTTTGGTTCCCAGTGTTTATTTACATTTTTTTGATGTCAACACACTTTGTTTTGAAAAATTTTCGAAAATTTGCAATTGGAATTCCGAAAACTTGAAATTTCGCTTTGTTTGCAAACATTGGTCTGTTTATTTTGGTTTCTAATGTTTATTTACATTTTTTTGATTGTTTATTTTGTTTCCCAATGTTTATTTACATTTTTTTGATGTCAACACACTTTGTTTTGAAAAATTTTCGAAAATTTGCAATTGGAATTCCTAAAATTTGAAATTTCTGTTTGTTTGCAAACATTGGTCTGTTTATTTTGGTTTGCAATGTTTATTTACATTTTTTTGATTGATTATTTTGATTCGCAATGTTTATTTACATTTTTTTGATGTCAACACACTTTGTTTTGAAAAATTTTCGAAAATTTGCAATTGCAATTCCTAAAATTTGAAATTTCGCTTTGTTTGCAAACATTGGTCTGTTTATTTTGGTTTCCAATGTTTAATTACATTTTTTTGATCGTTTATTTTGGTTCCCTGTGTTTATTTACATTTTTTTTTATGTCAACACACTTTGTTTTGAAAAATATTCGAAAATTTGCAATTGGAATTCCTAAAATTTGAAATTTCGCTTTGTTTGCAAACATTGGTCTGTTTATTTTGGTTTCCAATGTTTATTTATATTTTTTTGATGTCAACACACTTTGTTTTGAAAAATTTTCGAAAATTTGGAATTGAAATTCCTAAAATTTGAAATTTCGCTTTGTTTGCAAACATTGGTCTGTTTATTTTGGTTTCCAATGTTTATTTACATTTTTTCGATTATTTATTTTGATTCCCAATGTTTATTTACATTTTTTTGATCTAAACACACTTTGTTTCGAAAAACTTTCGAAAATTTCCAGTCGGAATTTCGAAAACTTTGAAATTTCTATTTGTTTGCAAGAATTGGTCCGTTTATTTTGGTTTGCAATGTTTATTTACAATTTTTGATTGTTTATTTTAAGTCCCAATGTTTATTTACATTTTTTTTATGTCAACACACTTTGTTTTGAAAAATTTTCGAAAATTTGCAATTGGAATTCCTAAAATTTGAAATTTCGCTTTGTTTGCAAACATTGGTCTGTTTATTTTGGTTTCCAATGTTTATTTACAATTTTTTGTTTGTTTATTTTGGTTCCCCATGTTTATTTACATTTTTTTTATGTCAACACACTTTGTTTTGAAAAATTTTCAAAAATTTGCATTTGCAATTCCTAAAATTTGAAATTTCGCTTTGTTTGCAAACATTGGTCTGTTTATTTTGGTTTCCAATGTTTATTTACAATTTTTTGTTTGTTTATTTTGGTTCCCCATGTTTATTTACATTTTTTTTATGTCAACACACTTTGTTTCGAAAAATTTTCGAAAATTTGCAATTGGAATTCCTAAAATTTGAAATTTCGCTTTGTTTGCAAACGCTGGATTGTTTGTTTTTGTTTCCAATGTTTGCTTGAATTTTTTTTATTGTTTGTTTCGGCTGAACAAAAAAAAACTCTTATTCGTAATAGCGTTCGCGGATAAAATAATTTCCACGCAAACTTCTAGTCAATGTGTAGTCTGCGATTCTCGCGTGGAACAATATTAAAACGAAGCTATTTATCGCGCTCAAAAGCACTTCCAATTAAACCAAATTTTTACTTCTCGCGATACTTCTCGCCATCCAGCAGCGAACCAGAGGCGAAAACACATTTTTCCATGTCGGAAAGCTCCAACACGAACATTTCGACTTGAAGTTCATAAATTAGATTCGCCTTGAATATCCCTTAAATTCGGAAGTCTAATTTATTCCAAGCTAATCGCGCTCGCTCTCGTGATTCGTATTTCTCGTTTATCTCGCTCGTTCATTTTAAAAAAAAAAAGAGAGAAAAAGAAATCGTCAAAACGGCGATAATTATTTTTCGTGCGACACCGATCAACCTGATGAATCACGATCCCTTCTCCGCAACAGAGAAAAGACGCTTAATAATGAACGTTTCTTCTTGAATAACACGTAGATGTAAAATGGGACGGAATTAAATACGGAATGTCAGATGCTACGTTGCGATATTTTATTTACGACAAACATGAATTTTCGACGACTCTGGCTAAACATGAACGAACTAATTTGTCATTAACAGAGGCGTTAATCGTTTAACAAAGAAACGTACGCGACTGTGAAAATAAAGATTCAGAAAGATTCAAGTTGATTTCAAGTAGACTGGGTTTAGCTCTGGCAGACACGAAATCATTCAATTAATAAATGAACTTGAATCTAAAGTCCAGCTGGCAAATTTAACCTCTCGTTTTGCAAATCTCCACGTTGCGCGTTTCTTTTCCAATTGGAGAAGCGTACCGTTTCGCGTGATTGGTATTTTAATCGTACATGCAAACAGTACCGATATGGTGAAAATCGTCGTTAAAGTTGGCACTCTGTTACGGCAAAATGATTCAAAAACTCTTCCAGCGGGACGTTTGCCCGCCGTCTTTTAAATGGCTGTCGTTTCTTCGAAGGGAAATGCAATCTCACCCCGGAGGATATGAATAAACCTTCCATAAACATTTTACGGGGCGGTTATTAAAATTTTCATAGAAATAGCTTCGTTGCGCCTTGTGATTTAGCATATCGGAGAGATACGAGTGCCACTGTTAACAGAAAATGGCCGAGAGGAATAAATTAACTGTACGCTTTGACTCATAGTCGCCAACGGTATATTATAAAATTATCTCGCAAATTTTTAATTACAATGGTGTTTAGTAACATTCGCTTTTAATTCTATGGTCGCCAAGTGAGTAACAAGTATTGTACACCTTTCGTTTCTTCCTAGCTCACCACGGACATCGAAGTAAGTTCCACTCACATGTAACATTCTGTTATGTACGAGATATTAAATGTTGCGTTTTCCCAGATGTTAAAAATTATCGTATACTATTTATCATAAATATAAGCAATATGATATTCACAAAAGAACTGTATCGTAAAACACCGTGCTTTGAAATAGGAAACAGCTGAAAATTATCCAAACTTGTGAAACGATTCTCCTAAGTTACTCCAAGCCGCTCGACGACTTGAGAAAATTGTAATCCCGTTTTCCAAAACGTTCATGTTGTTTTGCACCATTCGTTTGGCATGATTGGTCTGTCTGAATTACATTTCGCGACCAAGTATCTCGTTCTCGACGTGCGAATCGCGAAAACCCTAAAAAAAAGAAAAACCAAGGAAAATTGAAACGCGATCCAGATTACGGTGTTTGCTTTTTTAAGGAGCAAAGAGCGAGTTTTACGGGTTGCTTTAAACTAAAAATATTTCATCGGGTTGATTAAAATGGAGCACCCCCCTAGTATAAGCGCGTAAACTCCCGTAATAAAAGTAGCTTCTAGTAAAATATTGTAGAGCACGAGAGAGAGAACGGATTAAGTCTAAGCAGAAATATGAAAAGCTTCCCCCCGGGACGGCTGGCGGGGGGAGGGGGGTGGAGGGGGAGGGGGGATCGTCTTACTTTCTGTATTTATAACATTTCACAGCTGTCGTCGAGATTTGAATTGCAACCGTTCTGCCAACTGCTTTGTTTCGTAATCAGGAGTACCGCCGTGAAATCTCATTCCTCGTGCACAACACGCCAAAATTTCTCGACCTTCAGAAAGTTTTGAAAAACTTTCGCAGTTCAAAGATACGACGAGTTACCTTTGTTCGCAATCTTCGGAGGGAAACAAGGGGACAAAAAGGAGGAAAATTTTTCACAGTATTTTTAAGAGTACCGGCTCGCGTTGGATATTTTTAATATTTTCAATCGCGGAGCTTTTGAAAGCTTTCAGAATTTCCCTTTCGAATGTTTATAATCTTTCGTGCTCTCTACAGCCGATAAAAGTCTTTCGGTGTTTTCTAGAGAGAAATTCCCCCCCCCCCTTCCTCTCCCCGTCTTCGAATGAAACGCGCGAAAAAAAAAGAACAATTAAATACCTGTTTCGTTCGCGAAACAATCTTGGAGTATGTTTATCGGAGAATTTCTAGAATCGTCGTCTCGCGATAGGCACAGAGACGTAATAAAAATGGAAATAAATCGATCCGTATTTCAGGTCATATACCATGGTGGCATCATTTGGAAGGAAATCTTCTTCTGATCGTCATCGTTGTCGTCGTTGTTCTTATACTTGTGAAGATCATATTGTGCGTGGTGATCTTCATCGTCTGCCGGCGCAAACGGAATCAAATGAAATGTAAGTTGCCCTTGATTTCTCCCGCTGTGACTGTCATCGTGATCTGTTGTTCACAACGATTCGCATGACGTAGCCGATCCACTGGACTTTCCTCGAGATTTAAAAACCAGCAGCTTTCGAATGAGATTTAAAATATTCGACGGCAGTCGAAGCATTAGCCAGAACGTTAAATTCAGAAAATTTGGAATATTCGATATAGCTACATTAACATGCACGGCTAAATTTTAATACTAAAAAAAAAAAACACTAGAAGAAATTGGAAAATTTTAGTTGACTATACGACGACATCTCGTCGTTCAGAATTTTTTTTCTCTTCTCTTTTCGATGGAAATCTCGAGGAAATCCGTTTGAAAATCAAACGGTCATCAAACGATAGAAAAACACTTCGCATACGCGCACGTACGAAACACACGAAACACACGCGCGCGCGCACACACACACACACACACGGTGACATAATTTACATTCCACGTCGTTCCACGACAAATAAGCATTACTTAAACTATCAAGTTGGTCGGATCGGCGACAACGTTTGCAAACGACGTTGTTTCCGCGAGACCTTCGTAATAAACGAAATTTACCGAAACGTCGGGCATTTGCATAATCTGCATAATTCGCGAAATTCAAACTTATCGTGTATCAGTTTTACAACCTATCCGTTACAGCTTTTCCGGACGAAATTAGTCGTACACGTCGTTGCGCGAAAATTTACGAAGGCCACCCGGCACACAACAATGCGATTTCATAATGAACCATCGAATCGTAATTCCCTCGGCGAGGTGGCGTTCGCTCCCATTGTCAAGATTGAAAAATTGCAAGCACGTAATGCATATTTGTCGTCTCGTGGCATCTCGCGTGGGGAGGGGGGGGACTGCATTTCATGCATCACTAGGGCAGTTGTTATCGAGATAGCAAAAAAAAAAAGAAGAGAAAAAAAAAACGATAATAACAGGTGTTTTATTACAACGTGGTAACATGGTTTTCTACATGCGTGCAGTGATCAACAGAATCGTTGGCACAGATCGAATTTCACTGTGAAAATTCCGTGCAAATTTGCGATTTCAATGATTTTGCGAAATATAAAGTTTCGAAAACAGTTGACAGTACATTGTAAAGTTGATGTTTCTAGGTAAACAGTCTCGGGAAGAATTGCCTTTTTTTTTTTTCTTTTTTTTTTTTTATTAGAAAGTAAGAACGATGAACAAACCAGACAAATAACAGAATGAAACAGATAAGAAATTGATTCACATAGTCTAGAATGTTAAAAAAGAAGAAACAAAAAAGCAGAATTTCTCGATACATAGTCAAAGAACAGATAAAATTGTCTTCGTGTATAAATTCACATTTGGCAATTAATTCGATTATCCTCGTACAATTCCTCGACACGATCATCGTATCGAACAATTTTTTATTTCATCCTCAAATGCGTACGAATAATTTCACGACTCGCTGATTTGTTCAGAACGAAACGATTTCCCGTCCGCGTTTGATCGTTGTTTCCTTTTCGACTTTTCCGTTCGAAGTTTCACGCCGAAAGGTCCGATTTAACGAGAATCCGGAAGCTGACCAAAGAAAGGCTAATACTCTTGTAGATCACTGTACACACATAACCGACCATACGTTGCTCTTTGTCCAACCGAGATTCCTCTCGTTTGCCGCTGATATTCATTCGCTCACTTTGCTCGTACTGTTTGCAACGTTGTGCCAGCCTCGTCGAGAAACAAAAAAAGAGAGTAACGGTGGTTCATGACGATCGTTCGCGATGCGCAACGATATCGGGAATCGGCGGCGCTGAGAGAAAAAGAGAAAAAAAGAGAAGAAAAAAAACGCGGCCGCTCGTGTTTTCATTGTTGCGACGACCACTTTTTTTTTCCCCACCGTGTGGAAATTCTCTCTCAGGAGTCGACAAAACGGATTTGTTAATCAATCCTTGCGTACCACTACGTTTGCATGTTCTGCTTGATCGAGTTTGGAGATAAAGCGAACGAAAAGAAAAGAAAAGAAAAAAAGAAAAAAAGAGCAAAGAACAGGAGATAACGTAAGGACGGCTCGATCGATTGAAAACGACGTCGGTCGAGCTGGAAGATTCCACGTACCTTTTTTTTATCTCTATCTATTTCTCCCTCTCTCTCTCTCTCTCTCTCTCTCTGTATGTCTCTCCCCCTGTTCTCTCGTAGCTCCTGTATTTTGTATAATTGAGTTTGTTGAAGTTTGTAGCGTTATATCGCGTAGAGTCTACGGGACTTTTGTTTGCTCGACGAGAGTATTTTTCACGATACGTCGAGACGTTGTTCGTGTATATATATATATATATATATATATATATATATAAAGTTACATCGACTTATATCCATCCGGATCATCTGGCTGCAAACATCCAATCGATACGAATACTTGAATTTCCTAAATTCTAGCAGTTTCTGGAATTTTATTGCTAAAATTCTGTAATGAATTTTACTACAGTTACAAAGTTACAAAGCTTGTTAGATTATTTATTTGTCAAATGTTGTTACTACTTATCATTTATTTAGCGTTGCTAGAGTTATCCTAAATTTTGTCAAATTTATGTCGACTAAATTCAAATATCGCGTGGAACTAGAAGAAAATTTGAACTTGGTTTCCGAATTTCTCTAAGAGAGCACTGAAATTCTGCCATTTTTCCACAAGTGAAAAAGCAATATCAATCGTATAGTTTTCTCGGTAACATTTTGCACAAGAGAAATTCTTGAATCTACCGCTCTTGCTTTTATACGTCAATAATTATTAAGCAGGTGTAACGATCAAACTACGATTAAAATTCGGGCGGATTGGATGGCCGCAGCCAGAGATGCATATAAATCACGCACTGCATACATTATTTTGCGTTGTTACTATCGCATAGTTCGTGCTAGTTGACAGAAAAACAGAGCATGTCTGTTATGTATATTCGTAATCGTACATAAAGTAGACGGACGAATGCGAATTTCCCATTTGAATGCAAAGACAAGTACATACATGTATACAAATTATTAAGTTAAACGGGCCCGTGCTGCGCCATTTTGATGAAAGAAGAACGAACTCTCACCTCGCCGGTTACTTCCTGGATATTTTTCGTTTCGCGCAAATAATTTTAATTATTTTAATTAATTTCAATCACGCCCAGTTTGGCTAATTCTCACTTTAATTACGTGCTATTTACACAGCGTGAGCAACACTGAGAGATGCGTATGATACAACTCGCATAAAGATGTAAGAAGGGGCAAACAATTTTTGCAAAAAAATTAATGAAATTTTCCCGTGAAATATATACGGTTCTCTTTTTCCGTTTTTTTTTTTTCTTTTTTTAAATATATTCAGCGGACGATGGAAACACGTTGGAAACGAATAACTTGTTACATCGCCTCACATATTTATTAGAATTTCATTATCATGTTTGAGAGAGAGAGAAAAAAAGGAGGGCGGGAATATTCATTTTGCTGGACGATTAAAACGCAACGAATTATTGGAAATTTCAACGAGCTGAATTTTTATGCGTCAATACGGAGAATACGCTTTCAATAATTTGCACGGTGCGCGTTTCATTTTGACAGTTTCGGTACATCAAATTGTTTTACAGTAATCACCTTCTGTTGTATAATGAAACAACATCGATAATATTTCGTTGGAAATGCAATGATACGCACTACGTAGAAAGGATTATTGGGACTGGGATTTCATTGTTCGAAAAACCGAGCCAATGTTTTTTTTATACACGCACGAACGAAAAAAGCAGAAGAAGAAAAAAAAACAGAAATTAAACGTTACAAAGCGTTGAAAAGCAAAGAATCGCTTCGCCATGAAAATTTTGGGCAATCGAGAATCGTTTTTGACAGTCATCCTGTTTTATTGCATATGCGGGAGATTGAAAGAGGATTATTTATTACGAATCACCGTTGAATGGCGAAATATGAAGAGTTATAGTATCGCCAGTAATTAAACATTTCCATGTACGTACGTGAGGTTATTTTGGTGAAAAACACTTTTACCTATGTTCATCCGGATTTCTTTCTATAACCGGATCCGATTAATCCGCTCGAGCAAATTAACTTGGGACAATTCGATTTATTAATTGATTTCGATAGTTTAATATCCAATTTAAAAAAATTTGACGTCCAATTGAACGGAAGGGGACTTTTCATCCAAATAATCGATAATCGATTTAGAAATGTTCTATTTCCAGCGCGATAACTCTTCTAGCCTATGAATCTTGTCGAATCTAATTTAAATTTCGTTTATTTAACCTCTCTCGAGAATCGTCGAGAATTTTTTGCTCCAAAATTGCGATACTTTCTCAGTTTTAACGTACATTGAAGTAAAACGAAATAGAATAATACGTTAATAACGTATATAACAAATTTATTGCTATGTCAATAATTTCTATACAGACGAGAAATTCAAAAAGAAAGCGACGGATGGATTATCGTATACGATTCGGTCACTCGTTATGGTCCGCAGTCAGTTGCAAGCGCAAGTGGTTAAAATCCATCGCACGAATTCCGTTATTATCGATAATGGACTTGCAAAAGTTCTGCAAGTGTGGTACTTCTCAGTCCTGCAAACATCTCAATTGCAAGATCTCGTCGACGCGATTAAAACCCGCGGTGCATCGACAAACGCTCGAATAAAAATATCCAGGAAGCGATGACGCCGGTCGTCAAAGGGCGAAGGACAAAAAAACGATTCGTTCGTAAAGAGATCCCCGGTCACGTGGAAACCGTTTGAAACCGTTTCGTACGCGATCTCCTTCGAGGAAGTTAGTCAGCGTTAATTAAATTCACAGCGTCGCGAACTTCGGGCCGGAAAGAACGTTTCTCTGATTAAACACGCTCGCGAGGAGGATCGTTTCCGGCTGGCGCAGCGCGGGGTCCCGTTCTCATCGGTAGCGTCTCACTAACACAGAAGAACTGATTCGTTTTCTGCTCTACTTTTTTAATTTGGACTTGCTAAACAAAACACAGACAGTAATCGGGTGGTCGAGCTGGAGGAACGCGAACAGTAAGTACAAAAGAAAAGAAATGGAAAAAAGAAAGAAAGAAAGAAAGAAAGAAAAAAAAAACGCAGAGCATCCTAACACTCTTCGCTTTTGTTCTCTCCTACCTTCTTTGTTTCAATTTTATCTTGCGCTGGCTCTTCTCTGTCTCTTCTTGCTCGTTTTCTTCGCTTCTTTCTTGCCGCTCTTCTTTCTCGCGCACTTTGTTGCTTGCTTTCGATCCTGTCTCTCTCTCTCTCTCTCTCTCTCTCTTTCTATTTCTCTCTCTTCCATTGCACAGTAGCGATTCCTGTTTTACAGCGAGATGTTAGCCTAATTTCCGGCGGCCTGATCTTTGCCTGATAAATGTATTTTTCGCCGCACGCTAATAATTCAGTAGAATTGTCGGTACGCTGCTCGGCGCGCACAGAAAGTATTCGAATGTTCACGTAGACTGTATGCGAAATATTCTTGATATTTCATCGGCACCGCTCACTCGCCTCGGCATGATTGGTAAAACTTAATTAGTAAAACCTAAGACAGACAGATCATGAAACATTTAACGCAATCATACATTTCCCAGAGATTACAAAACTGTTACTGTTCATGGTATCGATAAATCTCGATAGTCGGTGATTTAGCACTCGAGTTCTCAGTGTCTCTTTGGATCATAGTAAAATTCACGTTCTTCGTGACACATAGAGATCGCAGATAATAAAATTTAAAGTTCTAAAAATGAGTAATTCAACTGTTAGGCGTGCCTTCCTCAAATGACATCACTTAAGAACGAGTCTACTCGCTATATCAATTTTTTTATCAAACACACATTTTCAATAAATATTTCGCGATAATTTTAGAAACTGCAAAAACTTTTGCAGAAATCACAAAACTGTCCATTGTATCGATAAATCTCGATAGTCGGTGATTTAGCACTCGAGTTCTCAGTGTCTCTTTGGATCATAGTAAAATTCACGTTCTTCGTGACACATAGAGATCGCAGATAATAAAATTTAAAGTTCTAAAAATGAGTAATTCAACTGTTAGGCGTGCCTTCCTCAAATGATATCACTTAAGAACGAGTCTACTCGCTATATCAATTTTTTTTATCAAATACACATTCGCAATAAATATTTTGCGATAAATTCTACGTATATACGTACACGTATGTCTTTCCAGAATGGTATCAAATTTGACCGATATGATTACGTCGTGTCTCGGGTTGTTAACGAAATTTCAAAGTACTTCGTACTTTACGCATACAATATTGGACGTGCAAGAGTTTATAGCAAATACTTTGCAAGCCCGTGTGTATACACGTTTCGGTGGATCGTAAATTTTGTACGTATGTGTGTACATACATGTATACACGATTTTAACCACGAGTCGGCCGTTACCCTGGGATACCAAACTCGACGTAGGTAAATCTCGTTATACGATTGATCGATGGAATTATCGGTTTCGCGTATCGTCGGTTTAGCTAGCGACGCGCAACACCGAGCCACGGGTCCTGTGAACTCCCGTTTCGATCAAGTGGAAGGATCTCTTTTTATGGCACGGATTATGGGCTCGAGCCGTAGAGAAATGGATGCCTTCTTCGCGATCATTTTCCCGGTGAACGTCGCTCTTCCGCGCGCTGTTTTTCGTCCGATTCTACGCGTGACGCGAGGTTCCCATCCGAGGTGGGATGCATCTGGAAATGGAGTTTTCGATGGGAGGCTTTGTTTCTTCGGGGAATTGCCTCTGAGAATGATCGAGGTACATCTTTGGTTTTTTTATTTTTTTTATTATTATTAAAGACGTGCTCCTTTCTCTGTAAGTAAAGTTACTCGTTCCATACTTGAAAGTATGCGTATTTTGTTCACAAGTTGAAACAAAGAACACGTCAAGCAAGTATTTGTCATTAGGTGTTCTGAAAAGTGTAGCTTTAAACTGTAGTTTAGTAAAAACGAAGCTCTTCTAGTGAGGAACCATTCTCCTAATGCACTCTCTTCAAAATCAAGCACATTACGAATCTTCCGAGGCTTCTCGCGAATTTGTTGATAGAACGCCCCGCACTGTAACCACCGGCCGAACAAATATAATCGAAATCACTTTCCTAAATCATCGCGGCGTATCGCCAAGCATTTTCACCCCCTGCCACCCCCGGAAACTATGAATGTCACAGTATAATATTTTCATAGAGAATTTGAAACGAGTACGTTCAACGCTGTTAAATGGAGTGTCCATTGCTGTGTATATATTTATATTACATTGATCGTGCCATGTATAGTGTCGAATGTACATATCGATAGGCGCCGTGACTTATCGACTTTATTAGTGTGCGTTAATGTAACCAGCAGCCACTGTGATATGTGTTGTGTGCACGAGATTGTCTCCGATCTCCAATCTCGCAGGAAGTCCTCTCCGCCCTCCCTCCCTCTCTCTTTCTCCCTCTCTCTCTCTCTCTGTCTTCCTCCACGCCTGAATGCATGTCCTGTTGCATAATTTAGTGACCACTTCCGGCTTATAATAGTTTACTGTCGAAGTCCGCATAGAGGTAAGTCAGGTAAGGGTCGCACGTGCAAATGAATAGGGTGGCAAAGTTCTTTGTTATTCGAATGTAGCACTGTGCCCCGTTGTATTGCATAATTTAGGGACGATTAGTTATACTGGCTGGCCCTTTTCCTGTCTCTTTGTTCTTACTACTTCGTCACACACACACACACACACACACACACATACTCTCTCTTTATCTCTGTCTCTCTGTTTCTCCTTCTCTTTCTTTCCCTCGCTCTGTTACACTCTGTTGCAACGGCCTTCTCTATTCTATCCGGCTCGCGGAGACACTTTCGGAGGTGAAAGGTAGGTGAAGGGTTGCATGCCCGATGAGTAGAAAGCTCTCTCTTATTGAGTTGGCTGTCGTTCAAATCGTGACCTGAAACGAAGAATCCTTTTGGCGGTAGCGAATTTTTTTCGGCACGCCCCGTGCACAAGCTACTCCACGCCCGGTGAATATTTAACCGGCGTTTCTCCCCTTTTTTTTTTTTTTTTTTTTTTTTTGAGGGCTCTCGCCACTGGCCCGGGCTCGATATGAAATACACGATGAAATTAACGTACCGCGATGTTCCGGTCTTTTATTTTTCCCCTCTCTGTCTCTCTCTCTCTCTCTCTCTCTCTCTCTCTTTTTGAGAAAAATTCAATTACCGAACCCGAGTGATTGTCAGGAGAGATTATTATGCACGTTCGTTCGAGCGGTGGAGCTTGTCGGGCAGAAACTTACAGGAAAACTATCGCGTCGATTCTGAAACATATTTTCTGGAATGTGATTTTGACATGACACGATGAAAAATAATGTACGTCAAAGACACTTTTATATTAGCGAATTGGCGAATTGGCAAGTGACGAGTTATACATCTGATGGTACACAGCTAACAATTCTGCGATCTGCAAGACTATGGTTTCTTGTAAAATTTAACTTTTATTGAATTTTAAATTTCGTTATTCCATTAATACGCGACGTGTCGTTTATAAAATTTTACCAATTTATATACCGCCTAAAAATATTTCACTGTTTCGTTATTACGCGAGGGAATCCGATAACGCGCAACGTGTCGTTCATGAAATTCTGCTAATTTATGCCGTCTAAAAATCTAGGTGACAATTTGTCAGAAAATCTTGACTGAATTTTCCACGCGGAATATTAATGTCGCCCCTTCGTTGACAACGTGATAAATTTAACAAAGATCTCGACGTGTATTGTCGGATTTCCAAACAGTGGCACGATTTATACGGATCGTAAAAAAAAGGGGATCGTTTGTATCTTCCCTTTAAATTCTCATGTACCATCATTAGAATTTCATGTCCTTTCGCCACTACGCTTTCTGCTCCGGCCGGATTCGATATCCGGCGCACATCTCTGGTCGAAATAGCAGCAAATTAAAAAAGATGGACTGGCATTTCACAGCGCGACGCTTTTGATGAATTGCCAGCGTTCACGCACATCCTATGCATATGCAATTCGTCATGAAGAGGGTGAAAAAAGTCGAATTTTATTATCGATGCCACCGCGATTTTCAGAATTTCTTACTTAACAGAGTCGAGAAACTTAAATTTGCATTTGACACATCACCTCTTTTTCTTTTTCTGTTCATCTGAGAATCTGTGATACGTTCCCATCTAATCGTCGTATCTGATATCTGGAAAAGACAAGTATAAAAATATGATAATACCGCGACTTCCAAATTTGAACCTTTTCTTTTGTAACATGTCAGTGTTAAATTCTTGTATTCTCATAAATATTTCTATCGTGGAATTCTTTCGTGACGAATTAAAATACAAGATCGAATTTTATTAATGCCATTACAATATCACGTGGTTTTTCGTACTGTCGTTTAACAAAGTGTTTCCTTAAACTCGACACAGAGTCTTACGTGTCATTCGATTTTCGTCGTTTATTACTCGATTCTCTCACATCAGATAATGGGAAGATGTACTAATAAATTTCTAAATTACATAAATATATAAATAATCCCAGACTATATAAACAATTTTCTACTGGTAATATCGCAACTAATACTAGTAAATTTCTAAACAAATAATTCCGAATAAACATTCTAAACAAATGGCTTTTCATCCTTCAGCTTCCAAAGACTCGTCACTTGACTTGAACTCCGCGTATGATTACATCCCTTGAAAATGTTTGTTTTCAACGTTAATCCACCTCATCGATCCTTTGCGCGCTAAAAACTATCGAGAAAAAAACCATAAATATCGAACTACCACCCCCCCCCCCTCGGTTCATAAATTTCTAACTCTACTCGTTTTGGAACGTTTCGTTGATTAAGAAGAATCGCGCGTTATGGAATGATTCGTCGAGGAGAACGGATGCACATCGACAATGGAAAAAATATTTGGGAAATGCTTGTGAAACGGGGCGATCGGGCGAAAGTTTAATTAAAAAGTTGGAACGAACGGGCGCGTGTAACGTTCGATAGGCGACTTTGTACGGGGCAAAGCAAGCCGAAAGGATTCTTTGTTCAGTTTTTATCGTTCTGTCTTCGATAGTAGCCTTTCTCTGATGTGCTGCGCCCATATCGTTTCTGTTACTCGCGTGACTCGAGTTCACTTCCCTTAACCTCTTAACCTTTTTTTTTTTTTTTTTTTTTAAAGCGTGTATCTATGATACATGTGTGTGTTTATACGACGACTATACTCGTCAAACACGAGGTACATGTAGCTGCTGCAACATTGAATTAAATTACAGGGAAGTGACGCTAGTCTCCTCTTCTTTAAAAAAATCAATAATTTTGACTGATATTAATTAATAGATCATAATGGAGAATAATAATTTTGATTGATATTAATTAATAGCAAGAAATAAACTAGCCAAGTTGGTCTGAAAATATTTCTAAATTGTCACGCATTTACAAATGTGCTTTATTTCCCAGAAGAAATTCAATTCAAGTTTACAAATTGCAATTGCTTTTCTCGCTGGACGAGTATACTCGTCGTTCGGAACCGAGAGGTTAAGAAACGATTTATTATAACTCGTATAAATCGTCGAAGGAACGAGGAAAACTAATGTTTTGTCTCTGTTAACTTTGCGAATTTGAAAAGTACAATTCACTCGTATTGTCAGTTATGCGATGTTATGCGACAGTGAACGTGCTCGAGAATAGCTTGAAATTTCCCCAAGTCACACCTTGTCCTTTTTTTATACTTTCATCCCTGTTTCAGTGCTTCAGCGTAATTGGAACTTTCGCGTAACCTATATCAGAAGATTCAATTAAAAACGATGATGCAAAACAAATTAAATAATATACAGTTAGAACTGGATAACGAACGAATTAGATTTCGTTGCGATAGTGCAAAACAAATTGAATAATAAACAAATTGCATCGACATAGTGAACGAGAGATGTAAGGATAACGAAATTAATTCGTGACAGTTTACAACAGAAATTCAAGCTCTTTAATGTATTAAAAGTTTGCAGTAAATATTTCGTTACGACTGAGGTAAGGAAGAAGTATTTAGGCAGGAGAAAATCGAAAGGTTGATTCGTGACAGACATTCTTGATAATGAGCAATTTTTTAACATAAACATACTTCATAAACATACTTGCAATGCCACAGCATCGAGATAACAGAGAAGACGCGTCTCGATAATCCTTATGCACACTACACGCCTCCCTTATTTTGGTTAATTTTGGTAAATTGATGCTTTGAGGTGATTAATTACTATAGAATCCTATACAAGTGAAATTCATAACCCTAGTAATAGATTGCCTGTCTGTAACCTGAATAATGTAACACCATAATGCCAACAATGCACTTCATTCACCTTATTCAAGTACGCATGATAAATCTTCATTCCTAAACAAGTTACCTAATTCATCACCGATAACTCAATGATAAAGTATAAATCCATTCATTAAAATCGAGAGGAACGTTAATATCATTCGAAAGCCCTTTCCAATTTCGTTGAGTTTATCGCGCGATTATTCTTACAAACAAGATTGTAGAAATTGCACTAGAAATTGAAAGTTCTGATTCGAAGCTCATTGAGATGTACAACATACATGTTTTATCAAATATTGTCACAGTACTGACACTTTTTTAAAAAATTCGACATCCATATATATATATATATATATATATATATATATATATATAAAATAAAAAAAATATATATATATATTTATATATTTTTATTTCATTTATATATCTTTATATACATTTTATAGTATAAGATTACTTTTATTTTCATTCATTTACCCAATTATCCAATTAAATTAATTATTAGACTCTGGATATTCAAACTCATATTTGCGGAAAAATGATTGAAAGGAAAACTTGAACAGAGTTACAACTACATTTGTTCTACATTTCGGATATTTCCCCCATGTCCTATGCATTCTTGCGCCTTTAAATCTTATTGTTAGCTTTTAGCACTACGTAGAGCGCCGCTATCTGTAAAATAAATACCAGTGGAAACCACTTTTTGCCAAAAATTCCATTCACGAGCGCTTTCACTGTCGTCACAATGACGGGGCAAAAGAGATTCGCCGAGAGAGTCCGAATATTCAAAAGAGGCGCGATCAAAGAGAAATCCTATCTCTGCGGGGGCATCCATTCTCTGTGGACCCTCCGCTGAATCAAACTGCAGGAAACAACTCCTCGCCTCTGCGACGATCTAGCAGGAACGATCGGGACGCAGCGTAGCGAAAGCTCGAACTAGTTACGCAATAACCATTAGCTTGACACCGCGTGAAAAAAAGAAAAAGAAAAAGAAAAGGAAAGAAAAAACACACACACACACACATACACACAGTCCAGACGGTGGGCCACCGAGTCCAACGGTGTCCTCTCATTCGACCCAAACGCCGGTACATCCGACGGCTGCGCCAAGATGGCCACTGAAACCGGGTGTGTTGGTGCACATCAATCGGAGCCACAGCCTGAGGTCAGGGCTGAGCGTTCGCGCGAACGAGTCGCTGCGAAACGAGCTGATGAACAGGCGTAACGACGACGAGCCGACCATCGCCGATCGTTTCATCGTGGAGACAACGATCGCGGCGAAGGTCGCCAACGGTGGCAAAGTGTTTCGAAGACGGAAGGAGAACGGGCAGAGGAGCGTGGCCGTGTCCGGTCTGCATGACGAGGGTATGCTCGCCAGGGCTAATAAAATTAAGGCGATGTTTGGAGTGCAGCTTAAAGAGCAGGCCACTCTGCCGGGCATTTCCAGAGAGAAGACAGGTGAGTCGTAGCATAGAGCTACCCGCTGTCGCTTTAATGTTGGCACGTTTCGAATTTCGGAATTTTCGTTTCGGTCACACTGGTGTTCCAAACTGAGTGCACGGTAACTGGGGAGAAGCGGAAAAGTGGTGGAAACTTTTTTATAAATATTAAGCACGCGTGTACTTGCGCAGTCTTGGTAGTCTTTGGGCAAGTATTGCGGCTGTTTCAAAATTGAACAAGGTCGCGGAAATCTTTCCGCGAATATATTGCACGTGTGACAGATTGCCCTCGAGACTCTTTGAGCAAGTATTGCTCAAATTGTTTCAAAATTGGGAACGTTAAATAATACTTTATGTTAGAAAGACGCTGTAAAGTGTTATACAGGTGCAGTTGAAAAAGTCACTTGCAATTTTTTTATTTCTTTTATTCCTTATTCTTGCAGCATTTTGCAGATTTTATAACACTTAAAATAATATAATCACGATTGGACTGTGGATGTTCGTGCAATTTCATAATTTTGTGAACATCGTTTATAAAATAGTATGTTACAGGTATCTCATAATTTCTTATATGCGTGCATTTTCACATCTCTAAATTCCCCACAAATGTATAGAAGTCCATCGTATTTTCTTTCTGCAACAGTAATGAAATTTCCAAATGTCTCGTACGAATCGTACAATGCGGGTGCAGCGTAAAAACATATTTTAATACATTTTATTCAACACTTGAAAGTTTTTCACGGCGACTGTCCAAATAGTTTCGTGAACCACGGTATCCTTTTGCACGGGCTGGTAATCAACTGGCCACCGGTTCGTTGAGAATTTTAGCGCGAGGACGCAGCTGTGTTTCAGCCAGTTTCGTGGCCAGAGGGAAAGGTTAACTCGATTACGAAGGATGGTAGTTCTGTGACGGATAGCATATCTGGGAAATAAAGGACGAGGGGGACGAGAAAAATTAGGAAGTAAAATGTAAATTTAATGCAAGGAGCTTAAAGGTCTGTGGATTGAGAAATAGGGTTCTCTCCTCTTTCTCTCTCCGTCTCTCTGTCTCTCTGTTTCTGCGTCAGTGTGTTAACTTTGTGCCGCTAATTACTCCTAAAAGCGCTGTCGGGCTTCGTTAATGCCCGCGGACATCACTTTATCCGTTTCATTTTGTTAAATCGTGCTCGAAGATCGGGATGTGATCTCATTTGAAGTTCTTTCAATGATGCAGGTTATACGGGACAGGTTAATTGTGCCACGCACTTTTTTGACAAATGTCCAAACGTTTCAATCGATCTGCAGCGATAGTTAATTGGTAAATTAAGTTAGAAGCTACGTTCATTGTATTTTTTGTGAAACAATGTCTATAAAGTACAGCAGTATATATATTATATTATCTATTACAGATATTTGTCAAGATACAGAAGTGCAATGAACTGTGTAAAATATAAATAAAATATAGTAGAGTATATATATTATTTATATTTGTATTTAGTAGATGAAACAAATTTCTATCAATGATTTAGAGCATTTGCTCTGGTTTATTTCTACTTGGTTATCTATAATATAAATATAAAACCGCGAGTAAAAGATCCACAGTCCATTTATAACAATTGTATCAATTTCTAACGAAAGCAATTTGTTTTTCTCTTTTACGACAAAAATATCACTCCGTCGCTATCGTTAGTCACAAATCACAATTCATCCTGCACAGAGGAATGAAATGTAAGTTTAATTTTTCTTTTTCACAAATATGTATGATAAATAACTCTATGCACCTGTATAATATAATAAAATTTCGAATTTTAATCGTTCGAAACAGTTTTCTCGCGAAAGTATCTCCGCGTTTCCGGCGATGCTCCGTTCAATCCGTGAAAATTTCACGTCCCAGAGTAAAATCGTAGCAAACTGCAGAAATTAAAATTAAATTTGACTTATCAATCAAATCAGATGACCGCGCTTAATTAAAAATACGATGGCTGAACAATTTTCGCGCTGCTTGCCCAAGTCGAATATTTGATCGAATATTTAATAAGGAAACAGACTACGTTAAACAGATGATACCGATATCTCTGTTCGAATGAAAATTCGTACAACGCTTGCGCGTTGATCTGCCAACATTAAAAATTGCACAGTCGATACAACACGCTTGCTACAGGGTGGCCACTGAAAAACTGAAGGGTTTGAAAAGGTCATAGTTTGTGAGAATGGTGGTCATTTGTTGTTTTTCACGCGTGACACTGGAAAAAAATCCATTAATTACATTTCCAACTGAAATAATAAAAAATTTAAAAAGAAAACGTGTGTTTCGTACAAGTTATATTTTTGTTTTATGTCATTCAGTCTTTCGGTGACCAGCCTGTATTGAATCGGCTATCCAACTATTCGACATTCCTATGAAACGCAAATTATTTCTGTGTTTGCCTGTGCGACTGATATGTTTCACCTTGAGTTTCCTATTGAACAGCTCGTGGAACTTTTCCATCGATTGGGAACAACCTGTTAATAATTAAGTTCGACAGAAAAAAAGAAAAAAAGAAAAAATTGGAAAACCTATAAACACGCCTGTATAAATATTTTTTTAGAATACATTTAGAACGATGCAGCTGGTTAATGATAATTAAAATAATACGTTTAACTGATATCGTCGATATAAATCACTACGGTGTTAGCGATACATAATTATAATTATAATTTGTATCCCATCACTGTCATCGACAATTTTCATCGCGTGAAAACACGGGATGCAAATTGAAATGAAACGTCACGCTTGAATTAAGACGCTTGTTCATAATTCAAACTGTGATCCATCGACATTAATTAATTAAATATCGGAACTGTGTGAAAGTAACGAGAGAAAAAAATGCAGGCGTGTTTGAGACAGAAATTCCCAATTGATGGAGTGTCTAACGAAAGATGGAAGCTTGGAGAGTAGCATTAATTTTTCAATCGTCGAATACAATTTGAATCGTCATTCTTCGAGGTATGTGTTCGTATGATTTTCTCTGCAATTCACGTGAAAACGTAATTCATCGATCAAAGCGGATCGTGCGGAAGAAAGGTAACGACGCCTGTCACTTGTAATTAGTATGTTTGCCGCAGCTTGTATCAGCATGTGCATCAAAATAAAAGCAAAGTGAAAAATTTCAAGTCCACGCCTCTTCAATTAAACATATACCGATACGAGAGAATCGCGTTTTAATTAAAATAATTTCGTTTCACTTCTGACGTTCGTTTCAAGCTCGCGAAAAACTGCATTTCGTGAAATTGCGTTTCTTTTTCTTTTCTCTTTCATTTTTATAGAGCTCTTCTTTTAATTAGTCGTTAGTCGCGGCAGCGTTACAAATGTTACTCTCCCCTGAATAGCCTCGTTTCGTATGTTTCCTCTTCATTTAGCTAAACTAAAGCCACTCTGATTCCCTAATTACCCGAAAAATCAAAAGCAAACGCAATTTGCAAGATTATGTTGTCACGGCGGCGCGAATCTGTGCGGAATTACGTTTATAACACTCGAGGACAGGGAAATATGCATATAAATGACAACTTGCCAGGGGAAACGTTACAAACGACGAACGGAGGAAAGTTGTGTACAAAATAATTCTCTCTAAATTTTAATTCTTCCAAAAAATGCCCCTCCAAATTCCCCGCGATTAAATTCCCCTCGATGGGAAGGATCTATGCTCTAATCGCTGGAATTAATGCACATTTCTCTCGACGAATTGAAAACTCGTTGGCTCTTTGAACTTTCACTTGTTTCAATCTATCCAACACGATCGCTCGTCTAATTTTTTACAAATTAAAATCATTCCGATTTATTTATTTAAATTGGTCGCAGACCTTGTCGTTTCTCTTCGTGGAACTCGCAGAAAGAAATGAAATTGTCCAATCGATCGTGTATTTAATAAACGAAACAGCGTGATTATTTTTGACAAGTATTGAGCCTGCACGAATCCTTGCTTCGCCCGTTCGCTGTTTCTGCTTGTTCCTTTCCTCTCTCTTTTTTTTTTTAATTTATTTTTTTCTTGTATGTGTTTTGTCTTGTGTCCCCTTAGCTGTGACTTACAAAAGAATAGCGCCGCGACAGCGGACACTGCATGCAGAGCCATCGTGCGAGTCGAATCGAGGCAACGTCTCCCGTAAGCGAAAGAAACCAGGCGCAGGTACGTACCAAGATGATCGTAGAAACGTGCATGATCAACGTCGCGATCTAACAACGAGCTGCAATCAGATCTTTTCTCCCTTTCACGCTTTTCTGGCGGACGAGCATCTTTTTTTAACCTTCTAAGCACTAACGTCCGATATATCGACACCTATATGATATCTGAGATTCTCCGAATGTATTATTGCAAATAAATTATAATAAATTATTGCAAAATAACGTAGTCTTTATTTGATTTGATCAACTTTGAAAATACTTCGCCTGGCGATTTAAATCCGTCCACTAGCCAAGGGCGATTTAAATATTCCTTAGAAGGTTAAACAGTGTTCCCTACGTCCCAGGAAGCTGTATAAAAATACAAAATGAATGTGCCTGAACTGTTGCAAAGACGATTCCTACACTTGAAACGATCAACCAGACACCAATTAAATCAACTGACAAATAATCTGAATTACTGCCATTTCTTTTTTTTTTTTTTTTTCTTTAATTAAAGCGACGTGACACGTATGTTAACTATAAAGATTCGTGTTTTGCATTCGTTGATTGGTAGATTGTGACAGAAACGAGGTTCCTTTCGTATCGTTTCTGCGTCGAAGCAATTTTATGACACGTAGAATGAGAAAATTGTGAGTAGCATAAATGCGAACGACATCGGGACGAAAGTTGCAATTTTGCAGTTTAACCCAAACCGTTATGGCAGTTCCTGGATAATTACAACGTGAAGCGTAAAGAGAACAAACGTATCGAGATTTCCGTGCAGAACGATCGAAAGGGATTAAAATATCGTTGTATCGAGACGATCTTTAAACTCCATTAAATCAACAGAAATATGTACATATATATATATATATCTGTGCAAACACATCTGTTAAACGCACATTAAACGTACATTTTACGCGATAATTAAACTCAACCGCGAGAAGATACGTATTACGTGTAATTATTAGAACCATCGAACGCAGTATTTATAAAAAAAACAGAGAGAACAAGGAAAAATATATTGAAACAACAAAATAAAACAAGAGATACATCGTAAATTATCATTCGTTTTGCGTCACGGCTTTGTGAATTTGTAATTCACGCGCGAAATAATACCTGGGCCCGGTGGAGGCTTGCGCGCGATCGCAAATAATAATTTTCATCTGGCAAATATTTTCCGGCCGGCAGTTGAAAAGAAATTGCAGCCAGTCAGTTCCAGATTCCAGGATCACCCTCTCCGCATACATACTGTTTAATTAAACGATTCATTTTAGTAATGGAATCGCTTTAACGCAGCAAACTGATACAAAACCGGGGGCTCTAAAACGGGAAATATTGTTTCGATACGACCTTTCCGCGTAATGAAACCGAGCTCTCTCTCTCTCTCTCTCTCTCTCTCCTGGCCTTTTCTCGCCAACTCTCGAAACCGAACCGCGTATTTCCAAAATGTATAGGTGACGGGGTAATTTCTGCTTTGACGCGTAGAAATGAGCAAACGTGACGTTTCTGCCGGTAGTTCGTTCGTGGAATCTAATTGAGAAACGGAAATATTTGCAGCAGTATGTCGCTGAATGAAGGTGGCAGGACAGTTTTCACGGGCCTAAAAATTACGAATACTTTGGAGGGCTAGTAGAGAAAGAGTATATACTTCATTGACACGAGTTGTTGTGTTTTACTTTAACACGTTGTGAACTATAAAAAACAACACTAAAAAAAGAAAGAAAGAGGGCTCTGTATCAACGGTCGTTCTTTTACATAACTTTTTCTTACATTGCCTATCGGTGTGCATGATTCCAGCCAAACAGGATTAGTTGCAACAAGAAAAAGGCAAGGAAAAAAGTTTAAAAGTAAACAATATTTCTCTAGGTATTGACGAGCCTAAATTTTCATTTCTGTGAAAATTATGAAAATACCAGCTGTTTGTTTCTGATGTATCGAATTTATGCAGAAAAATTTCTACGTATTTTTCATTCGTATTTCTCGAAATTGTTGAAAATTAAAAAATGTTCGATCGTCAATGCACTAAAGATACGTACCAAGTTTCACAGTAATCGGTTGTACTCAGTCGAAGAAATTGTAATCGTATGAGCTCAAACAAGAAATAGTTTCAATTTCATTCGTTTTAAAAATGATTTGGAAACGTATGTATCTCACGCTAAATAAACTGTTTCTAAAATATCTCCAAGTCATTTCAAATTGTTGCTTTTTTCATTTTATTCGAAATGACACGTAGTCCATGCCTGACTAGGAACCGACGCGATTCAATCCCATTGTTCGCTCGTTATAAATCCCGTACGTATAAACATTCGCGTGCAAATAACGCGCAACGTGCACACACACTCACACACACACGCCTATTTACGATACGTAACTACGAGATAATTGTTATTTGCGTAATTAAAACTTTGTGTCGCGCGGCAGGGAAGCTCTTTACGTGAAACGTAATTCTCGCTTAATCATCGAGGAAGGAGGGAGAGAAAATAAGATCCTACGATCGTCACGTCAAACATCAGCGTTATGCTGTTCGCCGATATCTTTTCAAAGATCGATAAATTCCCTTGCGTTTTTCACAATCAATTTGCTGAAGAGATTATAGGTCACAATCCACCGTGACCGAAATGTTGGCCGTTTGTTTGAAAAAGGCGGGTCGAAATCGAAATTCAACAATTAACAGTAATTAACAATAATTAATGAATAGGTCATTCGACACCAGTGTGTTGATACACGACGGTGTGGCAATAAGTGAACAAAACTAAACTCTAAATTGATAGAACGTAATATGTTGCTATGTGCATAATTATTGCCAGATAGATTATGACTTAATTATACCGTGGACCGTTACTACATAAATTATGATATAATCGCTGCTAGATAAATTATAATATAATTATTGATAATGCGCAGCAATAATCGGCCGAAGTGAAATGTAAATAATATACGATTCACGTGTATATACACAAACGAGAAAAGCAAGAGATTTGCCAACAAAATTCACCGACGGAAGTGCCTCGAAAGAGACAGTGCATCCTCCTCTTCTACCGAGCATTACACATTAATTGCTGGCAAGTTCATAATTAAATTTAATCGCCGCAAAATTCCCACGAAATAACATATACGTAATCAGCAACTGAGATCCAGGCTACCGTAATTAGACTTGCGAGAAAATTCAACAGTCCGTACACACCGGTCCGGTGACAAGAGAGGAGGAGAAGCCAATGAAGAAACTCCAAATATTCCCCTGCCCCCGGTTACTACACGTTTCCTTAGCTCTAGAGCATAGTCACTCACTTGTTCTAGCGTATGCAACTACACCTGGATATTTATCTAATCAAATTCTCTCTCTCTCTCTCTCTCTCTCTCTCTCTCTTTCTCTCTATCTATCTATCTCTCGTTGTCTCTATCTGCCTCCTATCTTCGTGCACCGGAGACTTCCGTTCCACTCTGAGGGTACAAGTCCGTTATGTAGAATCCTTCTTTGAGAAGGGACCACACACAAGTTTCTCTCTCTCTCTCCCACTCTTTCTGTCCTACTGTTTCCTACTGTTCGTAGGGTCTGTCACGAACACGCCGACACGTCACGTGTCCCCGTTTAATTACGCAAAGTCATGTTTCGTTTGCGCTTACAGATCCCAATCAAGCTGCGAATAACAATCACGTGAACAGCGTGTCGGAGGGACTTCCGGAGTCCGGGGCGAAGACGTTTTACGAGAATCTACCCTTCCACGGGATCCAAGCGCCGCCTAACAAGGTCAGTATGTATCGAGAAACGATCCGTGCACGAGCAGCCTTCTATTTTTCAGCATGATCGTCTTCTTTGCTTCTCTCTCTCTCTCTCTCTCTGTTTTCTTTTTCGTTTTCGTTCGTCTTGACGCGGCAAGTGTCGTCCAGCAATCGGTGATGAAATCTAAAAAATTTATATGTACGTCAGATTTTAGGTTCGAAGTAAATAAATCGATGCAAAGTTCTATCTTTTTTCTTTTTTCTTTTTGAGAAACTCATGGGTGCATGATTAGGGGTACGTTTGCACCCTCCTGCTAATACCAGACTGATATTGTTGGATATTACGGATAGCTGCAATAACTGAAATTATAATTTCAAGATACTTTCATTTTAATTACTTTAGTTTCGTATCTTACACATTACGGCAATATTTACCACTGAAAAATTCTAGAGTATAAATTAAAATTAAACATCATGGTTTATCTATGATCCAACAATATCGGTCGATGGTTTATTATTATTTATTACCAGTGAAATTTTAGTAAAGTCAGAAGCTGCAAATTACCGACTAAGTAACCTTAACGATAATAAATTTGTTTACAAAAGAAATACAATTATACACATTTAGGTTCTAGAGATGAAGGAACTGTTGTCCAATTATCGCAAAGGTCCGTGGTGCGCACCATAGTTCGTCTGAAATTACCAAACATTGGCTGCTATCCGTTATTCCGCTCTTGCTACGAGTCACAGTCCATCGTTTGAAATTTTACTTAATTTACGATGAAATTCTCGGTAACTCGCCGGTGGTATTACATTTGAATAATTAAATCAGTATCTCAATGTGACAGTTTAAATTACAAGGCTCCAAATTCGAGGATCAGTGCTTGAGAATTGACATTACACGAAAGAAAAACTAGCAACGTATTTATGCACTCGGCAAGGAATAAAATAGAGAGAGAAAAAAGAAACGATGGAATTTTAGATAGGGATAGCGCGGAATAGTTACGTGGAAAAATTTTATGCCGCTTACACAGCCAATTGATTCGAAACGCAAACCATCAGGTTGCGACTGTGAAACACAGGGGAGGAATATTTTTTTCATTTTTCTTTTTTTTTTTTGAATTTTTTTTTTTTTGTCGTTTCACGCAGCACAGCATCTCGTCGTTCACCAAACTTCGTTTAACGATACGATATTTTTTCCTCTGCAAGCCAACGACTGCATTACACTGTCGTTTAATAACGTCACGATCTATTACATATGGCGTTCTGCGTCGATATTCGCCGGGGAATAGAAAGTAATGGGTAAAAAAAAGAAAAAAACATGATAGGCGTAACGATAACCGTGACGGGTAACATGGGTCGATAACGAAGATTTTAAAGTAAGGAAAATGTTGCCAGAAAGGAGAAACTACGATGCCAATGTGCGAATTACGTTGATCTTTCGATTTAAAATTATATTTAAAATTAATTGATTGTAGAATTAAGATTAGAATCAAATTTTTATAAATGCAGATCTTTTTTTGAAACACACGAGAAGTAAATTATAATTTCAATAAGATTACTTAAATATAGAATTTTGTGTAGGTATGTGTAATGAAAACCGCTGCTGGTGAATTCTGCTTTAACATGATGTCGCCTATGGTCGAAGGACTGTTAAAAATTTTCTCCTATGATCGCAATATATCTCACAGCATAAAATATGATTTTCTATCGTCAAACTTTTTCACTGATTCTTACAAAATTCACAAAACAACCAACATTCTTTAATTTATACTTAATTAAGAAATTGAACATCAAAAAAAAAAGACACAAGATCAGAATAATACTTGCTTAAAAAATCACTAATATAAAAAAAATATAATTTATGAAAGTTCGAGCTTATATTATTCCCTCTAACAACCTAACCCAAACCTAGAACGATCTATTAATCGAGAATGGTCACACCATGAAACGGTAAACCATCACTATTGAGAGCAAAGTGCTCCGACAACAGTCGAACATTAAACTAAGGATACGTAATCCCTCAATTACCAAAAAAGAAAAAGCAGAATTTCACGTTTGACGTTAATTAGCAACGTGGAGCTAAAAATTTCACAACAACGAGTGAAAGAGAGAATGTCAGAGTGACAGTGAAATTTGACAAGACTCCCAAAGTCTTAGAGAAGAGGAGAAGACCAGTTCGATGGCGAAAACAGGGGTAATTTGATTAAAAAAGAAAATCTACTAGAAGACTCAGGGTGAAATAATCACGTTATAACAGGCTCGAGTGGTCGAGTGATCGACCTTGTCTGGGCCTTGGCGTTTTTCCCCGGACAGAGAACGCGGAGAATGCCGGAAACGCCATGGGCAGAAGGGAAGCGCGGTGTATTGCATTTTGTATCCGTAACAGAGCCTTCGAGCGTCGGAGAGTCGAGGTTGGAAAATGTTCTCCACCTCCCTCCCTCCCTCCCCCTTTCTCCTCTCGTCGCTGATGTTCAACTTCTGCTTGGCTCGGCGATGGTCCTTTTCACAGAGACGATTAGAACCGATCGAAATCTGCTTTGCCGATTTCGAGCTAGATGGGAAATGCTTGAATGGTAGAATAAATGGATCTGGTCTGCAGCTGTATAGGTATAAATGGAATGTAAATGTGGGTGGGCGGGTGGGTAAATGGGTATAGACACATTGATTTGAAACAGCATACCCTAATGGGTGGGTTTTTAGTGGAGAGAATGCGAGGTAATGGAAACTACGTTTAAAAATAAAATAGGAATAGGTTGGCACTTGACGGCCGGCGAAGAATATACGAGACAATGAGAAATGAAAGAATACGAGACAATTAAAATGAGCAATAGCAATTTGGTTCTGCAATCCGATTTGCGGTTCTCTTTTCTTTTTTCTTTTTTTTTTTTTTTTTTACTCTTCGCGCAGAATTCTCTTACGTCCCGATGTGAATTGAATTCTCACGTTCTAGGTGAAATGAAATACACAGATCTTCACTTTCAATGTATCAATAACGACTTTCAAAAATTTACGTACGTAAATATCAAACTAAATTATATTAAATATTAAACTATATATTTATAATTATTGTGATAAATATTAAATTATTATAATATTTATATATAACTATAAATTTTATACAAATATCAAACTATACTACATTGTATAGGAAATAAATATGTGCGTGTGTGTAATTAAAAAATTACGCACGATTCAGCGAACATCAAACAAAACGTGAATTAACAATGGAACAGAAATGCTCAAACTTTCGACTGGTTGATCATAAATGAATCACTCTTAAATTCTCGTCGCTGAAATATTAACCGTACACTTCGAGCAATAAAATCGTGGAAAATTCGTCAAGCGTGCAGTTGATCAATTCGGCTCGCCAATGAGACTCGCGTAATGTTACAACGTAACAACAGATAACCCGTTAACGAGGATCACTTTAACGGGCCACGTTTACATAAATAGCGTAACACGAGCCAGTATGCATAAAAAAAAAAAAAAACAAGAAAGAAAATTCCTCTCGCGTTCGATAGAACCAATAATTAAAAACCGAGCGTAGCGGGCATGCCCGCCATTAAAAATAGAACGAGCCCAACTGGAAGATTAAACGACGAATAATTCAGCGTAGTCGTGGCGCGATTCAATATTTTCACGTAATAACATTTCGACCTCGTTTTTTGACGACCTCCTCTCCTCGAAGCCTTAACGTTTAATACTTGAAAACCGTCAACCTGGTCAACACGTAGTCGTACGGAGCGAGCCAGCCGTCGATCGATTTCGAAGCGTTAAATAATAAACCGGACTCCAAGATTCAACGATGCGGCAAAACGCGTTGTGAGAAAAGGGAAACGGATACGGAAGGGTTGTTTGCGAGATGGGGATAAATGTTCGACACCGTGTTTCACGGTCGCCACTGTCCTAAGCTTAACAAGTAGCGCTGGACTATGTGGAATTTTTATCGACGTGCAAAAGACATTCCATACGAAAAACGAAATATGTCCGCTAACGACGATATTTTTAATCCCTGGACACACATACAACGACGTCTGGGATACGTCATGCGTTTCACTATCGAATTACTAATTTTATTAATTTTGTTTATCAGTATGTTGCGTTTATTTGACATTTTGCAGTGCTAGTAAATGTCAACATGAGAAGTAGATATTTTTCAACGAATTTTTCGGTACATATCGAATTTCATTTTCGTGGACTAGACTGTGATCTCGATTTTCTCCGCTGTTCGCGTGATTCTGCTGTCTTTTTTGTAAACAGACATAAATTGAAATTACAGGTTCAAATTACTCGAAATATTATTTCATTAGTGAAAATGAATTTCCGCGCGTGTCTGTCAATTTTTAAATATCCACGCGACAGAAATGGTTATTCGCAACGCGTTCGCGGATAATCGCAAATAACGTCAAATGCAGTCACGCGTGCCGCGGTAACGCGAAGAATTTCCTCAATTAGACGAGGTCTACTTTTCGAATCGCGAGGAATTTAATTTTTCTTTGGTAAACGTTCACTGATACGTGAGCCTCTTTTCCCAATGTGAAAATTTTGGACTTTCGTGCAATACTTGAAAAATTACAAAACACAAGGAAATTTACCGCAAGGAAATAAAGTGAAAGAATAATAATTATGGAGACGCAACTTGAGAGGAAATTTACGTCGATCAATAGTAAAGTGGCGATTAATCCATCGTCTACTCACTACAAAAATAGTAAAATCGACTGGAACAGTAAATTAAATTGAAAAAAGAAAAGTACAATTAATACTTTCCATTTTTCGACTCATTTATCCAAATTTTTGACTCACTTACGATTCTTTCAGTTCAAGACCTCGATACAGATCAATTTTTACTAGGACAGGTGCTGAGTCAGGCGAGTTCAAATATCGAAAACAATTTGAGAACATACGTTCTTCAAAAATGTCACAAAAAAAGAATTAATACTTTCCATAACAGAATCATTTATCCAAATTTTCGACTCACTCAGGGTTCTTTCAGTTCAAGACCTCGATACAGATGAATTTTTACTAGGACAGGTGTTGAGTCAGGCGAGTTCAAATATCGAAAACAATTTCAGAACATATGTTCTTCAAAAATGTCACACAAAAAAGTACAGTTAATACTTTCCATTTTTCGACTCACTTGGGGTTCTTTTAGTTCAAGACCTCGATACAGATCAATTTTTACTAGGACAGGTGCTGAGTCAGGCGAGTTCAAATATCGAAAACAATTTCAGAACATATGTTCTTCAAAAATGTCACAAAAAAAAAAAAGTACAGTTAATACTTTCCATTTTTCGACTCACTTAGGGTTCTTTCAGTTCAAGACCTCGATACAGATCAATTTTTACTAAGACAGGTGCTGAGTCAGTTGAGTTCAAATATCAAAAACAATTTGAGAACATATGTTCTTCAAAAATGTCACACAAAAAAGTACAGTTAATACTTTCCATTTTTCGACTCACTTATCCAAATTTTCGACTCACTTAGGATTCTTTCAGTTCAAGACCTCGATACAGATGAATTTTTACTAGGACAGGTGTTGAGTCAGGCGAGTTCAAATATCGAAAACAATTTGAGAACATACGTTCTTAAAAAATGTCACAAAAAAAAAACACCTTCCATTTCTTATACTTACAATACATTACAATAATCTAGGTTCCTCTCAATCTCGCGCAATTGTAGATTCATCGCGCCGACCCTTCAATTTCGCTTGCGATAAAATTCAAACGTGATTCGATTACTTGCTCGGGGAAAATTTACTCTGGGCCTTGCTGATTTCCATCGGCAAGCTGGGAACGAACGAAAGGACGAAATCGCACGAGTAGTTAGACAGGTGGACAGGAGCCGGTTCACGGCGTCTACCACGACAGAAGTGGGGTTAATTCTCTCTTATTTAACCAAGTGTCCCCGTAATGGCCGTATCGGAAGCAGGAATCCCCGTTCGTATCCGAGGTAATTGAGTATGGTCAGGGGTGGAGGGCGCAAAGAGCGTAGAAGGGACCTTTTGTCGAGTATCTTCTGGGCAACCGGAAGCTTTTACCCCTCGCTCGTTCGCCACCGATCCATATTTCATCGCGGCGACCCACTCGGCCGACAACGACAGATTAACGCGTGAATTATCGATCGGCGGTTACAGCGGCGCGTCCAAATGTTTATTTATTTGAATGCAACACGGCGTGGGCCAGCGTGAAACCGGGCCGATTTTCCAGCCGTTGCTACAATATCGCTGATTATTATTTGCCTGTCCATTTGCCATTCGCGCGCTGATGAAATTGAAGTGAAGTTATTAGTTTTTCGCCGGAGTAAAAAACGAGGGGGGAAAAATGGGGTGGGGCGGGAGGGCTGAAAAGTGTTTGAAAGGGTGAAAATTGGTGCGAAATGAAAGTTGATGGATCCGATGAAATGTAACGGATAGATCCGGGCTATTCGATTGAACGTGAAAGGATAATGGGATAACTTCGAATGAGGATACGTACGATTGGCGTTCTTTTTTTTAAATACCATCGACTCGCGTTTTCGATTCTGTTTTGCACAGCGCGTACCGTACAATTCTTTGACGATTCCGATCGACAAACGAAATTTAGATTTCACGCTGTTTAATTTTGATCTTCTCGGCTCACCTCATTGCCGCGGGTATAACGAACGAAATAAAATTAAAAATTTTCGTAACGTAAATAAAAAAGAAGTTGCTATGTTTGAGGGTTGATAAAATTATTCGACGATGGCCTGATTGTCTTGCTTGTACACTCCAATTTCCAAAATTAAACGACTGATTATTTGTTTAACTGAATTGTTCATCAAGCCGAACGTAAATTACTGCAAACCAGTATATCGTTCGAAAGTATACCGAAGTCGATAAACTCTGAATGAATATTGCCTGCAGCATATTCGTTACGTTTTGACGGATCGTCGTGTTTATTGCAAAGACTTCTCACGTACAAAACCGTCGAGATAATGGCGATGTTGAACGAACGATCAATGCGTGCGTTGTGTGCGAAGAAGACATAAATTTCAGAGCGGAGTAACATATGCTAATTGCCGGGGAACGAAGCGCGTCGCCGTAATTTATTGTATTTAAACGACTTCTCTGGTAATTATATACCGGGGAGCATTTGTTCAGTAATAATCTGGGGGGGGGAGGAGGTGGGAGGTGGGTGTCTTTCAACGTGATGCTACGTCAATTAGCTGCTTCAATTTGAAATCAATGTAATGTACACCGAGTTGAAACGTCTCGTTTTAATCGTTCGAATAACAATCCGTCTTTCAGAACGATTCGAACGAATTCGCTTACAAAATTAATTAACCTTTGATCATGAAATTGCAGATGAACGTGAATGCGATTCGTAATGTACAATTTCATTGCTCCTAAGACGCGCTTTAATTCAAATAACCTGGCTTCAAACTCGTGTTCACGTGAGCCACGCACGCCCATCCAATTCAAGTAACCTGATTTCAAGTATAAAATAACACTACCTTCGCCAGCAGCTCGCTTGTACCTCCCGAGTTAAAAGAATAATTAAAACGATCTCAACTTCAAGCTGGAAGTTTTGAAAGTTTTGTGTAAACTGATCAATGAAGTGGCTTCGAGCCACTTGAAGCGAACTTATTGTTACAATTGTCGTGCACGAACGCGGGAATTTCAGTTAAATATCTCCAGTTAGTTATAAATTTCGAATTACTTGAACTCGAGTAATTCTAACCAATGTTTCGAAGGACCGAAAAATTATAGAGATAAGTAAGCCCTGTGAAAAGTGTAAAATAAATCAGCAGGCGAGTTCCCTTTTTTTTTTTCTTTCTTTTTCTTTTTTCTTAAGGAGAAAAATGGGAGAAAACGAGGAGTTTGCCTGGCAGAAGATTTCACATCACAGAGCACACGGGTGATTTATAAGGAAGCATTACATCTCTATTCGCTGATAACTTTGATCATTTTGAGTACGAACTCTCCCCTGCGGACCTATTCAATTCGCTTTTCGTCATATCGAGCAGCCCTCAAAGCGAAAGAGGAAATCTGAGGAACGACGGCAGAAGGAAATGGCACCGCGCAACAATTCCCAGCTGAATGCCTTCTGAATTTTTCTCCCTCGTCGAAAAGGATATTGTTGAAGCCGCGTTTACGGAACGAATTTCGAGCAGAAAATCGTGTATGCGTTAATTAACATTCTGGTTGACTCTACTGAAAGTGTAACTTGTATTTATCGTTGCAAGAAACGCTTACGTATCTTGTAGAGAACGTGTCAAGATTTCATTGCAACGCGTGTAGTGATTTTATTGATAAAATTTGAAACCAATCTGGAAACACATAGAAATATATAGAAATTACAAGCAAATATGTATTTAGTAAGAAAGCACGTAATAAATAATCTTTAGTCTGTATTAAAAGTACAGATAATTGTTGGAGGAGATTATGTCACAATATATTGAATATTAAAAGATGTAGGTACATTTAAAGACGAATACATTCTTAATTGATAAAGCATTTGAGTTAAAATAAAGTTGATTATTCAAATATTTTTTTCATCTCTATGAAATGTACACTCGTATTGAATGTCTTGTAAATTTTGTATAAATTTTCAAATTGGTTTTAAATTTTACAATCATGATGCTCGTTGTACACATAGCACATTGGAAAGAGGTTCATAAAAATGTTCGTATATTTTCGTGAATTACATATTATTGAAAACATGCATTGAAACTCACGGTGTTTGTAAATTATAAAATTGTTTCATATCAAATTGTTCGCATTGAAGAGAAACTCGAAAACACGGCTGACCGTTATGAATCTTTCATAAAGGTAAAACTCGAAAAAAAATGAACAAATGTCGGTGGTAAAACTCGATCGCAAAGTAATTTGAAATTTATTTAAATTATTTTTTACTTTAACCTAAACGAATGTTGGAGTCGAGATTTTCTTTTCTTATTTTTTTTGAAAAATATATTTAGATCGAAAGAGGGTTTATAATTTAAAACCTAGTGACGATGAGTTTGAGAAATGGTAACGCTTTGTAAAATTGATTGGAAATTGGTTAAAAAAGGCTTCATTTTGGTTTCAAAGAGCAAACTGAAGTTTCCTGTCAATGAGACTGTGTATTTTTTACCAATCTGACCATTTTTATAACACTCACGCTGAAATTATCAATTCGTGGTATAGTGAAAGTGCCGTGATGAAAATAAATAAGTTTCAACAAAAACCAATATTAAATTCACCATTTGAATATTTTCAGTAATAATAAAAAATAGAAAAAAAAATTGAAACCGATCATTTTTATAAATTTAATAGCTGTTAAGAAGCAACTACTGTAGATAAACATGCAACCTGCAAATTTAATCAATTGAAAGCTAACGTTACGTGGTTAAAAGCCAAACTTTTCATATTATTTGTTTCCTATTATTTGTTATTTGAGACTACTCGCAATTTTATTCGAATCCTAATTAAAACTGACATTAATTTGAAATTTCATCTTGCAGAAAAGCTAATCAATCGGAACGAACGAATTTCAATTACGGGGAGGGAAAAAATGACAGAACTGTCGATATTTCTATAGATTGAAATGTTTGAAGATGACGTAGCCTCCAAAGACGACAAAGTCTCAGATGGTATCCTCTTGCAAATCAATCGCCAGATATACTTTCCATTTATCTCCAATACTTTCTGACTTTCTGAAAATTTTTGAAAATGTATAATTAAAATAACAGAACGCTTGTGTGATTTATGCAATTTATCGCGTTTAAAGGGATAACAATTATTTTACCTGTCGCGCAAAGAACACACCTCGATTATTTTGTGTATGATATTTTTGTGCTCTCAAATTTTCCACAAATACAGAAAAATCCGATACAATCCAGAATCCTCTTGTTGAAGCAATCATAGACGAGAATATTAAATCACCGAGAGGATATTTATTGTTATTTATTGATCCAGCTGTTTTAATTGGCAGACTGTTTTCGTTTCACTTCGAATTCGCTAGTAAGCACGGAACAAGGGGAAAGAAAACAAAAAGAGAGAGAGAAAGAGAGAACGAATTGCAGACCGTCTAAATTATTAAGGGGTAATTTGAAACGAGAGCTCCGATAAGGTCTTCGTAATGGCACCTCCTTTGCTTCATTAAGAAATAATTCTCCCGACTTGAGGGTGAAAACTCGTTCACTCTCCTTTCTCTCCGCCTTCTCCCTTTTCAATCTCTCTGCGTCTCATTCTGATCTCGCCCTCACGACACAATGCCCGCCACGTATAATTGTGTATTATCCGTTCTGTCCTAATGCGAAAAATCCATTAGCGTTAAAAATTATTTCACCCCCGGTGGGAAATGACCAGCGGGTAGAAGCAAACGAGAAAAGGGTTGGCAGCATCGATGCTCGACAATTACGTAAACAGCATACTCGCCGAACGACCCGTCCTTTTCGCCTCGCTCTCCCTTCTTTCATCTCGCCTCGATTTCCAGCGAAATGAAAAGCGCTTCTGAATTTCGTCGAATTTTCGATGAGAAAAACATCGACGTCGATGAAATTTATGATGACGCGCGCGTGAATCTGAAATGTTTCGAATGTAATTTACGAACGCAGATGAACGATGGTAATAAAAGCCATGGAAGATACAGAAACGTGCAAAATTTATCGTGCCAAGGCCAATTAGCGAGAAACAGCTTTGAAAATCTTTTTATAAACTTCCATTTTCATGAACAGACGTTTGAATATCGACACAATGACAATCATATCCCCGAGCCTCTCGAAATTCAACAGTTGAACGAAGGTTGAAATTCATGGAAAATTTTACAACATATCAAAGACGTCATTCTCGTTACTCGTCAAGCGAAAAAGCAAAATTCTCGAAACAATCGAGCAAGATTTAAAAAAAACGACATCACGTTCCCTCGCCAAATTTGGTATTTGTCGTTTAACCCCTTCCCTGGTCACGATACTCCAAACGCTCAAACGAAAATCAACAATATTACTATAACGCGACGGGACGCTGGCGTTAGTCAAATACTCGGTGGAACAATTAAACAAGATCTGAAAAAAAAAAAAAAAAGGTGGTGAATTCGCCAGGGAAATTCCACACGGAAAATCAACAGCATTATTCGCAGCGTGAGGATCTCTCATAGAAAAGCGGAGAGCAAACCGTCCAACCTAATAATTCGACGAAAAGTATTGCCTGCCGCCATCGGAATTGCAAAGCAGCAGCCTCGCTAAAAACCAACCGGGTGACTAGCGTTCGGTTGCAGTTTTCGTCGGTGTTTTGCCAGTGGCGAGCGGAGGAACGCTTAAACTGAAAACTGGCAACGCGCTCCGTCGTCCACTTTCGACATCAAAGAGCGGGATAACAATGAATAAAAGTTCCCCGGTACCCCGAACCCCTCGCCGCTCGTGGAACGCTCCTAATTTCGGAAATGGAAACGAGCGAAACTTCTGCCGTGATCACGTCAAGGAAGCGTTATTGTTCCGATTGGGGGACGAGCCGGAAGTGGGAGGCGAGGGAAAAATGTCACAAGAGAAATAATTAGCCTATCGAACGAAGTTTCGAACGGATCCGTGGCCCCGACCATGCTCTCCAAGGACCTTCTAAATGAGTTTCCACCCCCTTCCACGCAACAATCGGCCAGTACCCTCGTCTTTCTCGTGCCTTGAGCTTTCCCGGTTGGAGTTTCATTTTTCGTCCTCTTTTTCTCTTTTTCGAAAAAAATTTCGCGTCGACAAACAGTATTTCTATGCAGAGTGATAAATATAGTGTCTTTATGCAGAGTCGTAATAAATGTAGTATTTTTACGCGAGTCATGTTTTCAAGTGTAATTAAAAGATGGAAAAGACAGGGGAGGTAGAGAATTGTTTTACGTAGCAAATATTGTTATACTGTGGGTATTTCATATATATATATATATATATATTTTTTTCGTATTCTGTGCAATTTTGTATTTTTAAATTTCCTACAAAATGCATAAAAATCCGCGATCTAGTGGGCATATTATGGTATCGACGATGCGTTCAAATTTGGAAATGCGAATTGGAGATATTTGTACAGATTCGTATATTTACGGACATAGTTAAATTAAAAATAAGCTGAATAGGGATTAGTTACAATTTTGACGTTTGATATTTATGACGAGCGAATATCACGATATATCGTTCACATTGGATATTTTCTATAATTTCTACCATCGCGTGCACTGCACGTCCACAATCCAATTACACGTAAGATGCGAAAGATTATGACAAATCAGTAAAGTATTTCCATATTTCAGTAACATTAAATATGATGCTACTGCGCGTTGAATAACTACTTTCATGTAACGTGAAAAAGAATCGTAGGTTAATCTGAAAACAGATAGTGGGGAAATTAATCTGAAAACGCTTATGGTGGAGAACCATGCTATCGTGTTAAATCTAAAAGCCATATCCGCAACTTTCGTTTGAATCAAGTCGTTAATGCCAAGTAAAAAATAAATTATCTATATGTAACAAAAATAGTTATCTATACATTAAAAAAAAAATATATATATATATATACATGTATCTATGTAAAAAGTACATAAGTTAATGCTAAACTGAAGATATAAATGTTCATATTGATCTTTTCTCTAAAGTCATTTGCCAAAACCGGATATACTCGTTTGAATCAACGCGACGACAATCATCGAAATTACCAAAAACGAGAAAGAAAAAGAAAAATCGTCAAAACTTTGTCGCTTGTCGCAAACACGAGAAAAAGGACATTTAGAATTGAAATGACAACGTAAGTCCGTAGTTAACATCAAATATGATGCTGCTGCGCGTTGAACAACTACTTTCATGATAACGTGAAAAAGAATCGTAGGTTAATCCACGTAACAAAGTAAGTCCGTAGTTTCATCGTCCGGAATCTCTGTCGGAAAAAAACTCTGTCCATATCATATCGGCGTGTTTGACCGTTCTACCGTTAAACGCTGCGCAACCGAAACCAAGAGAGTTAGACTGCTTCCAGGTGACTAAATCCCGGAAAATCCACGCGGTGTGTCCCCGGGAATCCCCCGGGCACGCAACGCAACCCGGTGATGACGGCCGGACATTATCATCCATCTTGGCCGCTTTGAACAAGACCATCCAGCCGGCGGGGGATCAATTTCCTAGAGACGCTAAATAATCAGCGAGTCGATAAGTGTTCGCCAATTTGCATCTCACGTTACGCGCGGACGGGGCCCTCCTGTGATTACGCCGTGGAATTGCCACGATGCCTGATTAAAGATGCAACGCCGGCATCGGGTGCCCTTCAAAGCCCCTTTCTACGCTATGAGACCTCGTCTCTCCCTTCCACCCCACCCCCCTGGACATCCATTTCAATAATTGCGTGTCTTACGATCGACCAACCGACTAATTTCCCTGCTCGTCCTCTCTCTCTCTCTCTCTCTCTCTCTCTCTCTCTCTCTCTCCTGCCTGCGTTTAACCTTTTGTGCCCAATGTTGTCGTAGCCCGGCTTCACGCGTACCTCGAAGAGGGTAATTAACAAACTGCTACGCGCCGACGACTGACGTTCGATAATTGAATGTACTGGCAGCGAAGATAGCGTAGGTTTCAAGGGGTTTGAGTCAACGAAGAAGAAGGAGGAAGAGGTGGGGGGGGGATAGGGGTAATTGTGGCTGCTATCGAACGTTCTCGAAGTTCTGCGAAGAGTTTCGGAACGGAAGACAAAGACACGGAGTGGCGAGATGACAAACTACGCTTGTACGATTGAAGTTCATCGTAACCGGTGTTCCGATAATTCCCCTTCTTACTCGCGTGTAACGTTTTTGTCTGAGCAAGTTCCCGTTTACGCGAGTGGATTCGACAGCCGAGAATTGATTGGATCTAATTGGCTCAGAGTAAATGGGAGCTCGTATGAACGAACTGTTCATGCTCTTTTCTGTGTTTTTCTCTTTTTTTTTTTCTTTTTTACGTAGGAATTGTTACTCGCGTTGTATTCGAACGATTGTCGTTCGATGTGCATTCGAATGATGGTGAGTAAATTTTAAATGTAGAAGTTTAATAATTAAGTCTGTTCGACTTTTAAAATCTTACATGATTTGAGTTCAAATCGACGTAAGTCAGATTGGTTTCTATCTATAAAAATATTTTAATTATTTGTACGAAAGGACTATAGTTTATAAATAATTTATTTTAATTTAATAAATATTTAAATTTATTATTTTAACATATTAGTGTTTTAAATTTAGAATTTAAATAAAATTATATTTAATTATAATAAATAATAATTTTAATTTTGAATTATATTATATTAATAATTATAGTTATATTAAGTGTTGCATTTTTGACTTTATTTGAACGGAAAATTTTAAGTTATATACAAAATCGAAAAGGTCCAAATAAATTATTATTTAAAGGATTATTTCAACCATTTAGGGATATATTAAAATGGGATTGTATAAGATTTCTGAAAGTAGACTTGATGAGAATGTATAGGAATTGTAATTGATAAGTTACAGAACTGTTCTTAACGAAATTCTTCTTGAACGAAATTGGAAGAAAATCTGTTGAGAAAGAAAAGTTCGAAGGAAGGAATTTTACGAAAAGAAGGAGATCCCAAGCAGAATGCGTTTCGCCAGCAGCAATATTTAAACATCGATCCAAACGAACAATTGAATAATAATTAAATCAAAGAATAATTAAATAATTCCAAAAGAATTACAATCTACACCTCTCTTTACGTAGTAATCGATATCGTTATGCGAGTCTCAGTTTTGACGTATGATTTTCAACGATCAATGACCTACAAAAAAAATAAATTCCAACAAGTATAAATATAAATGCTCCTAAACTCCCTGTCTCTCACAGCGACCGATCGTTTCTTCATACAGAAAAAAAAAAAAAGGAAAAAGAAAATAGGAGCCACAGTTTTATAAATTTCTGATAGAACTTGCCGATCGTTAGTCACAGCGTCGACTCGTTAAACAATGCAGCGAGAACCGCGGTGATACGCGTGTTCAACAAATTGTAAAGCGCGAAAAGCGGCAAGAGGGTGGAAATTACGCGCGCCTTTAAAGCGTGAAATTCGCTCGGGAGGCAAAAGCCGTGGCGTCGATAAAGCAACGATCGCTCCTCTCTTTCTCTCTCTCTCTCTCTCTCTCTCTCGCGATATAGCAGAAGCGTGAAGGGTTAATGAATGGATATTCAGGCGAATCCGTGCAAACCACGGGCCGTCACGTAGATGTCCGTGGGTTAACGGGAAACGAGTCGCGGGCGGTCACATCATAAATCGTCATCGACGCGGCGGATTGATCGATATTGCGCCCCGCCGTGCCCCTGTCAAAATTACACAGAGATAACAAATTAATTTCCCGATAGCCCCGCGAAACGCGCGCCCCGGCAAATTTACTCCGCCGAAACGCGAATTCCCTCGCACGATTCTCTCGTTCGGATTAACTCGGTCAGCTTGACTTTGGCCAAGCCGGAGTTACGTAACTTCGACTCGTTTCGCTTTCAGCAGTCCGACATGCAAAATACTCCCTTCTTTCTCGACTTCGGGGTTTTAGTTTTCCTACTTTGTTTAACTTCGCGAGTCTCTGCTAACCGAGAGGATCGTCAGTGTGGTTAGAAATCCAAGGAATTAATAACCATCGTAGACAATTCATTTTTGGTTTTCTTTGAAATTTTCAAAGTACGCACACGTGAACGTACTATAATTTTCAATAAATTATAGGGGATCGAGTAGAACGAATTTCGAGTACCGCAGCGTTTTTCAATTTAATCAAATCGCAAACAACGTGAAGTGCAAAGCGACGTCGAACACCATCGAATTCACGATCCAACGACTCTGTTTGAGACAGTCTGTTGTTTAAAGTCATTCGAACTCAAAGTAGCTTGATTATTGCAAAGCACGCGTTTAAGGGGCTATTCTGGTAATCCGTCTTAAAAGAATCGATTTTTTTTCTTTTCGTTTACATCTTCTCAAAGTACGTGCTTTCGAGAATGCCTGTGTAAAAAGATTCGTTGGAATTCGTGAAATTAACAAAGTTATAGATGTTTAAACGAGACTGTTGGCAACCGCACGTACGTGATTTTCTCAATTTCCTCGATCTTTATTATCGAAGACTTTGGGTTTTAAAGTAGGTTTCTCCTGCAGGTCCGTTTTCACCATTCTAGATATATTTTTCGGCATTTAGCAGTCAGTTTACTTTCGGTCAACGAGTAAAGCGCATGCGTTTCTAAATAATATCCAGAGCGCGAGTGTTCGTTCTACGTTAAAATGGATAGAGAAAGAACAGAAGCAGGTTTTTCTCAGGCAAGTCGTCCCAAACGATTAAGATTTCACGGAAATCAATACACTGTCGAGGAAGAAGTTGATAATCCACGACATTATTATGAAATCTCGACATTATTGTTTCGAGTATTGTTAATATTATTATTATTTTTTTTTTTTTTATTTTCATCAGACGATTGGTTGAAAAGGTGTTTCGAAGCGGAGACAAAACAATAATGAATCGCTTAATTCGCTGATTTGGCTTTTCGCTCCAAAACACGTGCATTCGGTGTTAAAAACTTGTTGAAATCGTCACATTTTTCGCGATGAGTATATTTCACGAAGGATTCTCCTACGTATATTTAATACACTGGCGATAATTATTGGACAACAGATGAAAGTTTATGCAAACTTTCGAGATGAAATTCGCATCCGGCGTTCAGAGCATTGGTCGTCTGAAATCGTAAAGAGAGTCAAAATTGTTAGTAAGAGAAGAGAAATCTGCCCGGTAAGATTTCTACGAACACGAGGAAGGTCCACTGTATGGATCCGGATTGGCAGATTGATTATAAGTATGAATATTTTTATGAACAACAGGTAACAAAAACTTCAAATGCGTTTTTCTCAAATTCATATTTTTTAAATTGATTTACGTGACATCTCACGTTCTAGTTGATCGATTGACTTGAAATTTGGTGGAGTTCTTCACCGGATGTACCTTTATCGCGTGAACCGCGGATTTCAAAATCTGATGTTTTTTTCTACTTTTTTCTTTTTTTTTTTAATCACACAAATGACGAGAGATACAAGGAAAATCGACATTTTAAATTCAAAAGGCTACCATTTTTTTTTAATTTTCGAAATTTCGCTGTTTCCGTGGTTCATGCAATAGCCATATTTATACTAATTGAGATGCATTTTGGTGTTTCATCTTCACATAACCACAGGTGGACCGAAATCACGTAAACCATTCGAGCCCGTTTTTAAAAGCATAGCCTTACTAAAGGCTATGTAATTTTCACAATATTCATTAATTTCGTTAAAAAAAGAGATTGCGAACATTCTCCAAGTATGAATAAATCCGTGGGCGAGAACTGCATGCCAAAAGGTATTATCGTTTCCTTGGAAAAAAAATCCCAAAGAAGTCGATCATTTCAGGCCGGATTACCAGAATACCCCTTTAACTCGACTCGTTTCACGGCGATCGGCTTCGTCGACCGAGTCTACGTGTCCAAGGTAAGTGAGACGATTGAAAGCAACAGTGTGAAGCAGCTCTAAGAGGCAGCCTGTTTTATTATTTCCTTCCTTCCTTTCTTTCTTTCTTTCTTTCTTTTTTTTCTGCTTGTTATCCTGGCACTGGTCTTGAAATCGTCTAGCTAGGCAATTTCGCCCGCTCAGATTGAAATGAAGCAAACGCGACACTATAGTCGCGTCTCGATGACCGGATCTCATTCTGCAGCCAGCATTCCAGTTTGTCCATTTCGCCTGTTTGCTTGCACGGCTACGCAGTTGACATTCGAGCGACAATGGCTGGGCCGGTATGCTCGGTGAACGAATTTTTCGAACGAACGGCCGATGTCGATTACGGCTCTCTTGCCTAATGACGAGAAACGCGTGTCGAGAGTCATTCGACAATCGTATGATTCGTAGCTCTTGGTTCTCGAAGAGCTCCAAGTACCATTTCTAATATATCGGGTTGGTCAAAAAGGTAATTGCGTTTTCTTTTCTTTTTTTTTTCTTTTTTTTCTCTAACAGACGAACGTGTATCTTGAAACAGAGCATATTTTGCTGCATTGTCTTCGAAAAGGAAAGGACCACGTTGTGCGAGCTCACATGAAATTATGTAACAGCCTTCAAACTACGCAGCGGACAGAATTGGTTTGTTAAACTCCACTGCTGGCGAGAATGTCAAATCGTTCTTGGAATATTTTTTTATCGAAAAGGGTGAAACTCGAACAAAATGGTCGATATATCGTCAAACAAAGTTTTCGCCTCTCACGGAAAAAATTCGTTTGCGCGCGAAAAAAACGCAGTTACCTTTTAGTTAACGCAATGGACAGACGAGAGATAGGTTTCCAATGTAAATTTAATTATCCGAGAGAACGGAAATTATATTCTTTTTGTTTCCTAAGCAATTTGCAAGACTTGAAAATTGTTACAAAAATCGAAACAAACATAGAATTGCAAACAAATGTTGCAACGACAAGATAAACAGAGTTTTAATTATCTGTACAATCGAATCTTTTATGATCGAAAGTTTCATAATCGAAGAACTTTTTCGAGAGAACGAACTGGCTGTAGACGACATCGACGAAACCCAGAGGTTGTTCAGTGCAAAAATATCGCGCGAAATATTTAAACGGACAACTCGCTCGAAGATACACGAACATTTATTTTCGACTTGTAGAAACATAAAGCTTCTCGAGAGCATTCGCCGCGTGGAAAGAACTTTTAATTCGAGACTGAATGCAAAAGTACGTTGAAGCAATGAAAAGTAATAACAACAGCTGCTTTACGCCCGGTTTAGTTATTTTCTTGTTGGCCTTCGTTAAACATGAACGTCCAGCGAAACGAACGCTTCGAGAGTTGTTACTTTCAAGAATAATTTCGATATTCTTGCTTGAAACTTTATATCAGGGGTGAATACTTCCGACAAAACACAGACGAAAAAATTACGGTAGAACAGAATAGACCGTATGATAAAATTTATTTCTTCTTTGAACCGTGCGTTTTCGTTACAGCAAGGCGAATATAATTAATTGAAAAGTATTTCCAGTTTTTCTTTGGCACTGAACCGTCTGAAGGGTTTCAGTTCTTTGCACTCCAATTCTATTAGAACGAAAATGGCTATCTCAAATTGCAGTCACAGTGTATGAAAAAAAATTGATAAAAAAAAAGAAAAAAGACCAGAGAAAAATGTCTCCGCTACTGCTGTTTGTAGTACAAAAGAAAATTGACAACTTTTGAAAATAGTTATTAAACGAACGTCGATCAATGTCAAATCGTTGTTTAAGAAATTTAATGTTATCGATATTCTCTGCCGGTATGAAATTCTAGACAAAATTCCGTAATTTCCGCGTAACGTGATTATCAGGTTTGTTCGATCAACATAAAGTGTGTCAGCTATCTTATTGTCTATTTAATAATCGTCGCAAACGACAAATTATCAAATACGATTGGTAAACGTTATGAATCATAAATTACCTCAGTGTATTATCAGATTATTCCAGCAACAGTGCAAAAAATTCTAAATTTCTAGTCCCTGGCGGAATTGTTTCTGAAAAGAAAAAAAAAAAAAAAAAAAGAAAAAAAGAAAAAAAAGTCGTTCTCGGAGCTTGTGCAATGCGAGCAAAGACGAATTGGAGTGAAAAGGACGGTGGATGCTGGAGCATAAGCAGCGGCCGGTTGTCTTTTGTTTTAGTTGGTTTCCCCTATGTTTGCTCGAGTTTCGGCTTTGCATGGCACGTTGCATCACCACCATCGTCATCATCACCGTTCGTTATCGAGCTCGCCGTGTCCCTCGCGGCCACCTAGCAGAACGGTGTCGCTGTGCGACGCCAGTTCCGGTTACGAGTCGACCAGGAGCCACCTAGGTCCCCACTACAGCGACTACAACATGCCCAGGAACAATTCGCCCGTGCTGAGGTACAACAGCCTGAAGCCACGCCGCAGGAAGCACAAGCGTTCGCAGTTCTACTCGCTGAGGTTGTGCCGCAAGCACGAGAGCGACGTGCACAGGAAGTATCAGCTCTACGCGATACCGATATACAAGTGCCCCCATAAAAACGGTAGCACCAGCACGATCACGACGATCGTCGGGTCCGGCACGCCGTCGTTGTCGAATCAGTCAGCCAGCCAGCCGGATCAGAATGAAAACTCCAAGGATGATAGTCGAAGCTCGAGCAAGGAGCAATCCGGTGAGAATCGGCCGCAGTGTTCGACAGCGGCGCCAACGCCGCCGATCCCAGCGCCGAGAAAGTTAAGGAAGACTGATCCCTCGAAGCACACCTATCAAAACGTCCCCCCTCCTGTTTTTCCACCGGGAAACGCCTCGTTGCCCAGGACCAAGGTTTGTCGACTACTCGTGTACGTTAAGTACCCGTATTCGTAGCCGCTCGCGAAGAACCATTGCTGCCGCCCGTCGAATCGCTCCGTTTCTTGCCAACCTCCCCGTGTTGAAATGAACACGCTGCGATTGATCGTTCTCGGCCGGGTGATCGATCGATCGTACCAATCATTCGTTCTTGTGTTCTATCTTGGTTTTTGCAGCGTGTTTCCCGCAGGTAGATAAGATGTACGTTTTCTGGGGAGAGGGCGTGAAGGTGTACTTAGAGCCGGTGAGAAGAATGAAGAGGATTTGCGAAACGTTCGTTTGATTGGGTTTCTTTGGCAGAGTGATTAAGATTGGAAAGTGGTTGGAACTATTGAGGGGAATTTGATCATTGAAATGATATTTGAAAAGGAATAGATTTTCCACTCGCTGGTATCACTCGGTCGGTACATGATTTCGTATTTTCCGGTTACAGTAAGAGATAACGTAAGACAATGAGATCTTTATTACATCTCTATAAATCCTTGCATACTCGACGATTTTCCAATTCTCAGAATCACTCGGTCGCACATTCGAAAAATAGAAGCGAACGAAAATAATTTAGCCCTTGAACGTTTCAGTCGTTTCCGTCTTTTTAATAAATAACACAATTCACGTTTCTTCATCGATTTTCGTTCAACGAAACTCTGTCGTGACAAAGTTCAGAGAAAGAAAGAGTTTCTCGCGTTTAATTTATTCTGTCGGCCAATATGTACATCCTTTAGCATAGGTATACTTTGAAACACGGTGTACATACTTGTACAAGACAACGATTTACATTTTTCTACGTGACCTAGCAACGAGATCGACGCTCAGGCGGCAGCAACGATATTCCCGAGCGTCGTGCAACAAAAAAAAAAAAAAGAAAAGAAAGCAAATCCTATCCTTTTAAGCACCAGTCTCGAATAATTAGCATCGCACCTACTGCATGAGTACGATTTACGTGTCCGCAATAGATATAAAACAGCAGCTTCGAGCAAATAGGAGATAGAGTTGCCGGAGTTGCCGAGTTATAATCGGAAATCATATTTTCCCTGCTAAGCTGGATCTGGCCACCTATGTAGCGACATCGTCCTTGTGTATGTCGGCCGCGTACCAAGTAAGTTTCCACACCAAAGACACCAACACACACGTACACACGTGAATGTAACAACTGCGGGACACGTCGCTTGCCACGAAGAAGCTTTTTCAACCTCGTTCATATATATATATATATATATATATATATATATATATATATATATATATATATATATATATATATTTATAAAGGAGGTGAAATATTATTTCGGAGCCTTTTAAACATACAGCGGCGACCGGTGTCTTTCTCATTTACTTTAACTTTTTCTTCTTTTTTTTTTTTTCTTCTCTTTTCTTTTCTCTACGCTCTGAGAAAAAATTTCCCTCTCTCGCGTAGCTGAAGACCGTCTCCTCGGTCTGTCTCTGTTTCGATGCAACGCGGATACGTATGCTCGCAAAGTCGCTTACCGAGAGGAGCAAGTCCTTTTCGAGGTGCGACACCAGCCCTCAAACGGTCCTCTTCCCCGTAACGAGTACTCTCTCGCCGAGAAGCGCGCGATAACGACGTTTCGTTCATTCTTGGAATCGCTGTGTACAAGCTTGGACTTTCGCGGGAGAAAAGAGAAAACGTGTCGATCGTAGGGTACACTGGCGCTCTGTTTCACGAAATCTCGCGAAAATCGTTCGAACGATCGAACGACGACGCGCGCGCTGCCGATGTTTCAAGACTGCCAACATTCTCGTAAATAAGGGATCCTCGACACGATCGATGTTTACAATACGTAGCGATCGCGTCGTACGTTCGTACGATAACGCTGAGAATCTTCAAATATTGACGGTGCATACTGAACACTGTCTGAAACGGTGAAAGCTTTCTCCAAGGGAAAGAAATTGGTCGTACGAGGCTGGATGAAGTAACAGTCGACGCAGATTTCGAAAAGAACGACAAACGAATTTACGCTCGATGAAATTGAAACTCTGCGATCAACGATATTAATGCTCGTTCGCCCCCCTCCTCCTATTTCAACCAAAATAGTGCTTATATTCGTATCGTTGCGTTCGTTTGAACGAGTGTTTAGTATAACAGATGAGCAGAAATTTGTTTCGTTGAATTTCGACGGTGAACGAACGTTCGCTCGTTCGGTATAAACGCGCCGTAAGAAATAACTAAAAACGGATGCAGAGATTTCGAAAGTAATTTCAACGTTCACGTGCATAGCTATTCTGTTCAAAAACAGATGACAATTCATCGTGAGAAAGTTGTACGAAATTTCATGGAAATCCGAATTCTTCGCAAATAACGTGGCGTGATAAAGATTAATAAGTATTTAAACTGTACGACGGCTTTTACTTCGAGTCGATCGATATAGTTGTACGATTGATAGTTTTCCTATGGAATCGCGTCACCGCGATTAATCATACACGCCTGGCGCCGTGCCTGTACATCTGAACGTGATGACATACAAAATAGATAGTAATGCCACGAAAAATTCCCCGTTCAACGTTATTTGTCAATACGATCGATATGCTCGATGAAATTTTCGTTTCGATTGCCCGCCGCGTCTGTTAACGAGTCGTACGGCCAATTTCGATTCCGAGTATATACAGTTGGCAGGTTTGAAACTGCTCGTTTATTTAAAACTTATTTCAGAAACTTTAATTTCACCGAAATAACGCCACCTCTTGCTATTCCTTCGAAACGAAAAATATTGTCCCTCGTGTTTGATACAATTGATACATGTTATTTGGAAGGAAATCACGGAAAATTTCTCTCGATGATGTTCGAAAAGTGAAACTGCCCACTGTAACACCCTACGTTTTCTTCGACAAATTCTCTTTCGCTGGAAAAGCCTTATCGCGAAAGACAGCCGCACGTTTCGATTATTTTGTCGTTAAATTCATTAAACGCGCTAAAGAATCCAGACTCGAATCTCAATTCACCTATCTCGCGCTTGGATCAAGCCTAATCACAAAACACGTTTTCCCAAAAAAAAAAAAAAATTTCCAATCGTCCGTCAATGCTTCCCCTGACGTCTCCAAATTAAAATTCCTCTCGTCGCCCGGAAAAAAACATTCGGCCCAATGAATGCCAATTAAAATCATTCGCGTAACAAAGAATCGATATTCCGCGAAAGCGAAATCCCGATAGACCTTTCTACGATGTACAAGCGACCAATCATCCCTCGCGCCGTGGTATGGTAATAATCCAGTGGCAGGATCGAAAGACGAAATAACATTTCGCCTCCGGGGCTCGGTATCGCGATATACCCGGCACTAACGATACCTCCCCCGACGCTCGTATCCCCAGCGACTAACCGTCTGCCTGTTGCAGACCGACAGCCTATACAACTACAAAGAACACTACCAGCAGCAACACCGGCAGGAGATGCAGCAGTACAGCTACCCGTTACCGAGCAACAGTTCCAGCCAACTAACACTGCCACTAACGCGCAGCCTCTACCATTCCTCGATAGTTAGCCCTTTGCAGACCTCGTACGTGCATGCCAACAGCCGGCCACCGGCCATCGCGCAGCAGCAACAGCAACACGAGAACCACCATCCATCGATGGCGGCGCATCCGGACGAGGAGCAACAGAATTACGCGAACCACGACTCGGCGGCCACGAGGCAACCGCCGCGTCGCCACTCGGGCAACCGATCGAGCGACCGAAGTCAAAAGTACAGGAAGCACAAGCGTAGCGAGCAGCGGAAGCAGAAGCAAAGGCGGCCGGAAGCGTCGAGGAGGGCGGACGCGTACGCGGGCAGCAACACGCCCTCCTGCGAGACCAGCTTCCACCAGGTGCAGGAGCTCGGTATACCCGAGACGTACAAAATCGCCTATCCGCACTACTACGAGGACGACATCGCCGAGTGTCCGCCCGCCGACTATCACAGATCGAACCCGGGCTCACGCCAGCAGATCTGGGAACGACAGTCGAATCGTTGCCCGCCGGAGAGCACGCACTACGCGGACACCGGCGACACGAAGAACCGGAACAAGTCGAAGAGGATGTCGTCGAATTTAGGCGACGGGCGATCGCCGTCCGCGCCAACGATAATGCAGTACGCCGAGCTACACTTCCGGGACGTCGGTCAGGAGATCGACGTCTAAAAGGTCAGTTGAACGGGTCCTGGGCTGTCACGGGTTCTTGGCTTTCGAGAATTCACGTTCGACTTACGACCGGTGAGACACCGTGCGAAACTTTGGTCTTCTGTTCGTCGTAAATACGAGAGACATTATGTTCGTGTATACGCGATGCCGATTACAAAGATTGGGAAAATCCGAGTTTAACCTCTTGCGCTGCGAAAGTTGCAATACCCTCTCGGTTTCAAGTATAACCCCAGGCGAAACGAATAATAAATTTATCACTTTCCAATGATCTCTGTCCGACGAGTTCGAAAAGAAAGCGACGAATTACTGTGCACGGTTCGGTCGCTCGTTATGGTCCGCAACAACGGTTGAGATATTTCGAGATCTCTCGTTCGCAGACGTAAAGATCAATACATTTGAATACGTAGAATTTATCTTGCCAGAGTGAAGAGATTTTAAGTTGCAAGACGGGATAATAAAGTAGAACGTTTGATCCTTGAATCGGATTACAAAGTACGAGCATCGAAGATTTCTACGTTTCTGAAAAGAATATTCTACATGGAACAAAATCCAATGAAAATCCAAATGTTCGTGAAACTGCAACGTGAATTCTTGAATTCGAAAAGAGATCAGTCTAATAATCAATCTACCTCTTCGAACAGAATATCTAGTAATTTTCACTGAATTATTGGCCACGACGTTATCTATCGAAAACTCGTTTAAACGAACACGTAGGACAACGCGAAACTAACAAATTACTGGATAAATATCGTTCGTCTTAATTTTTCAACGAAGTTACAGGTATGAAAGAAGCGAAACATTTCTTTTTTTTTTCCCTTGGACGCCTAATTGTTTCGTTAATTTTCCGTTTTCAAGCTTAAGTTTCCTACTCACTCGAGATTTGACAGTTCTGTCCCCCCCCCTCCTCCTCCTCCTCCTCCCTCCCCCCACCGATCGAAATTGCGTTTGTTCGTTCACGTTTATTTCTGCTTATATACTTTCCTGCATTTGTTTGCTTCTTTTCACGGCCGTTGCATTCCAAACACGCTTCCGAGCTTGCCACTTTTAATAATTTCAACAGTTATCAACGACGGATTTGCGTTTCTCTTTTCCCCTTTTCCCTTTTTCTCCACCTCCCCTCCCCCTCCCCCTCTTTTGTCTTCTGTTTCTCGCATCGACTCGATCGGTAAGTATTTTTTAATTGAAACTCGCCGGCGAAGAGGAAAAGTCAATTAAACCGCGTGGAGTTGAAAGCAGGTAAACCGAACGATGAAACGAGTTTCTTTTTCTTTTTTTTTTTTTTTTTTTTCACAGAGAAATTTTCACCGTTGCCTAACCATTACGAATGTTTGCAGTTGAATTAAAAATCTCGCTTATAAATTCCTCAAACGGGAACGTTTGAAAAATTTTCCCCGGCAGTTGGTCTCGCCGATTGCTCAACATTAAACGTAACAACGATACCTTTTCTCTCCGCGCGGTTGAAACAAATGAATATTGCTCTGTAAATCACCGTGCCGACAATCGCGTTTTGTTGAAACACTCGAGTCGTTGCAGCAACCGGGGGGAAAGTTCATCGATATAACGAATTGAAATCGAAATCCAGAAAGTAGATTAACGACGATGCTACGCTGGAGATCGGAAGAGTCCATACGAATGAATATTATTACATATTAAGAATTAAACGAATGACGTTCGCAAAAATATATCATAGAACAACTGTGTTGTATAAAATATATCGTGTAAAAGACTGTAACGAGACAAGCGTTCGAGTAAAGTGATAAATCGCTGTAAGTATTACGTAATGGGCAAATTATAAGAGCAAAGGAAAATTGAAACGATGTGTCGCTTCTACTCGCACGCGATATGCAACGAGGCTGTCATACATAACAATTGTATCTAAATGTTTGTTCGTAGGAGGGTCAGCGGACAAAGAGCGATACGTACATTTACTAGGACATTTTGGCGTCCGACATGCCTTGTAGGTACATTGTATTCTATGAATTACGTCGTATTGCTTAGATTTGTTATCAGTATCGATCCGACATGTGCCCGCCCCGTACATGTGTGTATGGACACAGTGAACCTCTGTGTGTAGAAAAAGCTTTCGATATTGTAGTTTTTAATCCTTTGCACTTGACACAGCCTTCGCGCCGAGTCTCTTGATTGAAAATTATTACAACACTTGGGACGTGGGGATCTCGGCGAGATTAAATAACAGGTTATCGCTGTTGGAGATTTATCGTTCGCTCGTTTGGTGATTAGTTTCTTGAATGTAATACGTTTCATACAATTTTTACATCTTAATTCCACGCTCGTTTTAACAAATGAACAAAGTGTTTAATGGTTTCGAGGATTTCGCAGCGTGAAAATTAAATCACACGTGCGAGCAAATACAAGAAATTTGTTCAACGTAATTTGATCGGGAATAACTTGATGGTGGAGTACTGAACTTAATAACCTGTAAATTTCTGCTACGAGTTTATGTAAATTTATACGCACGAACGAAAAGAATATATCTTTTAGTTTTGATATTTTATAATTTAATATAATTTAATATAATTTTAATAAACGAGAAATATTCTCCCAATAGAATTCGTAAATTTCTTCTTTACGTACTGCGTTATCGAGAGATAACGAAATTTCGCGTATTGCCAAGATTTACACAGTGTTTCTTAAGCGCGTTGTCGGATTCGATCTACAACACGGGCAGATAAACGATTCATTTCGAAAGATTATACTCTTTCATAATCGCTTAATCGCCTTTCCATAGTTGGTTTACTTGTTGAATCGATAATCCTCTGCAGATAAGTGGCGCCAGCTATTTTGCAGAAATTATATCACGATGGAAGATGAGATAATTCTCAAACTAATTTTTACTCGCCAATAAGTACCTTTATCACTCGCTGAGGCACTATCTGGAAATATGAATTTAAAAACTTTTTACAAAATAACAAATACGCAAAGTGTGTAGTTTAATAACGTAATTTAATAATACATAATATTGCATTGTTTAAAGAACGATTCTAGCAAAATTTGAGAACACTCGCTGTTAAGGCGCGTTCGTTCTGAATTATTCGTCCTTCTAAACGATAAATCACTTCAAGCAACTTTTCATAGACTGTCCATTTATTATTAAAGAAATGTTACAGGGACTCGAGGTGATTTTGACTCAAAGTCAACGCCAAACATCGCCGATTCGCGTCGACTTAGCCTCCTTGAGAAATGCCTTCGTTATTGACAAATTCCAGACGTTCCTCCGCAACTGTTGCGTTCAGTCAGCCTAAATGGGAGCAGTGTTTGCCCAAATTAAGCATCTTACTGTTTGGTGCCAGTAACAAATGTCCTCTACGTTTGCCAAAATGCATCAACAGGACTCGAGACCGATACTCGTTAAAAAACGCCTTGCACGTGGATGCTTGAAAACTGTTTTTCAGACAGAGCCTAATTTAATTGAACAGTCCGAACGAAAGCGTATTCACTTAGAATTTGGATCTGAATGATAACACAAATTTCGGGAAGAATTTTCGCAGGTGAAAACGCAAAACGAAAATACTCGTTTCACTGTTGATAATCTTTCTTACTTTCAATTTGAAGAGGGGAAAAAATTCTACCCTGTTCCCGCGAAATTGTGTGAAATGAAAATTTGAAATTTTGTAATTTGGACGACGTTCGAGTTTCTTCTTTTAATCAGAGTGCCGAAGCACTCCCGAGTGCCCTCGATATAGGCGAGTGAAAGAACCTAAGCTAGAAAAGCAGCGAAAAGCGTCACGTCCGCGTCATAAACCCAATCCCAATCGCAAACTTTAACAAACTACTGATTCCAAAGCTTATGGGCCGCTGGTAACCCGAATTTCAAGACGATGCTCCAAATTAAAAACTTCCGTCGGACTGCAAATCGCTTTGATATCTCATTACGAGCCACCGATTAAAAAAAGATTCACTTTTTACTTTCAATTTCAGTCCCATGGTCTTATCGCTGTGTAACGCTAACGTATTTATTGTACAATAACACAATATTGATAATAATTTAACAACGCAGCGAAAAGAACTAGTATTTCCGAATTAATTCAAGAAACAAATCGTCGAACGAAACATTCGTCGTCTTTAATCTTGGAGTTTAAGGGATTTTTAATTTTCAAGCCTCCGGAGGACTTTCCTTCCGATGTTTAAGAGGATCAAACGTAGTAATTCTCGAAATGAGAACATTAATCTAAGGAACGATCTGCAAACATCGCGCAGCATTCATTCACGATAGTCGACTAACAAGTGCAGAGGATTAATTTGTCCCGATCTCCGCGCAAGCTCCACGAACACACAGCTTTTCTAGTAGAACATCATTTGCAAGGAACTCGTGTCAAAGTTCTCTATGCACGGCATGCACAGCGAAAGACAGAAATCAGACAGGGAAGAGCAACGTGTTAAAAATACCGGGGAGAAAAGAAAGGGAGAAAAGAACATTACGATTTAACTCCTTGTGCAGTACAGTTCGATCAATTTTGAATTTATAGAATTTTCAGTACCAGGATCAACCAGTTTCATTATTCCAAACACGTAGGAATCTTGACGAATAATTCGTAAATTCATTTAAATATTCGTTGATAAATATTAACTTTCAATGTGGCATTCAATTTACAAATCTAAATTTATACGGAACTATTACTTTATTACGAATCTTCTCGACACTAAATATATACAGGGTGTTTCGTAACTTGTGGGACCCACATCGGGAGCTGATTGTACGCGCAAAAATAATGAAAAAAAGTCATATAAATATATGTCCTATCTGTCTTCGTTTATGAGATATAATGAATTTTATAAACAGAGCAAACTCTAGTAAGCTAGTTTTACCAGGGATGGTATATTCAATTTTCATAATAATCATAATTGGGATGAAGAAAACCCACGTGTTATTGTGCATTCGAGACATCAACACCAGTTTAGTTCAAACGTATGGGCAGAAATAATTGATAAATTTTTCATTGGACCTTTTTTTCTCGATGGGAAACTAACAGGCACAAAGTACGTTGATTTTTTCAGCACGCGTTTACACGAAATATTAGAGCAAGTTCCAGTCGATGTTAGAGTTGGTATGCGGTTTACGCATGATGGAGCTTCGCCGCATTTTCGCCGAGTGGCTAGGCAATTTTTAAATCGACACTTTGCAAATAAATGGATTGGTCGTGGAGGTCCTATTGCATGGCCTGCTCGTTCTCCGGATTTGAATCCATTAGAGTTTCACTTGTGGGGACATTTAAAATCTATCGTACACGCAACATCGATTGAACATGCTGAAATACTACGAAATAGAACAGAGCAAGGCTACCGACAAATTCGAGAAACACCAGGAACGATAGAGAGAGTAACCAGATGAATGACAAAACGCGTGCAGGCTTGTCTTCAAATGCAAGGTGGTCATTTCTTTGCATCTTTTGTAAAAGTAATTAAAACAGAAAATTCATTACACGAAGACAGATAGGACATGTATATATGACTTTTTTTCATTATTTATAGGCGTACAATCAACTCCCGAAGTGGATCCCACCCTGTATATATCAAACTTTGATAAATCGTACGCACCATTCCAATTTATATAATAATTTATAGATTTCACGTTTTCACCAGACTTTACACTGCCAACGTTCTTATTTTATCCGCGCGAAGTGCTGTTAAAATCCCATCATCACTCTACAACCGTGTCGTTAACTATTCACGAACGAAACATAGATTCGCGTTACAGAACGTTCGCGAAACGAAAGAAAACGAAACAACAACAACAACAACAAGTGTGATCTCTGACTGATCATTAAAATTCTAACGGCAATGAACACACACGGTTTACTCGCGAAACGATAAAGCTGTCCGGAGCTGGGAGGCGCGCGTCGAAAGTTCGGAGGCGGGATCGATTCGATCGATTCATCGTAGAAACGTCGCTCGACGAGAGATCGCTCTATCCGGCTGTGTTCGATTGTGCATGTCAGAATTAGAATGATCGCGGGAACAACGGCTCCGTGGACGAGATACGTTGCAGCATGCCAGTTAAATGCCTGTTTTTAAAACGTAGACAGCATATTGATACCGGGTCTGTCTCGATTGATGCTTGGTCGCGATTCGATCGACGAACAATACGCGTTTAGTGTGTCGAAAAGTTGCAGATTTTATCCGTGTATGTAGTAGTGGAACATCCGACAGAACCGAAAAATATCGAGGAAAAATCAGTTTTTCCTCCTAGTGTCGACTCTGAAGGATTCTGAAGAATGATGAATGAAGAATGATGTAGGGTTCTTCGAAACGACCCGACAGAATTCTTTGGACCACCGCGAGGTAGAAGGTTCATCAGTTGCAAAAACGAAAGAAACTAAACGAGGGTAAATTGTCACGAGACACGTGACACGGTGAAGTAGGATTGTCGAAGTCAAATTAAACTTGCCTTGCAGTTTGCCAAATTTGATTGTAACATTTTATCGTTTAATTCGTTGTTGTTAACGTTGATGAATACGTACGTAGTGTTTGCTCATTAAAAGAGAAAAAGCTTGTTCATTTAGTATGAATATTCTTAACTGTAATTGTCATGATTCAGTGGTACGTGTATAGTATTTTACTTCTCGAGGTTGTTTATTATTTATTTTATCAATTCTCATCGCAACACATTAACAGTAAAACAGATTTTCTGAACTTGTTGTACGCGATATTTTCTCATTCTTTTGTTGTTACACTAAAGATTAATGGTGTTTTTTTTTTTCAATAATATAGGACAAATTGAATTGTTTTTTGCAAAATTCAAGATTAATTTTAAAATATTGAAGCTTAAATAGGCTAAATGAATAATCTTACCTTACTGTCAGGATATATTAAGGGGAGAATAAAGTGAAAGTAGTAGCAGACCGTATGTGGTCAGACACGTGCTGTAGAGCTGATAGATATTACTCAGACATCCCGATGTATCGAATATCAATTGTTACATGAATGATAACGATCGAAAAATGAAATCAGGTACTGATTTAGAGAGCGGATTATCGTTTAAAATATACAAAATTTCTCTTTCTAATTATAAATGAATAAGTACGAAAATCTTCTTAAAGAAATAACAAATTTTTTTTTAATTTTTTACCCGTGCTTGGAATACTTTTTTCGCAATTGATGATAGTAACTGTAAATATTGAATGAACGCTTATTGCAAATCAGAGAAATATTACAGCGTGACATTAAAATCACTTGCATAAATATTGTCACCGTACAACGAATGATAACGCCTAAATGAACCGTAACGTGTCAAGCATTATACATAACGGAAGATGTTGCACATGATTGTGCCTTATTTATAATGAAAGTATGTGTAATTCTTCAAAAACAGTAATTATATTTTATTATTCTTGTAAACTGTAAATTCATGAGGGCAAATCAATTATTCGAAAGCAGGAGTTACGACAGATAATGACGAATTTTTTTTTACTATTTAACGAGCTATTTAGTATATTTTAAGAAATTTAATTTGTCACTCTATACAATGCGGAAATTTTGTTTAATACGAAATATACGAAATAAATGTGTGTCATTAATCGTGACGGAAATTCTATGTCTTGTTAAATCGTTGTGAACAAAGTTACAAAATCTCGTTAAAAATTAACGTAACAGAGGCATTTCCTTCAAAAAGAATTGAAGAACCACGTTTCGACCATACGGTGAAATTATTTCATTCCTGATGTTTAATCAGATAGAAGCCAGTGGCAAAAGATGAAGAAGAAGCAAAGAAAAAAAAAGTGATGAATAAAATGACAAGAAAATGAGATGAGCAAAGTTTCGGGATTAAAACTTGAAAAGATAATACCACATAGATAAAATATCTCTTACTATGGGATATCATCTTTGTTACAAAGTAAAATCACCTGAATTTTAATACACACATATGTACAGCATTAAAACTATACTCTTTAAAAATATATTACATTCGATTGTCAGTGACTTGAATCATTAAATTCAAAAATTTTAAACAACAGGGGAATATATAATCTGTCGTCAGTGAAAAGTTTAAAGTTCAAAGTTTACAACTCTAGTAGTCTCTTTAGCAACGGAAAGAACTTGGCGAAGAGAAAAAAAAGAAATTCGTGCAAAGTCAACAATCTGATTGCTAATATTTTTCCTTGAACGAGGAGTTCAAAAATATCTCCAACAAAAGAATTTTTAGTCCACGTGCGTTTCTCCTCGTTTGACGGTTGCTTGTATTTGTAATTATTCTGAGAACTTTCAAACGCACCTGGGTGCCATCGTCAAAGCGATACAAGTCGAAGAAAGATACACAGTCTAAACGAAGAACGCTTCCGCTCGTTTCTCTCTCCGCTGTTTCTGTAAAACTTGCTTCGAAATACCACCTCCCACCCATCCACCATCCCTCTCGGAACTCGAATGCCGGGGAATTCGAGCGTGCAACGCCGACAACACGCTTCACTGTTTTCGTAGCCGAAGAACGTTCGACTAAGGTGTTCGTTGTAATGTTCTGTTTACGCAGCCCTTCAAGCCGGAATTTTCGGATCTCGACTACGCGGACGTGGACTACCGCTCCTACGGGCCGATCAACTACAAGGCTGCCAGCATCGCGCTCCTCCAGAAGCAACAGCAAGCACAAAAGCAACAGCAACAGCTTCAGGAACGACGGCCGCAGATGTACGGTGTCACAGACGAGAACGAAGATCTTCTTTAACTTCTCTCTTTCCAATTTCGTTTCCTTTCGTCGGTGATCTATTATTTTCTTTTTCATTTCTCTCTTTCTTTTCCGCGACTCATCGTGATCTGTATCTTTTACCTTTTCCTGACTCTTGACTGGTATCTTCGGATTGTAGACGACTCGCAAGAATTTTCACTTGTTTTCACTTGGAATTTTTCTGCTGTGCGTGTTGCACGAACGAGAGAAAATTTCAACAGGGATTTGTTCAGTCATTTTTATCTCTCGTTTCATTTCGATTCTACAATTTCGTGAGATTTTAAAAAGAAACGTTTCTAATTCCGTGCATTTTTTTTCTTTTGTAAAGTATTTGAAGTATTCTTTCTCTTTTTTTTTTTTCTTTTTTTTAATAGTTGCATCGACGTAACTTTGTACAAATATCTTCCATTGCTTGGTTCCTGACGAGTTAATTAATTCCGAATACTTTTAATTTCAATTTATATTCCGTCTTTTATACAACGAAAAGAAATAATGAGCAGAAATTAAAGTCAAACATTTTAGAATTAAACAGTCAACCTTAAATTTAATAAAAACTTTTATGGTCGTCTATGTTCCAGTATATCCAGTTGAGAGTCGAGTATCTTTTTTTCTTCTTTTTCTCTTTTTCCTTTTTCTAATTAAACGCAAAGTTACGCGAAAATTATTACGTGGCCATATAATCTCGTAACGTGTGTAAAAATTGTGATTAACGTTCAGTGTTGATTGCATAAGCTTCTCCGGCGAGCTTTGATGTTGTTACGGATGAGTATACCTCGTGTCTAAGTTATAATCCAGTCGTTTTCGACGAACTCGCTACTGCTGAACTTATTATCACGATACGGTTAGAAACATCTTCGTTCGACGAGAAAAGAAATACTTGTGAACTTGGTAACAAGCTAAATGACTTTTCCAATAATTCTTGAAACTGTCAAATTAAATTTTTCAACCTTCAACAATTGAACTGTTCGAACTTTCAAAATTTTTAACTTTCCAGTTTCACGCTCTTCGACACTTGAATTTGAAAATCTCAAGAATTGAAATTTGTAATTCGAAAAACACAATTATTTATCGATACTTTCAACGTACCACGCGCCTTTCTTTTTTTCACCACTAACGCAAACATCTCAGAGCGAGTTGGTCGACGCGTCTGCATCCGAAAGCCAAAGAAAACTTCAGTCATGTCTCGAAAGACTTGCATCAAGGACCAAACCAATCGATTGTCCTCCCGAATCCACCAGTCACCCAAATCACGTCTTCCCTTTCATCCTTTTACAAAGCTTGATATCTTATACAAAACAATTTCTCTTCCAACTTAACGTCGAAGAAGGACAATTAAACCATTCTTGCTGCGAGGCTTTCGTGCAAGCGGCAAAGGGCCTAATAGGGATCGGCGCGAATGATCGATGACGATTAGCTCGAAGGACGCGATCTAGATAGTCGGTAGGATCCACGAGAAGGACTGTTCAAGGCGAGTTAAACGATAAACTTGTAAATTTATACATAAAAGAAAATTCGTACGAAATTATAAATAAATGGTGCGTTTATAAGCTATTACCATGTGTTCTGGGATCAAATTGTCTAATTAAAACAGCGGCTAAGAGGGGCGAACGATCGATAAACGTTAAATATTAAATATACAAATATATATGTATATATACATATATATATATATATAAAATATCTTGTTAAATGTTAAAAGAAGACGAAGATGGAGAAGAAGAAGGAAAGAAAGAAAAAAAAACTGAGACATATCGCAGCCATCGTCGAGCTCTCCTCGAATCCGCGATCGCCGCGAGATTGCCGGCTATAATTAATATAGTGTAATTCTCCGCGCTTCTTCCTCCTCTCCCCGCCGCCACCCCCCCCTTTTTTCTGACATAATTCTCCTCCCGATTACCGTGTCCGCCGTTTGTAAGTTTGTACATTGTACGGAGGAACGAGATGTTCGGAAGGAATGAAAACAAAAAAAAGGGAAAGAAGAGGAAGCAAGTAAGAAGGACGAAGATAAAGAACGAGAAGGAAACGGATCAACACGTCGAGAACGCAACTGTCGTCGTTTCGTTTCGACAAAAGTTTTGCTTCGCCCGATTTCTCACGCTTTCTTAACGAACGAAACTTCTCTCTCTCTCTCTCTCTCTCTCTCTCCCGCGTTTCCATGTATGTACAGTACAGCGTACGGTAACTGGTGACACCGTGACAGAAGCGACCAGACAGCCAGAGGGGGCCAGCGGTTTATCGTCAGATCGATGGCGGACCTCTGTAAAATCCGTATTTTTGCCGAGGGAGACCGACGTCCCGCCAACGGTTCGCCGCAGGACTCGTTCGAGGAAAAATTGGATCCACCAAATGATTTTGACCGAATCGTTGACGTGCGCCCCGGACCGCGAGTCGTGTTTCTCATCCCTTCACGTTTTTTACTCTATCGTCCAACCGATATGAAACTGCACGATGGTTGAACAGAGACAACAAGTGGTGGTTCCACAATTAACGTATGGTGGATTTGATTCGACGAGGGGTTCCTTTCGTGAGAATTAATTTGTGTACTGTCAATGTCGTTGTTAATTATAATAAAATAAAAATCGTCTGACTTTTGTTGACAATCGGATAATTTTAATAATTATACGTAGAACATCAGACACACGTTTCTTATATTTTTATATCTCGTTTATACTTTAAATTTCAAATTTTATATTTTCAATATCTCGTTTTCGTTCTGTGTTTTACGCAAATATTCCAAATATTCCATTTCAAATTTACTCTGAATTTTTATGCGACAGATGTTGCCAATGGATATCGACATAAGAATACAAATTGAGATCAAAATTCTTGAAATTAATTTTCATTGAGAATTCGTTTTAAATGATATTTGAGAATTATACTATATTTTATTGAGAATTACTTTTAAATGATACTTGTCAATTCTTATCGAGAATCACTTTTAAATGACGTATGTTCCCTTCTAACCGATATCAGTTAAAGATTATAAATAGCCGCCTTCCGAATTTCTCCAAACAGAAAAGTTAAACCATCGCGTAGACCATTTCCAACCATTCTCCAGAGAAATTTTCACACGCGCAGAAACAAAAACCGGGATATTATTCATCCGCGTTATAGCCACGATGAAACTTGCGGGAGATGTTCGAGAAACCGCCAGTCACTCGGGGTAGTTTCGTTGATAGTAATTCGCAAAATCCAATTAGACATCTGGCTGGAAGTATCTCGTATGAACTTGTCGTCGAACCATCCGTTCGTTCAAGATATCACAACTTTCTGATGGAAAATCCCGTTGAATTTCAGCGAGTTCGAGTACACCTTCGACTAAAGCAGACAGTTTCCATTCGCTGGTTCCCCCGGCTGGTTGTCTGAGAAAGTTCCCGGTGTAACTGTTTCGATCCCGTTATGTCAGCGGCCACGAAATATGGTGTTCAGGTATCGTTAAGAATTCACAGAAACCGAAAGTTTTCTCTCTACGTCACGATGGAATTCCATTCATCCGAATTTCACTTGCGTCAGTTTTATCTGATCCGTTTGTGTTTGTTTTCGAGCGCTGTCAATTGGATCCACCTGCCCCCAAACGTGAGCCTCTGTCGTTCAATAAGTTATCCGTTCAACAAGTTAAACGTGATATTATCGGCCGGAACGTTCGAGACGTTCGAACGCAAGAAATTTTTCGAACTTGACGGATCTTTGTACAAATCCCGCGGAAACCTATGAAATTTCCAACTTTGTTCTATTAAATTTATTTTCTAAATTTATTCGATGAAATTTATTAAATTTATTAAAATTCTATTGGAAAAGTTTCTATTACGAACGTGGTTGATTTTCGAGATTAACACACAAAGTGCGGCAAGAATAGAAAATGTACTCTTCGATCGTTCAACGCGCAGAGATCAACATGTTCATCATTTACTGATCTCTTCGTAAATTATCTTGGCAATTCGTTTGAAACACGAAGACTGTATTTATTTAAAACACGAGTCAAGTACCCTTACACGTTTGCAGTTTTATATCAGTCTCGTCAATGGAATACATTGTTGGACGATTTGATGGACGAGCGAGAAATCATAGATAGCGGGGAGAGAAATTCGTGTCGCGCGAACTGTTTGCCCCGCGATGAATCCGGATAAATGGAGTCCTGCCGCAGTTCCGTCGAGCCACACGTTTGTACACGCGTACACGCGAAACACGTTGAACCGTGCCAAATGATATTATCAAGAACGATCTCTCGGGCCCGTTCATTCCATCAATTTTAATCGTAGTTGGTCGAAATGGTAAACGGTGCAGTGAAACGTTTTCGAACGAGAAAACCGCGAGCCTCGATTCGTTGAGGAAACCGGAAGTCGATATCCGGACAGTATTGGCACGAGCGCGTTGCCGTATTTCGCGCCACGTTCCTTCCTCTTTGTCGTTCGTCGAGAAATTTCGGGAACTTTTCGAGCGACGAACTTTCGTATGTTTATATATATATATACACATATATATGTGTATATATATATATATTTTTTCAGGAGCTTCCTGCACAATCGAAGCAAAGGTATTTACGAGAAAAATTTGTAAGTTTGAAACTCTGACGGAAACAGATGAAATTTTACCACGCGAGTTTCGAAAGGTTAAACTTTGAACTAAAGGGTTGTTAATAATCTGTCCAATTCGATGAAAAATTCGACTCGATAATGGAAGTTTGTCATCTACGATTTGTCACTTGTCAATTCGCCGATATTATATTAATTTATGAATAATCGTTCAACGTGGATGTTGCGTGAATGTTCGATTACTGTTGGACTAATTGGACTAATTGCAGTTTACAACGTGTGAAGTGTCCAATTTTGTTGTGTATCTGTTGCGTAAATCTTCCTTCAATGCACCTTTCTGTCGGTATTTATCCAATATAACACGAGTTGTTAAAACATGGAACATTTCATACGTTACGTGCAACGTTAATGCATTGTACGTCGAATGATAGAATATCGAATATATTGTTTTTCGTTCTCTGGTATGTAACAAAAATTTCTGTTCGCGTGTGTGCGTGTATGTGTGAAGTTCGATCGAAAGTTGAGTTCTCGACCAAGAATGAAAAAGTGTTATTCGTCAAGATGGTCAATTTAGGACGAGGACATTCGACCATTAAGAAGCTCTAGCTAGCCAAAGACAACCGACATCGTGAACGTGTTCAACAAGAACATTGTCGTAAAACAGACAAACCAGGAAAAAAAAATTAAAACAAATACATAATAGAAAACAGGAGAGGAAGTAAGAAAGAATAATTTTAAAAAACAGTAATCTTTTCCACGTGTTTTTACATTCAGAGTGTCGCCCTGAGTGAGAACTGTTGCTCGGTGAATTGAATAGTTTGTAATACATAATGTATACAATGCGTTAACACGTTGAAGTATCAATTGTACCGGACTACGGTTCCAAAACGTTATATAGTAATTATTAATACAATAAGTTGTATACAATACGAGTAATCGTGAATAGACTATGTGTATAGATATAAATATAAATGCAAATATAAATAAATATATATATATATATATATATATATACATAAACGAGACACTTTAACATTAATCCGTACGAAATAAAGAAATTTAAAAAAGAAAAAAAAAACAATTGTTCTTTCGACTTCGATAACGATAGCGATCCGTCGTTTGTATAATATATTTTCGAGGGCTCGTTTCAAACGAGGATAGACGAGTTCTTCGAGGACTTCAAACCGGGACAGACGCGCGTGCACGTGTATAAATAAAAACTGACTCTCGGTCGAGAATAGAGTTTAAAAAAGAAAAATTTAAAAGAAAAAAAAAAAGTGAAAAAAAATAAAAATGAAAGGGATGACGCTGCGCATATAATGTAAGGTAACCACGCCGCGGTGTGGTAGAGTACCGACATTGCGTGCCTGGCTCGTTTAATATTCATTATACCGCGTTCTTGCGTGCAATGGAAGAGATAAAACCGATACTTGGGGCAGATAGTATATTTTTTTGTAAAACGGTTCGTTACTGACCCGACGGCGAACCGTTGAGTCAGTCAGTTGTGTACATAATTAACAAGGGAGGATCAAACGATATCGTGAAATTGTAAAGTTGTTAATGGGTTATGAATGAAGGTGCGTTATCCGCGGCTTTACGTTAACGAATTCACGAATATATTTCAATAATTCGATAAAAATCGAACGAAAGTTAAACGAATCTCGTATCGTTGCAAAGAAAAAAATCTTCGCTCGAGATATCAGGAAACTTGTTATAAATAAACGAAACGATACGAAACGATACGAAACGTGAAATTGGAAATTTGAAAGAAAAACAGGAATGTAAATATATATCTTTTTGGGTTTGACAATTCAATTGAAAATTCGGTAGAGATCTCTTTACGAGGATAAGGACAATTTGCAACTTCTTACAACTTTTTCGATTTGTTAGTCGCTCGTTCAATTAGTCATCTCGCGCTTCTTTCTTAATCGGCGTATTAATTGTTTGAGATTCGCGAGATTCATTTGGCGATAATCGCCTGTGAAAGATTCAGCCGATCGCAGGACGAAATTTTGGTACTCTACCATATACGCGTGTGTCACATATTTTTACAAAATGGAAGAAAATTTCCGTATGCACCACTCAGTCATAGTTTTCCCCGACGTTTTTTAATGTTACAATTAATGTTAATGCATTTAAGATTGTCACGAAGTTTATGAAGAGAACTGTGTCGGAGATGTTATAATTTTTTAATAAATATTATAAACTTATGTAAACTCAGAGAGAGAGCCACAGATTTGCATTGTCTTTATTGTTAAAATGTAATATCTAATAAACTTCTGTTATATTCATTATACAACATTTCTTTCGTGAATATTTCACTCAGCACAATGACACACACCGACAGGGAAATTAAATATTAAAATACCTGAACAGCGTACAATTGGCATCCCGTTACTGTTTGCCACACTCTTTTCTGAAGATTTATGATTACATAATTATCGACGAGACAGAGAATAGGCGGCTAAATCAGATATCAACGATAGCTACGAGCAAGTCAGATAACGTATCAGAATCATCTGTGTCTACTTGCGTAATACCAGCCGAGAATTTGTACACAGCTAAACGAATACATGATCAATCTCCAAACTTTTGACTTTCGAAACGAGGATAAAATGACTGTTGAATGAATTTCGTACCTTGAAAGCGAAATTTTCGACCTAGAAATAGAAAATAGAAAAATTGTTTCGTAATACGCCGTGTCTGTAGTTGAATTATAATATCGGAGTCTTTTATTAAATTTAATTGACACGCAAAAACAATAAAATAATAAGTAAATGAACGATGATTGTCCCTTTTCATTGAACCCCGTTGCAACTTTTAGATTGAAAAGAAAAAAAAGATACAGCTAAGAGAACGTTCGAAAAAGAGGCACCGGATCGATTCGCGAAGACATCTCATTCCCAGTTGGCGCCGCAGTAAGAAGACTATGCTCGTAAATTGCTAAACACCGGCTATAGAACGGCGCCAGAGGTTTTCCCCTCGCAGAAAAACGTCTCGCCGGTTCAAGGTGAGCAACTCCGAGATTAATATGCATTTTACCAACTGTTTGCATCCGAGATCATGCACGTAGCGATAGATAAATGTCGTAAAACCGTCGTAATTCTTTGTCATGCGGCTCGTGAAACGCGTTTCTGCTTTCATCCTGCCAAGATTTGCGAAAAGTCTGCCCGTTTATCGTCGAAAATTCCAAAAGGAAGAAATTACACGACAGAGACGGAAGAGAAATCGATTGGAAGCAATCGACATTTCGATCGAAGAAAATAGAAGAGAACTAACGAACGGCTGATAAAATCGTGATACAAAAAGAAAAGAAAAAGAAAAGAATCGCGATAACAGCAAACACGGAAGATATAAATACCGGTCGCAAATATAATTGTTTAATCGTGACTCGAGATAAGACGAAAAACAATGTCATCGCGTAGTTCGTCTGCGATCGAGATGGAGATCACGCAGTGCGCACGTCTTCGCTTCAGCAGCAATTTGTTCAGTTTAGAAAATTGTCGTTTGTCGAGTGGCGGAGAGCTGAAAATCGTGGATGCTGCTTGCCTCGTCGAAAGGGGTAAAGTAACTGGTCGAATATCGTCGAATATCGTAGACGAGATGCGCAACGTTCCACGCTAATGGCAACGAGAAAGTCGAACGTCCACGAGTTTAGAAAGTGTCCCTCGTGAAGCGAAGTTTGCCCAAGAGATAGAAAAATTTTCGACAAAGGGTTGTTCCTACCGCGAACCAGTAGAAGTTCAAAATTTTGTGGAACATTTTGTCCCATTAAATTCAGAAAATAATTGACATAACTGATAGAGGGATACTGATAGTTGACAGAGGATGACAGAGGAGAAGGATCTAAACGAAGTATTGTGCGTGAACAATTTGGTGAAGGTGGTAAATGGTAATGAAAAGAGCAACAGTAACTCCTTGGAGACGAAAGTGTACAAGAAACGATGGCTAATATTGGCTCTGTACATTCTGTACACGGGAATGAGCAATGCCCAATGGATTCAATATTCTATAATCGCCAACGTAGTTAGCAGGTATTTAGACCTTCTGTCATTCAAGATTAAATTGTGAGAATTTGTATTGAACGTTACTTTAATATATTTTTCTATCACTGGTAATCTTGAAAAAAAAAAAATATATATATATATATAATATCCGAGATGTTTAAATGGTAGAGGGAGAAAATAAATTCTTGTAAAAAAAATCGAAAATTTTGAAGAAAGATGCACTTTCGTTGAAAATTAATTTTGTTTTAAAATAATAAAAGTCCTAAAAGGATTACATAGAAGTGTAATACAACAGTAACTATCGCGTAAGTAACAAACGTAATTACATTATTTTCAAAATTAACTGTTGATTTTTCAAACAACACGTACGTGTAAGAGCAATGATAATCAATTCTGCGAACCAACGCTTCAAATTTTTATTGCTTATTTAGAAAGTTGAAAAATGCAAACAAACCATATACAAAGCTAGCAACGGAAGAATTTTTCGTCTCCCAAATAAGAAAGCAAAGATAACCAAAATAAATTCTCCCTTCTGTTTGTAAGATAAATTCTTACAATTGCGTTAATCATTGCAAAATGCGTGGAATTTACATTTTGAAATTGTTGTGAAAGTACAACGTAAAATATTAATTAATATAAAAACAAGAAATTGGAGATGTCAGAATCGAATGGATTATAATTAAAGGAAAAATTAGAGATTTGAGAGTAAACACGTTTCTCAGGTACTATGGGGTTTCTTCAACGACTGTCGACTGGACAGCAATGTCATTCATGGCTTACTACGTGATTTTCATTTTTCCTGCTACGTACATGGTGGACCGAGTCGGATTTAGGTGGACCAATATTATATGCTGTGGCGTCACATGCCTCGGCTCGTGGGTCAAAGTTTTGTCAGTCAGTCCTGACAGATTTTACGTTACCTTCATTGGACAATCTCTGGTTGCTACCACACAGGTTAGAGATTAATATCTCAAATCTCAATTATTTTTTTTTTTTTTTTTTTTTTTGTTTCCTTTCATTAAACGTAATTTAATCATCAAGTGGTATCGAGTCATAGAAATTTAAACTGAAATATATTTAATATTTAATTTATATATATATATATATTTCATTTAATATTCCATGATTTTATGTTCCAACACTATTAAATGAAGTTCAAAACTAAAAACATTCGAATCTACTCATGCCACGGTGGAAAATTAAAATTTTTAAAATCAATAAAAATCGATAAAAATTAATAAAATAAAAGCGATACAAAATTTTTATCAAGAAAGTTAATGGACGCACAGTTTGTCTGTGCGAAAGAACAGTTTTTTAAACCGCTCTTGAATTTCAAGAGTTCAAAGGTAACTTGCATGAACTGCATAAGTAGAATAACACGGTTCGCGTCAGACTGATCAAAAGAGCACACAAAAAAACAAACGTAATCAATCCGAAGCAACGGACGCAATAAACGACTTGAAACACGATCGATCACACTTACAACGATTATTATTATCTAGTACACGCCTGTAATCCGTTTTTAACGTGCAATTTTCGTCAGAAATATTTGAAATCGCGCGAATTACAAACATAAGTAATTCTAATTGAACTTTACCGGCTGCTTAACTTGACAGAGTACTCAAAATCTCATAGAAAGATTTATGCTCATTCACTCCAACTGAATTTAACGAAAGCTTCGTGACTTCTGATTAAAAATACATTTTAATTCCAAAGTTTCGAGGAATCTCGTTTTATTCGGGGAAAAAAGTTCAAACTGCTCAGCTTGAAAAGTTTAAGCTGGAGAATATTATTGAAAAATATTGCACCGGTGAAACGAGAATTTTTCAACTGAAATTGAAAACGATCGAAACAAATTTAAGCACATTTATCGAATGTAATGATCATTTGTTCACTGTGTATATTTTGAAAAAAATATTTCACAACAGTTCGCACCAAGTGTATGGCTGCACGCCACACGCGACGATATTTCCGAAGCAAAGGAAACACGAAATATGGAACATTCAAACGAACATTCAAATATTATAGACGATAATTCTAACATTACCTGGACGTCTGGCAGCGCAATGGTTCGCCGCCAACGAACTTTCCACTGCTACGTCATTGAGCATATTCGGCACTCAAATAGGAATAGCCCTAAGTTTCTTGCTCACGCCGATAATCGTGAAGAATCACGAGAATCTGGAGGACATTGGCGCAGGCTTGTCGCACCTTTTCTGGATCGTAGCTATTATCATGACGATTGCATTCGTCCTAGTTGTAATACGTAAGTTCCTCTCGAGACGCAATTCGTCCTTACCCTCCAATATAAATATTCGTGTCAATTATCGTGGATTCGAGCTTGGAAACAGCTCGGAGAAGATTAATTGAAATTGAACGAAAAAGTCGAAAACAACACGAGGTTCATACGATCGTTATGTTTCGCGCAGTGTTCGAGGACGATCCGAAATTACCACCGAGCAAAACACGAGCTCTGCAAAAGTTAAACCAGATGGAAGTCGAGGAAAGTATCGTACAACCAATCAAAAGATTATTCAAGAACAAGAGCTTTCTGTTGCTGTGCAACTCGTACGGTTTGGGCATCGGTGTGTTGAACGTCGTAGGAACGTTGCTGAATCAAATATACCTCGCGCACTTTGAGGTGAGCAAAGATTCGCAAAGAAATTATTGTTTCCCGTGGACGATCCTCGATAACCAGGAGATTTCAATTTTCGTCTAATCGTGATACGTTGGACATTTTGCAGCACGGTGAGCAAGACGCGGGTCGAATTGGTTTGACCATAACCATGACAGGAGTGGTAGGTTCCGTCTCTTTTGGAGTAATTCTCGATAGAACGCACAAATACAAGTAAGAACAAACTTTCTTCTTACTTGACTTCTCCTTACTCGAACTTTAACATTATATGAAATTTTACAATTTTGGACGTATGTAATTTCAGGGAGACGACTGTAATTGTGTATTTCTTCTCGCTGATTGGCCAGATATCCTTTTCTATGTTCATGTGGCTCGAAATGAAATGGATGGTGTATCTGTCGGCTATTTTCCTCGGGTACTGTATACACACGCAACACGCCTCGTTAAATCAACAACAGATATCATTTCAATTATAACTATAATATCATATATATATATAAATATCAATATATAATATATAATATTAATATATAAATTCGTCCACGAGTATCCACATAAAATTACACGTGTCGATCACTTCGGTAATTATTTTACGGGAAAACATAAAGTCCCTCCGATCGTCGTATTTTCAGAATAATTCCTAATTTTCCACATCGCTATTTCAACGATTTAAAAAATATCTAAATTATCTCCTAGAAAATTTAATTCGCCACGATTTTTCATTGTACCGGTAAACGAAAGCTTTGCAAGCAAAAAGAAATCGAATGAAATCAAAAAAAATTCGCGAGCATTCGTCTAGAAAAAATTGTTTCAAACTTTCGATCGAGTCTTAAATCGTAGTTTACAATTGGTCAGGAATTATAGCAACGCGGTCATCATTGAAACTTTCCTTCAACAGCTTTGTCGCTCGAAATTAATTCTAGTTCGATTTTAAGTGGCAATTACCTTTCGCAGATTTTTCTTAGTCGGATACGTGGCCCTAGGGTACGAAATGTGCGCGGAATACACGTATCCAGAGTCCGAGGAGAAAACGGCGGCAATTTTGAACGTGGCTAATAACGTTTACGGAATTGTCCTCATTCTGATAATGGGCCGATTGCTGGAGGTGTACGGGGACATTCCGGTGCACGTGGGTCTCTGTGTGATGATACTGTCCGGCTTTATCATGACCGTGTTGACGAAGGACGTGCAAAGGCGCCAGGATGCCAGGAAAAGCGTACATTACGTAGGGGTTGAACAAAGTGAGAAAAGCAACGAGTGCAACGGAGTGGAAAAAAATTAATTCGATCGTAAAACTACTTTCTCACATTGATAGAAATCTGCGTTTAATATTTTCTACGACAGACTGTGCCCTAAACTGTAGCTTGTAACGCAAGTTCATAGATGCAGGATACAATTTTTCATAAGAATTAATATTTTTTTTGTAGAACGACATATGAAATGTTTGGATCAAGTTTGCGATCCAATTTGACCTTTATTTTTCCCTCTGTCAAGAAGTCAAATTTCCATTCGACTGTCAATATAGCTTATGGTATTCAATATGATTATACATACATTAGATTATTATTATTATTATTATTATTATTATATAGAGATGTGCAAGATCCCGAAATATCGGGACACACGAAATTTTTTCAGGATCGGGACAGGTACCCGAAAATTTCGAGATTCTCGAATTTATCGGGATTCTTGAAAAAGTTGGGATTTGGGAAAGGATTGGAAACAAGTTTAAATAAATTCGTCAAAGCCCACGCCTTTAATTGTATCGAAAGGTCGCAGATCTAGAACCATCATTCGAGCAATTCCTTCTGTTATATCTTTTGGTATCACTTTGTACATGCGACAAATTTTATATCGATTCAGTTTCTTTTCTAGTACACGTACTAGATGTTTGGATGCGTATGCTTCAAATGGCGTAATAAATCAGTAGTATTTGCATACTTCGTTTTAAATTCACGGTGACAACGCGTGCATTCCGCCTTTGTATCATCTTTTCCCCGAAAATGTACCCAAACAGAGCTTTTCTTTACCTTCTTCCTTTGCACGATGTCTTCTCCGCTACTTTCTGCTACCACAACTTTACTCTCACTACCACTCGACATTTCTATTAAAGATTTCTAGTCTTTATGAAATTCACACGGATTTTGAAATATACGTCTGACCTGCCCGAGTTTCTCAGCGATACTGCTCAACAGCGTACATAATGTCCAGGTACGAAGCACGCAGTCACACGTTCGTTTACATCAGGTCACACGATTCTTAGAATCCGTGTTTCCAATAACTTCACGAGAACTGACAGAAGAAATTGAACCGTGTATTTACATATTTTGTAGGCTGCTATACAGCATTGCAGAGTAGTTCGAGAAACGGTAGCCGAGTTCTCGAAATTTTCGGGAAATCCGATTCCTTCGGGAATCTCGAAATTTTCGAGAACCCGGCTCGACCTCTTCCCGACCATCGGGTTCCCGATATTTTCGGGTTCTCGCACACTCTTAAAATTGCAGTATTTATTGTTGCCTAAGATTAATAACTATAAAACAAAAAAACTGTAAAACTGAGAAATTTTAACTAAATAAAACATAAAAACTGTAAAACTATTGATTACTGTAATAGAAATAGTGTTTTTGGAAGTATTGACAAAAACTACCACCTGTTGTGCATCGCTGACTTTACCTTTATCTGACGGTCGAGCAGCGAAAAAGACCATTATAAGTTGAACCTTCATCGTGTGTACATCGATTAAACATTCGAAGTGAATTTTTAAATAATATTTCTGAATATTCTAATTGTTTAAACATTATCTAATATTTCTAATAACTTATTTGTAACAATTAAATAATAAATTCTCGTCTGTAACATTTCTAAGTTTTGTTTAAAATTTTTAATTAATCATTTGTAGTAATCGAGTCACTGATACATTTCTAAGAAGTTTTCATTATCTGTATCGCATCATTAACGACCGAAAGATCAGATTAATGCCAATCGATACGGAAATAAAAGCTCATTACAAATTAAATTTTTGTCGTGGGCACATCGACCAAATTTAGAAGTTTGACAAAAATTATCAATAGTTCCGGGTCACTGACGATCGGAACGTTAGATTAGCCTTGAGCGGTACGGAGAGTCATTACCAATTAAACTTCCATCGTATGCACATCGACCAAATTTTAGAAATTTGAAAAAAATTATCAGCAGTTCCGCATCATTGACGACCGAAATATACATATATTAACCTTAAGCGGTACGGAGACTCATTACCAATTAAACTTCCGTCGTGTGCACATCGATCAAAATTTAGGAGTGAGTTTTAAGTAACATTTCTGAATATTCTAATTGTTTAAACATTATCTAACATTTCTAATAACTTATTTGTAACAATTAAACAATAAATTCTCGTCTGTAACATTTCTAAGTTTTGTTTAAAATTTTTAATAATCATTTGTAGTAATCGAGTCACTGATTCTAAGAAGTTTTCATTATCTGTATCGCATCATTAACAACCGAAAGATCAGATTAATGTCAATCGATACGGAGACAAGAGATCATTACGAATTGAACTCTAGTCGTATGTATGTACATCGAACAAATTTTAGATATTTGAAAAAAATTATCAATTGTTCTGGATCACTGACGACCGAAATGTACATATGTCAACCGGTACAGAGACCAATTACCAATTAAACTTCCGTCGTGTGCACATCGACCAAATCTTAGGAATATGAAAAAAAATTATCACTGATGACCGAAATAAATATTAACCTTGAGCGGTACAGAGCCTCATTACCAATTGAACTTTCGTCGTGAGTACGTCGACCAAAATTTAGGAGTGAATTTTTCAACAATATTTCTGAATATTCTAATTGTTTAAACATTATCTAATATTTCTAATAATTTATTTGTAACAATTAAACAATAAATTCTCTTCCATAACATTTTTAAGTACTATTTAAAATTTTCAATTAATGATTTGTAGTAATCGAGTCACTAGTACATTTCCCAGAAATTTTCATCACCTGTATCGCATCATTAACGACCGAAAAATCAGATTAATGTCGATCGATACGGAGACAAGAGCTCATTACGAATTGAATTTCTGTCGTGGACACATCGACCAAATTTTAGATGTTTGAAAAAAATTGTCAGCTGTCCTGAATCACTGACGACAAATACATACTAACTTTGAGCGGATAATCATTAACAATTAAACCTCCGTCGGATACACATCGACCAAATTTTAAAAGTTTCAAAAAAATTATCAACAGTTCCGGATCACTGACGACTAAAATATATGATTAACCTTCAACGGTATGGAGGCTTACTACCAATTGAACTTCCATCGTGTGCACATCAATCAACATTTAGCAGAAATATCTTGAATAATATGTCTGCAACTAAACCTTAATCTACAATTCTGACTTGAACGATTGGTAAGTTACATGGTTTGCTTTCTTTGATGTTGAGTTAATACTTGATCGTGATTATTTGAACCTGAATACGAGTTCAATTTCCATGACTTGTATCGTAGTCGTGCAAGATATACTTTATTAGTTTCCATACTTCAACAATTACCGTGATATACGTTATATTTCTGCATATACATGGATAATATTAATACAACAATACTTGCTTTAATTGCTATTTAAATGTTATTAGATACTTTCAGAATTTATCTTTGAATCTATAATTTGGAAAATAATTTAGTCCTTTACTATTAATTAGTCAAACAAGAGTATTTCTTCAGTAACTGAAATTAGTCATTAGATAGATCAAACAATTGTGCTTTATTTTACGAATACCATTTCTCTTTCTAACAAATTACTTAAATTCAATACAAGTTGAAACCTGTGTAAGAAATATATGAAACAGTACTGATTTACAATAAATTATAATGAGACCCGTGCGTAGTCACCTCCACGTGGTGGGTCTTGGTAATTGATATCGTTCTACAAACATTAAAGTTTGTAAAACGTTATCAAGCTAAATTGTAAAACGATAAACTTTAATGTTTGTGAAACGGTATTAAGCTAAGAACTACGCAACCTACAGTTCAATTTAAATCGTGAAAATTTCAGTTTATTCTTTGTTTCACGATCTAAACTGAACTGCAGGTACAATTAGTTGATAAGTAAACTATTGGGCCCCCAGCGGGCCACCGATGGACGACGAGGGATATCGCAGGGACATCGTGGAATGCGTGCATCTTAGTTTTAAGTTGCGTGCGTTTAGTTTTAATTAATTTTAAGATAATTAATATCTGGGACGACGAGGGATCTCGCAGGGATATCGTGGGATGCATGCGTCTTAGCTTTAAGTTGCGTTTAATTTTAAGTTGCGTGATTTCAGTTTCGAGTTGCGTGCGTTTAGTTTTATTAAATTATAAGATAGTATTTGTAAATTCACTGTGAGCGCATTCTGTACAAAGACACGTTTATTACTTGAAACAACAATCCTAGGATGTATGAAGAAGCGATTGAATTTGTATTATAAATCCATTATTGATTTTAATAATAATTGAGGAATCTTTAATTTTAATTTCATGCTCCATTTTCGCCAGACAAATTACTAATACACGAATACACCGTGAAAAGACGATTTAAGAGGGGGAAAAAATAGTATTGCAAGACTCTGTTTTAATTGAGCCACGAATTGAAAGAGAAAGACGCTCAGTGCGATAAATAAAATTGTTTAATTCCCTCGAGGCAACGTTCGCGGTGGACTAAAATTTAATAAACGTCTGTCGATCCGGCGGAAAAAATACGCAACATTTTTGCACTGAGAATTTCCTCAGTCTCTTTTTCCAAATTTACATCGGGATTTGCATCGTCGCTTAGAATTAGGACGTTTTGGCGAAATTTAATTATAATGTAAATTGTTTCAATTGCACAGCTCTGCCTCTATATGCATTCAGGAATATCACGTTCAATGTTCGCTTGTTAAAACAGAACGTTCAAAATAAAGGTGGTAAGAAATGAATTGAAACCACCGTCGCTGAATGTTAATGTTAATTAAAAGAAATTTCAAATAAATCAGAAGAACGAAAGCAAAATGGAAGAAAATAACTGACAACCTCGTTTCTACCTCGTTTTTAGAACTTGAATTGAATTCCGTTTTTATACTATTTATTCGTCGGAAATTCAACTCTTCGAATCGTCCAAGCTAAAACTCGCAGGAAAAAAATTATCTTACAATCATTAGAACAAAATTTTTCTCTCTAAATAGACAACGTAAACTAGATCATTCTCTCTTCAAAAAACAAAAGTGCACGAGTTACATTTTCAGCTCACGAAAAATGCTCTACTCGTCAAAACTAAAAAATGACTAATAGAAGACAAAGAGTGAGATAATAACGCGACAAGGCGGAAATTCAAGAAAGAAATCAGATCAAGATAGAAATTCCCGACTCGAGGAAAGGAATTACTGGATTCACGGACGGTGGACTTTTATCGACAAGGAATATTCATTCTTGTTTTCAAGTAAAGGCAGCAGGAGCCCCAGGGGCCGAGTAGTGTAGTGTGTGCGCTGCGTCTGACACGTGACATGACGCGTGCACCACTTGTTACTCGACCAGAATACTTGATATACTCGATCAGAGAACAAAAGTACCCAATGCGGAGTATATTTTACGCTTTCGATCAAACTGGCACTCCTATCTGTCCGGTGCAGAACGTTACGTAAATTTCATCTTGACGCTCGAACTAGACATTATTCGCCCCTTCGTTTATTTTTAACGAAGAATTATCGAGATCCAGCGAGGAAAGAAGGTCCTGCGTCGAATCCTTCGAATCGATACACACACATATTGCGTTCTGAAACGTAGTTTTTCAGACTCCGTGCAATGTACATGTAGGTTTGGTTTTTTTTTTTTCTTTCGTTGCTCAACAATCATTCTGCCCAGATGTAGAGGGTTACGTTTAATTTTGAAGAGAGAGTATAGTTGTTGAAATGGCAATGTAAAGGCAAGAATTTGTATTTGTTAAATTCTCTGGAATGATGGGAAAATAGAATAGTGATTAGTGCAACTATACTGCGGAATTGTTATTTTCTAACTTTTATGTTTCTTGGTAGCTAAATATGAATGTACAGAGTGATTCACGTAACTTGCACACCTGAAATAACTTTTAAATTGTGCGTCTAATGAACTAATCGCAAGTTATTATATAGTGAATCACCCAGTATAATATTATACAATACATTAATATATCATAGATAATATGATAATTGTTATTATTAATTATTATAATAGATAATGATAATTATTATTATTTGTAATATCAATATCTGTGAAATTTTTAAAAATGGCAAAAGCATATGTTTAATCTAAAAAAAAAATAAATGAGAAGACAATTTAACACTAAAAGACTGATTTAACAATAGAATTTTGAAACTACTCTCTAATAAAAGATAGATTTTATTGTACTCTTCGACTCATTTCTTACCCCTGTTTCGCTCGAATGTCCACGTCATAAGATATTTTAATTTCGAATTTACTGAAAACCTTCACTCGAAGGTGATTCACTGCAACATGCACTTTGCATCTGACTTTATTTACTTCGTTAAAATCTACGACGATGATTAATGGTTTCGAAGTTGAAATTTATTTCTGCAAATGGATCGTCATTCTATAGAGATTTTAATCACGATGATGATACGAACATTCTGTTCGAATTGAGTTTCAATGTTCGACAAAATAATGAAAAATGAATATCGTAAAATTTCACATAGGAAAGCCGGGATTTTCCAGTCGTTGCAACATTCCTACTCCAAACGAACGTAGATGAAATATCTACGAGTAGTTACGATTCACGTATTTTCTTCCGTGAATTTATCGGAGAAGAACTAACCCAACGTGACGAATATTGTGATAAATAATACGAATGATGCCTTGAATATCTTTTCACCGTTCCACGTTAACGTAACATATGGTCCTCTTTTAATTAAACTGCTGAAAGTAATTAATTACAGTATTAAATTTCGCACGCTTCTCGCTGCAGTGCCAGTAAAATCTGGAGAGATTCACGGGCAAAATTCATTAAATATGACGGAGGCAAGCAGAAAGAAATCAATCGAGTTTCCACTTTTGCACAACTGACGCAATAAAAATAATTTCGTTATTGGAATTCACTGCGGCGGTGATACGATTTTGCTAATCGAATAAAGAATGTTTGCAACACTGCAAATATGCAGACAATTGAGTTGGACAGTCAGAGAAGCATAAAAAAGAACCTTTGAGTTAATTTTTTTTTTTTTTGCAAAAGATCCTAAAATCGTTAAAACACATTTATGTGACACGATTAACATCATTGAAACCAACTAACTTCTGAATTACTCTCCAATGAGTATACAAGTCAAATTTCAGTCAAAATAGTATTTCTAGACCGTCATTTCCAAAAATTGACGTATATATCTCTATACTACAGTGGGTACTTTCGATAAGTAACAAAAAATGTGTTTAAAAAAGTGGAACTGCCGCCGTCTAGACACAAATCTTTCAATTCTGATTTATACTTTCTGCAATGGCCACCGGAGAGGATCATCTCTAAGTAAGACACGATTAGCCACAAAAGTTTGGTTCGCTTTGGCGCATGAACGAATCAAAGGGCGAAAGCAATTTCTCGGAACGGGATCGTGCATTGTGCTTGAACGAAGAAGGAGCCAGCTCGTGAAATCTTTCGTTCCCTTCCAAGCAGACTGCAGCCAGGATGTCAAACACATCCGCTGAAAAAGATATTGATCCATTGACAGGACAAACGCGTTCGAATGGGGGAGGTGCGCTGTGCCTCCGTATCCGTCCAGATTGCGATTATCACAAAGGGACTTATGGATTATCGATAACGGGCGAGAATGAAAAGCGGAAACGACAGGTCACCACAAATGGACTCGAGTGGACGCGATTGGAACGTAGATCGATAAATTCCATTTAATTCATTTGAGCGCGCGCCCCGTCGACGAAGATAAATGGGGAAATTTCGTATAAATATTCTATCCCATACTGGCGACAAGATTTCGTGTACACCGGCTTCGTTCATTTGTTTACATTTGTAACGCGATTAATTAACGAAACGCGTTAATCTCTCTCCCCTCGAAAAATTCCACTATGCTGCGAAATTTGCGATTTCCGTGGGTTTGGAAAGTGCGCGGGGTAAATTTTCTTTAGTCGGATGACAGTCCTTTTTATCGTGAGAATTTCGTGGGATTTGCACTGGTTCAATTTTAATATTTATACTAAATATTTTTTATATTATATAAGTATTTTTTATATTGTGATTATATTATATAATTAATATAAATATTTTTTTATATTATAATTATATTATATAATTAAAATAAATACTTTTTATATTATAATATAATATAAATAGTTAATACAACATAATAGTATAAATACTTTTCATATTATAATTATATTATATAATTAACATAAATATTCTTTGTACTGTAACATTCTTATATGTAATTATTTCGCATTACTTATTTTAATTATCAATTTAATCCATTTAATCTATGTAAATAAATATTTTCCAATTGCACGCGTACTCTATACAATCGTCGGCGCATCAATACTTTTCCCCGCTTTCAAAAGCGATCTTCACCACGTACACGACCAAAATCATGCCGAACGCCAACCTCTGAACTGACCTAACGAATTAGTATTCGAAAAGACACAGGAGAAGCAGAAAGGTAGCGGAGAATCGATCCGTCAGTTCTGCCACGCTCGCTCGCTCACTACCCAGGGAAGAATTATCAGAACGCCAGCGAAAACTCGAAACTCGTCTGGCTACACAGCGGGGATAAGTTCGAACTTATTCTCTTGGTTGTTGCACACAGGATTGCGCGCAGTGATCGGGATAGCGGATCCGCAAGCGGAATCCAGATCGGAGCCGGGTGAGCCTCGCTTGTCAATCCGATAATTAGCTTGCGCGCCACGTTTTTCGAGCGGACCTGATCGAATTCGTACGCGTAAGAGCAACGGAGCGTACCGGCGTCCGACCAATCTTGCGAATTCATAATGGATCCGGCATTCGGGACACGTGCACCGCTCACGTAAGCCGTGACAAAATTATGTACTACAACGGCTGCTTTCGCCGGTGCGTTTTAAACACGACCTCCAAACACACCCCCCACCTGGACCTGGACAGGAAATTACCTATCGCGCGTATAGGGGTGATGCTCACGCTCCGTATCGAAATTTCACACGGGATACCAATGTTTGCAAATAACAGCGTGTTTTACCGCGAACGGGACGATCATTCGACTGCGACGGATCGTCGTTGTATGGAGTAAATTGTAGACCTTCAGAGTCTAAACGGGAGTAAAATGAAAGTATTGCAACCCCTTGGTTACCATTTTTCTAGTTTACTTCATTCACGAATTTAACGTAAACGACGCACGAGTACAGTAGCTGTATTAACAAAATCTGAAAATGTACATGGAGTGATATAAATGTATATTTGGCAAGACATTGAAATGTAAATGGTAAAATCCTTAAATAGAATAAATCCTAAAATATATATTTGCATATACATTATATATAACTGGAAATAGTAAAATACGAAAACAGAAAAGAATTTATCATCGAGCTGAGCTCACGTTTGCAATAAATATCTCTTTCTACTTGTGTTTTCATCGATATAATTATTATATGAGTGTGTATATTTTATATATATATATATATATAAATAAATAAATGTAAGTTCAAAATATGTGCATAATATATTCACAGGACGCTTCTCTACGTATTCGAATACTCTTGAGGACTACTGTACGTGGCCAATTGCATGAAAGGAGTTTCTGACTTAGGGAAGGGGTATAATGTTTGTATTTTTAATCCTCTCATTTCCCTGTAGTTGTACAACTACAACTCGTCGTAACGAAATTTTCGACGAAAATAGCAATAGCTGTTTGCGAATAACACTGCATTCACGCGTATTCTATGAATACGACGGTTTGGACATGTTGGAAAGGAGCGTTGGTTTTCAGAGATTTATGAAAGAGCTTTCACGCGAAGCTTATTATCTCAACACTCGTACGACTACATTGTCAAACAGGATTACGAAGAGGGGCGTGAGCGTGTTTTTAAAAAGCCACCCTGCCTCGCGGCAAATCACAAAGTCATAAAATTTCAACGACTTCAGTCGCAAATCTTTCGAACAATAAATATACGCAGTCGTTGTTTCGTTTTGTGTGAAACGTTTTTTTAAAAGGAACATAACTTGTGAACTGCAATTCCGCGCTAAAACAAAATGGGAAACGCTTGCAACTGTTCGACGATATTTCGAATACTTTCTCGTACAGTTACCAGACTCTCTCTGTGCCATAATTGCGCAATACAGCCCTTGGCGATTGAATTCAAGTTGTTGGACGTAATAACGTTGTATACTTTGGAATTCTATTAGAGTCCTCTATCGCTAAACCAAACTCCACTATACGATTAGAAACACTTGGTATTTTTAAGAAACAGAATTTAGTGTTTCAATTTCCAGTATTTCGGAGTGACTCGCTTTCTTGCCAAACTGTATTTATTTTTTTTTTTTTTTTTTTTTTTGACGTCGTACGACGCAAAATTTTGATCGTAGAACGAACTTGCGCGTAAAATCGTAAAATTTTGGATACTTTTGTTATTTCGGAATACTTTTGTCCATCCCATGTCAAATTCATTGCTTCTCAGTAAAAAGTGTTCACTCTCGAGATCGATGGAGTAAATTTAATCGCACTTGAATTCATAGATTTTCAGATGAAAGGTAAACTGAAGAAAGCTTCAAAGGTTCAACTAATTATTACCATTAACAAGGTTTATGACGAGTCTACGATGCGATACGATAAATCGCAAAATTAGATCACTTCAACAGTCTAACAAAGACCTCTTTCATTCTAACATCTGATACAATATCTCTGACTAATAGCTACACAATTATCCTATTGTTTCGGCAGTGAATCCCGTTAATTCAAAGTACACAATATCTCTGATGCTCTATCGGACTCAAAGCGTAACTTCCTTTGAATGGGATCGTCGTTTCGACATCCTCTGTCTTGTTTGAGATTACTCAGAACGACACGACATCTTTGACCATTTTGTACAGTTCCTTCTAACGATGGAAGTGACAATTAACTTGAAATCAAAACTAACTGCGTTCGACTATTTATATAATTTTCTCTATTATATATGTTAATTAATTTCTCTATTAGATAATTATATCATATTGTATTATAGTATATTATAAAAATAATATAACATTAATATTATAAAATTAGAATTTCATAATTTGAAGCTCAATTATCCTTAAAATCAAATACAAAATTCAACACAGTTTTGATAAAACCAAGACCCAGTAAAAATTCCTTTTTTTTTTTTTTTTTTTTTTTTTTTGGTAAAACGCACTAAAATGCAACGTTCCGATTAAAACATATAAGATATAAAATAACATAATAATATAAAATATAAAAAAATACAAAATAATAATCTCTACAAATCGAAAGCACAACACGTATTGATATACCGTCGTTGCATGCACCTGTCATCGTCGTTTGCCAAATAAATTCATCGAATTTACTACGAAAAGTCTGGCAAGAATCGTCGCGAAGATGTCACGTGGCCCATTGTGATACTTCTTGCGAACGAATGACCATTCGCGACACGTAATATAGGTCTGGCGTATAAGTTACGAAACCGAAGTGAGCAATAACCAATGAAACGAAATCGTCTCGTACTGTTTCGTATTCACGGTGCTCGAACACCATCTCATAAACGTGCGTGCCGCATATAAAGACGGATGAGAGACACGGACAAAAGCCACAGTCAAATTTTTCGTATCGAAGTCAACAGTGTTGGCCGGCAATAATGTGGAGAACGGTAACGAGACACACTGGATTCGTTATGCACGAGGGGAATGATTAACCATTAATCGTACTTTGATCTCATTGAACACTCGAATCGAGACCGTTCCGTTCGTATATTTGCACCACGCGTCATTAACCCTTTGTAACAACGTTTGGCTTCTGAAATTTGCATATCAATGAAATCTATATTTTCTGAAGTATTCTTTTTGGTAATTTATGGTTTCATCGTTGTATCGGTTCTATTCGTAGCATAGCAGTGACTAGTGATTTCTGGACTGCTGCTTTTGAACGTGTAATTTCTTGTTGCGTGAGTATAGAAAACCAGAGAATTGATGTAAAATTAATTAAAATTAAATTTTTGCAATATCTTTCACGATTTGTCTAGCTGTTTTTTCTTCTTTTGTTAATAAGTTGATTATTTTTTTTTTGAGGAAAATGGAAATAAAGTATTATGTCGAGGATACTTTTATAATCTCTGAATATACCACTTTCTATAATATTTTATGTCGAATGTCTCTCTTAACGCGCAATGCAAAAGTTTCAAGTGGACAAGATGATCTTTATTTATGAACAAACTGAAATACACAGTTCCACGTACACACATAAATCAATAGTACTCTTCGAGTCACAGACTGAATACATGAATTCACGTAACCTATGAATTGAAATATAAAATATAGAGCTGGATAAAACAATTTTATTAAGGAAAAGCTTCTTTTCGTCATATTGGACGTTGAAAACAATAACCACCTCGAATTTTAATAAATCGTAATGATTTTCGAAAGGAATAAAAAAAAAATACATTCGACTAAAATTTTTCAACAAACGACACTTAAATTATGAACTTTTTATCTCCATTTTACGGTTCATTTCATTGTAATAATTGTATTACTTTGGTTACTAAAGAATACTTCATAATATACTTTGCTACGATCTACTACAATTATATTTCATTGGTACCCAAGATACAGATGTGCTTTTACTAACATGAAATATTTATTCGTTATCCTACTAGATTTAAAGTCTTTAGATCCTCATTTTATAACACCCTGTATGCTTAACTTATTCTCAATTTATAAACAAGCCAATCAATCGAGCGACAAATTTTGTTAACATTTTGTATAAAAGTCTAATCAAGGGACAGCTTGCTTTTCTCTTCGAAAAAATTCAGACACGTTCTGTAAATTCTGTAATTCTTCAGAATGTCACAAAGTATATACGCTGGCGAACTTATTGCTCGATTATTTCCATTTAAACGTCGAATCACCAGCACAACTAAGAAACCCGTTTATTTCTTCTAATCGTCGAACACCGAAGGCGCACGATCAATTTAGACAATCACGATGATCGTTCCGAGCCGGTTTGGTGGCAGCAACGACCGTCTGCCGCTAACGTTTCCTTCGTCCGGCATTTCCGGGAACGCGGCCACCGCCGAAAGGACAACAGGAAAAGCGCGCGACAGCTAAGCCATTAATTGCTTTTCCATTTTCCAGCTGACCCTCGTGCTTCTCTGTATCGGACTAGCAACGTCAGATTTATCGCCATATAAACCAAGGGGATGGCGTCCTAATGGTCAACGCTTTAATCCCGCCAACAATCGATTGCATGCGTATTACGGGCCCCCCGGATTACCAGCCTATGAACCTCCGTACTCGACAAGCCACCCCCCAATTTTCACCACCACCACTGCTTTGCCGCCGACGACGACAACGACGACGACGACGATGAAAACCACAACGACCCCGCGAACCAGGGAACCAACGACACCCACTGTCAACCCAGAGGAGGATTTCGATTCGAATCCAGCGCTGGCCATCGCCAACTCCTTCGCCTTTAATCGGCCTGTTTACATTTACAACACCTTCCCGTTCTTACCTGGACACGTGCTGGTCAAATGAGTAACTACGAGGCGTCGTTTGTCGAACGGAGGACGCACGTTGCACGTTAGTTTTTAAAGCGATTGAGAGAAGTGAATTTTTTTCCATTTCTTTTTTTTTTTTTTTTTTTTTGTAGTAGGTTCGAAATGGAAAATTACTAATTTTATTATTTAGCAGTGGGAGCATTTGTTTTTCTGCAATACAAATAATATTGCGGGGGTGATCACTTTTGAAAACTATGACAGTCTTAGTGAATGGATGACCAATGGATGGCATTGCTATCCTAGTAAATAGCCAATTCTCCCATTGATTCTACACAAGTCTGAGCATTTTGAAAATTTCTACCGACGTGAATCTTGATGTAAATTAACAAACACCTTACTGTTGTTCCTAATGATTAGAGATGAGAACGTTTTAGGTATAGAAGACGGCGATCGTAGATTGGTGCATATAAAATATTATTTTTCTATGCTAGATTTTAAGTTAAAGGGGATGTTTACTTTGACAAAATGAAGTGTGTTTATTATTAAAGCGATTAATTTTGTTTCAAACGCCTGCATCACAGTTGCATCGTTCCCTTGTCCTTTATCACAGATTCTCTCGCATTTTAACGAAAAGACATCGACTGGAATATTAAACTTTGATTCTCTGATAAGTTCTTCTGGCGTTTACAACGTCCATTGTAATGCAACAAGATTAATTTCTACTTGTTTACTATGCCAGTTGTTTAGTCTGGCGCAATCGACTACTGCGAAATTAATCAGAATATATTTCTACTTTCACTAATCAACTCTACATATACATACAACATCTGCGAATAATTCTGAAACTGAGCACGTATTAAAAATCCTTGAGCAACCTCTAGGTAAAGAAAAGAACAGGAATAACAGTCAATCTGAAAAAATAACTTCAACAGATGCAATAGTACAAGGAAATAAAAGAGACTAGAGAAGAATGAAAAAAAAAATAAAGAGGTTTCGCGTCTCAATGGAATTTTTAAACTATCTCCGGCCTGTATTATTCAAGCTATGCTCCCTTTTGCAATATCTATGGTAAAGGTAAAAGAAGAGGAATAAAATGAACCGAGAAAATAATAAAACGACAGCGGCGTATCGAAGAGAACAGGCGAATGGGGGAAGATACGGAGATCAATATGGTTAAACGATGGGGATCTTTAATCCCTAGTTAGTGCGTCTATGATTAAAGCTGCCTATAATTAGATTTTACCACAAACAGGGGGATATTTGGTATTAGAATGCAGGATCTACATATTGGAATCGATAGGAAGATGGGGAACTTGGGGAATAGGATCCTGAAAAGCCCCTTAATGGTTGAACGCGGATGCCGCAACGACAGTATAATCCTTCCTGCGCTAAGACATCTCGTGACGTTGTCCTAGCTTTGAAATTTAATTCTTAGCTTAAAGAACAAACACGGGACGCCTCTTTCGTTTATTAATTTCGTTAAAGTATCAGAGTTCGTAGCTCCGTTTCTTTCCGGGGAGAAAAGAAATTTTTCGTTGCAGTTTCATCGGACAACATGGACAAATTGCCTGTCTATTTGTTCACGTTTGCTTCTATTCTGTTCGTTACGTTTTGTCAATACCGTCACTACGATTGTTCACGCATAATTTTAATTTTGACTTAATTTAAAAATGGTACGATTGAATCTTACACGCACCAACCTAACGTTACAAGTCTACCGCACAGAACGTTTATCGAAAATTACTTTCACTGATATGACTTGACGCGAAGAAAAAAATAGATGTATCGACTTAGAAATGAAAATACCTTTGTACTCTTAAAGATCAAATATTCTTCCATCTCAAAAATCTTCAATGTCCGTCTAATTAAAAATTCAACACGAATCACTGAGATATACGTCACTTTCTAATCCAGGTCAACATTGTGCTTAACATATCACCCGAGCGTGGATTTAGAGCGTGTTGATTTATCGCTGTTGCCCAAATGTGTGTATACGTTGAAATTCGCGCCAGTGTCCTCGATTGTGGGCGATTTTAGGCGCGTATCGAATGAAAAAGAATAAAGAAAAAAGAAAGAAAGAAAGACGAGTTCGAGTAAAAAGTACTTAGGTAAAAAAAAAGAGAGCAAACCCTATGTCGATATCCAAACACCGTGTCCCTTCCGTATTTGCTCTCTAAACAGGAAATTGAAAGGTACGAACGCGAGATAAAAGGATTAACAGCGATTAAACCCGTGGCCTCAGTAAACTTTCACTCGCGGCTAATGCGTCGCGGCTCCCTGTAAATTTGGGCAATTAAGTTGGAAATTTAGACGACTGGAACACCCACGGTCACGATTCGGGCAACAATTCGTTTCGCGTTGCATCGCCGATAACAGCCACGCCAGATAAAAACCGGTAACGACGCTTTGAAAACAGAGAGAATCAACGTCGTTTAAACAGAGCGCCGGGAAGCTTTGAATGCAAATTAAACGGCATCGCGGTACGGGTTTTAATTTCAATACTAATTTCGCTGGAAATTTTCACTGGGGAGAATGTTGTTTGCTTTTTTTTTTTCTTCTTTTTTAATTCTCGCACACGTCGAACGATATAAAGTTTTCATTGATTACATCTGATCAGTAATTAATTAACAAACGTAACCTTCCCTTTTATTGTCGTTTTCTTTTTTTCTCAATCTCGTAGACAATTTTTTCAATGTCGTGGACACGACTTTTATAGATTATTTCTCTAGATATAAATTCTCTAGGTGGCCCTTTAATTTTTATGTCTCAATCTCGTATTCGTTTTAAGAAACACGTTCAACGTGAGACTGGGATAATGAACATTTTTTTCATGTTTTGCGCTATTTTTTATATTATTATATCAGCGTTGATATTTATTTATTATGATCGTTTTCTGTATTGAAAAAATTCTCGAATACGTATATGAATAACCAGTAAAAAAGAAGAAGGAAAGAGAAAAAAGTGAAGGAAGCTTTGAAAGGATCAAGAACTACGAGGAAAGCCGGACTGAACAAAAAGAAATTAAATGGAAATGAGAAATATCATGAAACGTGGAAAAGATTCAAGGGAGACGAAAAAAAATAGAGAAACTCCAGGTAGAAATGGATGCAACAAAAGAGTGTCCGTGAATGGTAAAAAGGATTAAAGAAAATTGAGGCGAGTGTGTAGAAAGTTGCAAAAGATTAAAGGAAACTGAAGACACTTGAATATAAGAGAGCTACGAGGGAATTTGAAAATTCGATGAAATTGAAAAAGGAATTGGAAACAAAAAGAAGCAAACAAATATCGAGCAATTCCACTGTAAAATGAATTTTCGTCGCAGCTCTTTTAAAAGAATCTGGCGAGAAACAAATGTTAAACGAACGGAACAATTTTCAATGGGATGATAAAAATCACGTGATAACAGCGAATGAATTCTTCTTCGATATGCAGATGCATATCTTTCACTCGTTTCCCGTTAGATCTTTATCAGTTTGATATGGAACAACATGACACGAGCGTATGAAAATCGAAGATGCATTTCGAGGAAATAACTACCTAATACATCTCCAAGGAAACAGACCGGGAGTTATATTTATTCTTACGCGAAGGAGTACAATGATCTGACAGTTTTGTGAAAAGACGGAAATAGCACATCGTATATCCTCCTAGCAAGGAGCGTGCATATACAATGCAGCAGCATCGACGTACTGTACACTTATTCTCTTCCTGCACGCTGCATTTTACTATGCATCTGAAGAAGCGACATCCTTCATAAAAAAAAAAAAAATTTCCCCCCCTTTTGAAAAGTGGATTATTTCGAAAAAAAAAAAAACACGTTTATTGGTATCCCCCAAAAATTACATAACATTAAAAATTAATTTGTCAATGCACGAAGACGAATTAATTCGTCGATTTTTTAAATATTGATTTTTTAGTAACTAGTAATTCTGCCTTTACTTTCTTACGTGTCGTTCGATCTCTATCGAAATTTACAAAATCTATCAATGTTTGTAATGGATATTACTTTTAATGATTAACAGAAGTCTCTTATCGTTGAAATAATTCGAATTGGTTCCTTATAAATTAAGAAGCGATCTGATTTAACGGATTAACATTTCACAAGGGTTTGGTTCATTCAAATCATTATCTTTATAACATTCTTATTTCTTTATTTCTTTTTCTTACGTGATTTGACAATATTCTAACTATCCTATGTACAATATTACGAGAAAAATAGCATTCTTTCTTTGTTAACATTGATATATATAGAGTACTCTGTACCATCAGTTGTTTTATGGCCAACAAATTGCTATGTATAAAAAAGAGGTCTGTAAGTTGGATAAAACCTTGCCAATTATTTAATCGTAATGTCGAACAGAGGGAAAATGATCGAATTTTTCAAGTATATACATACACCAAGAATAGTGATTAGATTACAAAACATGTCCTTCTAATCGATCCATTAATTGACCAAATGATTAAAGTGACTCGTAAGAAAAAAAGAAATTATTACGCAAAGTACTAAAATCTTTTGTCGGATATGAAATAATCAAATTTTTAACTAATATAAAACTATGATCGTCGTGCCATCTAAAACACTCTTATTAGAATTATTGTTTCAACTTGTAACAACGATATATCTATGCTTTTCATTGCAACACTTGACACAGCATTTATTGATAATGAAAAGGGTTTCTCTTCAAAGAAATCTATTCTTACAACGAAAAAGAAAAATGTTAAGAGCAGAGTGGATAAAACAGAGATACTATGCGAAAAGAGCATCATGATACATCGTCATTTTATCAATTATTAGCAAAAAGTCGAATTTCAAAATGAGAAATATCACTACGCCGTTCCTACTGTGAAATAAAATAATGATGTTTCGAAACTTAAAATGCTATCGTATCGTAATTGGCAGGTAAAAATAAATGTCGAACGTTTCAACTCTTTCTACAATTAATTCTGAGAACACTTTCATCGATAGACCACGTTAGTCCTTTGCCACTGCGTCTTTTGTACAAGTTCATGCACGCGTGAACTGCGTAAGATAAAAGTAAAAAAATAAACAGAATCTGATACACTTACGCAGCAAACGCGACGCGATTACGAACATGCGATTGAGTACATTAATCGAAAAATATCGAGGCTACTTTTTTTTTTTTCTTTTCATCCTTACTTATCAGCCCTTCTGTTCTGAAAATATTGACTTGATCGGTATTGCTTGCTAAGTAGAGACAAAAGAAACTTTGAAAACCGAGAAACCTTGTCTCTAATTCGATTCAATTTCTCCTGGTAAATTCGTCGTAAACGTGCTAAAAAAATACTATCTCCTTCAACGACTACAAAAACCTAGAAACATTCGTTGCTAGAGAAACATCGAGAAACTGATATTTACGCGATGCCAAAGACAGTGGCCCTCGGATCTATTGATCACCGTCGCTGCTTCGCGAATACACTTTTAACCCCTTGCTTTATTTATTGTCCTAATTATATATATTTGAAACCACTCTGACTAAAGAGCCTGGCTCTGACTTGCAAAATTCCGAATTGCTCGGTGCAAAACGTGCGTAAATAAAATCGTCTGATTCGTTCTTTCAACTCGAAGCTTGCGCCAAAAGCATGCAATCTCGGGTGTTCTTCCAACTTGCGAAATTCAGGATTGTTCGATCTCACTTCGAGTTGCGAACAGAGTGTTAACAGTATTGTTAAGAAAAAAAAAAAAAAAAAATACACGATAAAATATCCTCGCGATGCAAGGAAATCACAATGAAATCGACAGGCGAGATCTCGAAACAGCGACGCTTACGTATCTGCAAACAAGCACGTGAGCTGCGTCGACGATCGTAGCATCCTTTGGAAACGGCCGGAAGCTGACCAGTTCTCACCATGGAGCAATGGCACGTTCTCCGAGTGTCCGTAACGATCGGGACATCCGATCCCGTGATCCTGACATACTACACCCTCGTGAAATCCGTAATACTCTGACGAATGTTGGCTGTGGACGGTTGGACACGTCGTCTTGCAGCTTGATTGCTCGTGTTTGAGAGCTGTCACGAAACACGGTGATAGAAAGCCGATGCCCGAACAGCCTGCGGATCGTAAGTGAGACACTGTTGCAAACGAGAAAAGGAACCAACCGTTGCGTGTGAACGACGATTCAGAGCGAGTTTGCAGAAGTATTTACAAAGGGAACGGTGATGCTGGTTAGAGCGTTGATGCGAAACATGTGCAAGGTGTTAGCTGATAGTGAGAGTAGATACCTTCACCTCGAGATGCCGAGAAGGTGAATGATGTTTCTACAGTCAGGAAACGTTCGAAATGTGGCAAGGAGACGATTCTACGTGAAGTAAATAAAAAAATGTAGAATAAAGGTTTGAAACTTTGCCCTTTTTTGCTAGGAAATTGATACACTTCTCGAAACACGATGTTTTTGAGCGAGGGAAAAAATTTCTACATTTTTTTATAAATCTAAGCGACTACTAATGAATCAACGTATCGTTTCACACGTTTTTATACAGTGATAATAAAATGTTTGGTCGTAAGAATCGATTCTATCTGTCAGACCAATGGAGATGTTTTCATACGTCTTGCTCATTCGTTATCGAATTGTGTCTCTTTACAAAATGTAGAAAATATAGAGAGTAAAATGAAAATTTCATGAAACAAAGAAATGAATTGTCCAGTAATGAAAAAAAAGTAGGACAAAGAAAATGAAACGAGAAACAAAAAGTTCTACTTCTGTTTAAACGATAATTTATGGATAATTCTAAAAAAAAAAAAAAATTTATAAGAATATATTCTATTGTACACATAAATAGTGAAATATTTCTAACAAATAACAGTGTATAAATAAGAATTGAGAGAAACAAGAACTGCGATACAAAAACTTAAATGGAAGCAAATATGAAACCTTTCCCATGGTTTTGATGTATAGTATCGATTCTAAAAAAGAATATCACTGCTTTTTATTAACACGTTCCACATCGAAAACACAACGTTCAGGTCAGTGGAAGCAGTGTTTGACCCAAACTGGTTATTACTACTGCAAACGTTTTACTGTGTCAGTGTTTCTCAAACGGAGGATATTCTCATATGATTTACAATCATTTCTTTCCAATAATACGTACAATAGTACAATATAATATGTATATTGCACAAATGAAAATAAAATTCCAAATGAAATTTCTGCACTAAGCTGAATGAATGAACAAAAGTTTCTTGCGAATAAAATGCTCTTCTCATCGTGAAATTAACCACTACCACTTTTAAGAAGAACAATTAACTACAATTTCGTCTTTAATACGTAAAAAACAAGATATTCGCGGAAAAGTGAAGGAATTACCTCTATGAGAAAGTAAACACTGACTATGAATAGCACTATAATGGATGACAGAGTTGTTGTCATATCGCAACGAGCCGACGCGTAATTAAACTGTCAACGCAGGGTGCAATAAGTAATTAATTGTTGCAAGGTTGCATTACTCTGATTAATTCGAATCACCGGGTTAATCTTTGTTACATATGGCTGAACAGAGAGAAAAAAGAAAAAAACAAAACGCACCATACGAAATGCACAAAAGTTAAAGAACATTTAATAACGATATTAAAATACGATTCGATAAGAGATTTCCTCCTTTCTGATTTAACTTTTACATTTTAAAAGCAATTTCATTTGCCACCCATTCGATTACTGTGACAAATCAAATTTCGCTAAATCCACGAATGCAGGAAAACGAATGCAACATCTCTTCGTTTCTAGAATTTCTAGAATAATTTTCAATCACCGTCCCCCGATTTTGTTGAAAATTGACGCAGACGTGTGGCATGCAAAAGGAATCGGTGCGTTTTTGGTGATGTATGCGTTGTATCATGGAAGCATGCAACGAGTGCAGTGTCAACAGATAGAAATTAAACAAAGAAAAAGAAAGAAGAAAAAAAAACAAATAGAGGCAAACGAAGTCTGAGCAAAATGCGCAGATGTGTAATATCTCGAAATATTGAATTTATTTTACCAAGTGCTCTGTCCCCCTCGACAGCAGACGTGATTCGTGTATTATATTATCCGAAAAGCTTTCCGTGGAAAGTTTCAACCGCCTTCGTGAAAACAGTTTACAAACCGACACACGCACGTGTTTCGATACCACATGGAGAAACAAACTCTGTTAGTTAGATATGAATAATGCACAAATACCTGTTTACCGACCATTCTGACAAGCTTTATCCTCTGTACCGCTGCTAATAGTTTGCTCTTCGTCCTTCACGAACTTTATTAGGAACATTGTGAGTGCTCCTACTATCGGTGGGATACCCGCTAAGAAAAAGGGTATGTCATAGCTACCTGTGTGAACCAAAAAATATGGAATAAATTAGACGTACATTGTCTCTCGGCAAGTAGATGAAAAAAATGTTTTAAATATTTGTTTCAGCTGTTTGAATAATTGTTTCAGATATTTGACAAATTCTACGCGGCTTATAGCACATGCTCGAAGCGGCGGACAGTAGGTTTACGACGCGGGGATTGTTATAGAATTTTTTTCGAGTTTCACTTTGCGCTAACAAGTCGATAACAATTGACTGAACCTTATCCGCCTCGTAACCCTTGTCAGCCTCGTTCGAACTTCCAAGTCTCGGGACGCGTGCACCCTGCAAGGTTGTCCAGTCCAGAAGATCAAGAGTCAAACGATTAGAAAAAAGGACAACCATGCTCTCGGTTCTCAATACAAAAGAGTCGAGATCGATCGACGAGAGAAATTTTTCAATCGCGCGAGCACGAAGATCACACCGTGTCATTTTACGCGAACACTACAAAATCTAACACGGTTGATCATCTCGACGATCATTTTATGAAAGTTTATAAAGCATTGTAAAAGTCTCGATTATACTTTTGAAGTACAACTTGAACTATTTGTTACACAAGAATCTCGGAAGTAAATATCGTATTAATTTTTCGCAACATGGGAGAATATAATACTATTTAATTAATGTACCAACTGGGAATTTTCTTACGGTGAAGCAAAACGAATTATTGAATTACCGGTATGATCGTACAGGAGACCAGCAATGGGCGGTCCCACGGTTAAAGGTACAGAACACATGCCCAGTAAGAATCCAATGGCCTGTGTCGCTCCTTCTCGACCGCATATATCGAACGCAATGGGGCCCAAAAGGGATATGAAACAACCATCGAATAATCCCATGGCCAAAGAAATGAGCAGCAACAGTATAAACGAACGCGTAACGGGGAGTAACATTGTAAGAGCACCGATGCTAAGGAACGATATCTGGAATCATTCGAAGCAAACGAATACCCAGAATCAATAAAGTACTTGCTCTAAAAGTTTTCTTTGCATCAAAGAAATAGTTGGATCATGTAAGATATTGTTATTTTTTACATGTACCCAAATATACATTCGGCAAAATATGTTCGAAAGACAATATTTATTAAACAAATTTCTATTTCTAGCCCTTCGGCGATTTTAATACTCTCCCAGCGCTTTTTGACATTGGAACGAACATTGCTCGAACAAAGGCCAAAAGGAATCAACGATTTACCTGCTGCAACAATATTCTATTCACTTTCGGCAGATCGGCGATATATCCAAAGAGAAGTCGACCGATGCCGGAAGTGATGCCGATGCACATGATCGGTAGCTTGCCGTCAGAATCCTTGAACACCGTCTCCACAAATTTCCCTATGTGAACGTACGGGACGAAATACCTGAAAGGAACGTTAGTCACTTAATACTCGTCACTTTAGCCGCTTTCGCCCGCAGTTGTTTCTTACAACGACACCGGGGCTTGTATTACAAGCCCCGTGTAACTAGATTGTTAAGAAACAAGTTTTCTTTCGCAACCGTGCACGCCATCGCGACGTATCGCCGGCTCCCAATGCCAACTGATTGTCAAATTTTTAACTGACAGCCTCGATTGTCTCAGTGTTAACGAGTGGTCGCGGATCGATAATCGAAACGAACGACTCAACGGCAAGATAAAAACGAAATCACACGCGAGCTGAGGATTGCTGGGGCTCGCGTTGCGGAGAAAGCGTTCGTACGTGTTAAGATGATTGCTCGTTTAGTAATACTGACCCGAACAAAGCGAGTGGAATCGAGCTAGCCCACACCACGTATCGTTTCTTCCTCCAAATCGAGACGTTTATCACTTGTTTCAGGCAGGTTTTGAAGTTCGACTTGGATTTCAGTTGTTCCTGTGACACCGGGGTAACTGGAAGAATTGTGATTACGACTTTTGCGGCTTTTGTCTCGACTTTATTTACTGACGAGATAAAGAAATAACTATAACCAATAGCCTGGGACGACAAGTAAGACAAATTTCTTAATTCAGGTTTCATTTCTTTAACTATGAAAAATTAAAAATTTTTTAAGTGTCTGAAAAGTGTCTCTGCAGTTTTATCGATAACTTATTTTTTGGAAGGTAATTTCGTCGGGAGAACGGATCGATCGAAAGATCATCATTGGAGAAATATCAACGCCTAACGCCTGCGCGTAACGAAATATCTCGTTTTCAAGTTTCTTCCGTGCGCGAGAGGTGGCCAACGTTACGCAAGAGTTGCGAATATAAATAGAAAGAAAGAAATATGAGGTGAAAGAGCAAGAATGCAACGAACAGCAAAGGAAATCAGACTTACGTGGAATCGGTTTGAAAAGAATGGCGCAAGCCATGACAATCGCTGTGAGCATGGCCAAGAATCTCAACGTTCCATCCAGGCCGAAACGGCGTAGTATGGCTTGCATCAAATACGGCATTAGAGTGGTAAATACGGAGCTTCCAGCCGTGACGATGCCATTGACCAAACCCAAGTATCTTTTAAAGTAATGCCCCAGGATTGCTAGACTCGGCGTGTAGGCAAGACTAGCACCAAGCCCGTACATCACTCCATAGGTCAAATATAGTAATGACACCTGAAGCACAGCGATTCCAGAAATAACTACAGTTGATTATGACAACGGGAATACCAGGCTGTAACACATCGTGTAATAACGTCTCTTTGTGAAAGTGGTACTACAACGTTCAACAGCGTTAATGTTTCGTATCGCGGTCAATTTTCCCTGCTAAATACTGTTCAATCCTGTTACGATGCTCCACCAAGAAATAAATTATTCTCCTTGACAATGTAGAGGTAAATGATTCATTTAAATGAACTATGTATTTACGAATTACATCGCGATACATCGGATACAAATTTCTATACGATACGTTTCGGACATGAGGATTTTAATTATGCAAGCGATATGATGGACGAGTTTGTATCCAATTCGTAATTGAATGTAATAATGATAACAAACGGGAACAGGAAAATGCAGAAACTAATTACAAAAGTCCCCAACAAATTGAAATTTTATGCCGCCTTGTATAATGCAAATTCAATTAATGACAAATTAAATTAAACGTCGGTATGGAGTCACGAGGTGACGGTGGAACAATTTAGAAAAAAAAAAAAAAAAAGAAAGAAATTACCTGGCTAGAAAATAGTGAGGATAGAAGCATACCACTGGACGCGAGAGCACCGCCCAAAAACGTGGTCATCTGAATGCCAATTTTATCGGTGAGAATGCCAGAAATCGGTGACAAAAAGAACGTTGTACCGATGGTCAACGACCCTACCAAGGCTGAAACAAAGGCACGACCGCTTTCCACAATTCTCTGACAACTTTTTAACAACTTCGACAAGTGTGAAAATGCTTCAAAGTTCTATGGAACTTTCACTATTTGAACCATGTGACAGAGATTTTAATTTAAATACAAATACTATTTTTTATTCTTTCCTTTTTCTTAAACGATACAAAAACTTGTATTCTCTTTGGCTCGTCGATTTATTTGCAATTATTTTTCGTACACGTACACGTGTCGCAATTCCATTTAAAGGAAATAGTATCAGAAAGAAACAGGATACAAAACGTTCTCAAAAAGGCGTTGTATATATACATATATAATAGAATATTTGAATAGCGGAATATCCCGATATTTGTAGAATATTCGAACGATGGAAATTCTGCTAACAAAAGTTCTATCACGCTCACGATGTACAGCGAAACGATTTACTTTGATCTTGATATTGGTTACTTTCAAGCTTTTTCTACTGTGTACTAAATTCCATACAGTACAATGAAACGTATTTCGAATAAAACAGAATAAACAGATTTTTCTCATTAGATCTTAACCCAGTTGCGTCCTTTGAGTTGTTTTTTGTATCATTTTTATTTTCAATCTCTAATATAATAATTTTTTTCTTAGATCTTAGTTATCGTTTGTTGAAACGAGATCAAAATTGGGACGTAAAAATAATGAGAGCAATATTAAAGAATTTCTACCAAATATTTCACAAATGCTAAAAGATTGTTTTCAATTGGACGAACTAAAATAAAAGTTAAAGATTAATATAAAAATTTCAACTGACAAATAACCTACTGTAATAACGCAAAAATATCAAAGAGTATACATAAATTCTGTCAAAATTTTAGAATAAATCAACGTTTAGTCAGACCGAAGTAAAAATATTCGCAGAGATATCGAAATGCAAAAGTATAAACGAAATGAACGCGAATAAATATAGCATCAATAAGAGGCAAGAATAATCATTTATCCATGATCTTAAATGTCATTGAGAGTTCGTATTGTTTAGTAAAGATCTAGTTCTACTTTCAAGAGTAACTACCCCTAGATTAATATTATTTGACCCTCGTTACTATTAATGCTCATGTAATTGCCGATTAATTTAGATCCAGGTTGTCCAGGGCATTGACTCTACGGATGATTAGTCCGATCGATCAGTTTAATTGATACGCCACCCGAAGTAACTGTTCCATACTTCACTTAACAATAATTAAGTCTCAGAAAACATCAATAGAATTTAGTTTTGAAACGTCGAATTTAGGCCACGGACGAATTAACGATCCAATTATACCGTACGCCGTTCTTATTAGAACGTTCATTGATCATCTATTGCTTGATTTAACTTATTTGTTAATTCATCCAAATGCACATTGAGTGATGCATAGATAGACTTTATTTTTATTTAGTGCTCATAAAGAGAATACGATCCTGTTTCTTTCGTTTTATGATTGATTAAGAATTAATTTACCCGACAGTAATTGACGTAATTTGTGCAAACTAATGGAAATCAATTAAAAATCCAGTGCTTTTTCAAACTGATAAATTAATAGTCAGCTTTAAATAATAAATTTTTGAATGTAATCTGTACTAGAATTATTCCTTCTGTTTCAATTTCTGTTTAAAGAAAAATTTCATTTGAAAATTGACGAAAAAAGAAACTTTTAATTTAGTAATTCTGTAAATAATTGTTGAGATAAATTTAGACTTTAAAGTAATATTATTTTACATTAAATCTTGTGAAAATGTTATAAATCAATAACTGAGTCGGACATGAAACGTGCAAGATAGTTATTTAAAAATGTAATTGAAAAAAGGATATTGTCAATTTATAGTATTGTAGTAATTATTTACAGTTCAATGATCTGCAAATGCAACTATTAGATACCGTGTTATCAATATAAAAATTAATAAATAATAAAAATAATAAGATAACGCGCGGTTCATCGACTGCACCGAGCAAGTGCTTGGAACAATGATTGACCACAGCGAATGTAAAAGAACACGATTTTCCGTATTTTCTTACAACTCTAATCTTAGTTCTTCTTTTTTTCTATGGCATGATATAAAATCAAAAGTAATATAAAATAAGAATTCATAAATATTATGATCTATACAGTGTACTTAATTTAATTTCGTTTGAATCAATGATTTCTATATTTCTAATACTCTTAACTAACGTTAACAAAAAATAGTAACTGTATTCCGTATGAATCGATTTACATTTTTTTACATTAATTTACATAAATATCAGATATTCTCCAGTTTGCCAATAAAGTATGAAAACCTGGAAAGCTGCCAGCTGGTTGAAAAAGCAACTAATTGTAAATTATTATCGTTATCTCATCATTTGCATTTTCGATTAATTTCTGTTATGACTGATCCATCGAAACGAAAGAGAAATATAATTCCACAAAAATATTTAACACGCTTTTTAAATACGTATATGCATTCAAGCAAATTATTTTATAATCATCATATATGTATACAGCATATTTTTCTCTATGTACACATATTACATTCTGTCCCCTCCAATTATTCTACCTGATGTAAATTTTACACTACTTGCATAAAATTTTCCTATCACCTGCTCCATCAATTGTCAGTTATTTGAACTATTCAAACAAAATTTTCCTAACTCCGCTGTCTAATATCTAAGTAATATCGATTAATGAAAAGTTATTGAACTCACCCGCCTTTGAAGATGCCGCCGTTTCTCCAGATTCTAGCAAACTCTTCTGCAACTCGAGGTAGATCAATGAGTATGTATTTATGACACTAAACAGAACACCGTTAATAACGAAACTGCCTATCATGATCATCCATGCTCTCAGGCCACCATCGGGTGGAACGATCGCGTTTCGATCGTCAACATCCTTCCTCAAGGCGATCATCGACGACTGATTGTCTTCTTCCTTATCCGTCTTCCTCGATTTCGTGATCGACATGTCGATTTTCACCGACGAGTTCTTCCGATCGGTCATCAAAAGAGGGTTGTCCTCCGTGCTCGAACTCGAGGTCTCTTCTGGACCTCGTTGCGGGTCCTGAAGAACCTCGTCGTTCGCGTTAGGAACGACCATTGAATTCCTCTTCGACTCCGCCGCGTTCTCCGCGATTGTCATCGTTTAACTTTTCGTGCGCTTCTACCGAAGATATCCGTGATCTGTGGGGAAATCAAGGAGAGAAAAATTAAAGCTTCTTAGAAGAAAAGAAACCGCGATGATCGTAGTTTGTAGCGAGAAATGGCTGAAATTACGAGGAAATAATTAATTCGTCGATTAGAAAAAGAGGGAAGGATAAAAATGTCTAGATAATTAGGGTAAAATTATACGTGAAACGTTTGGAAAATAAACCTCCGGTGGTATAAATTCTTGCAGGCTATTTTTAAAGAATTGCTGATCGAAGAACGTTATGTCTTTTTCTTCCAAATAACGATAAATGAATTTACGCACGAAAACAACAACTATAAAATATTACTCCCTGTAGAAATTCTTGACGTGTATCTTGACGTGTCTGTAATTCATTACAAACGTACTCTTGCTGTCGCTGAATTATTGTTCCCGCTACGAGAAGTCACGTCAAAGGCACATGTTGGTATATCCGGAACGTGATATTTAATCTTAACAAATTATCAAATAGTTACGTACCAAAATTTCATTTGAAATTCCTATCATAACTAAAACTATTTTCGATTATATCACATACAAAGTTACAGTCTAATTTAAATCTTTTTTTTTTTTTTTTTTTTTTTTTTGTTTGAGAATGAATTTAGTTTTCATTCATTTGTTACAATCAGTTTGAAAAATCTAATCTATTTAGTAGCAAATATTGAATGATCTTTTGTTTCATTGGATGAGGCGTTCGTGAAATATCAGGAAACGACGTCAAAGTTCATTGATCCGCTATATTATTCTATTTGATGTGTACACTTACAATTAGCATATCATTCGTCTGATAAAAAACATGACACACGCACTTGAGTAATATATTAAATAATCTGTATTATGCAAAACACACATTTTTATAGCTACATGTGAATTTTAGTTTCCAATCCCAATTACATTGCATTATTTATATATTATACATATCTTATATATTATATATCACACATGCCTGCAAAGAACATGTTAACTTTTATTACATTTACTTGACAGAAATATCATCAAAAATTCAATATAAATATTCTTATCACTATTAGAGAGTGTCTATAACTTCATTTTCAATTTGTATTAATTTTTGTCGGATTCATCATTGAAAATCATTGAAAATCGAAGGGAGAGACAATGCGGGAAAGAAAGAAAAAGTTAGAACAATTGTATCATGAAATGGTATACACATGGTACTAAACAATTCGCACATTTTATCACGTGTTGATAAATGTGCATCAACCTTGTACGTATTCATGCGCGTATTTAAAACGATAGTGAATATATCAAAACCAATGGCGTAAGTAGTTATGGATGAATTGCGAAATACATATCTTACTCTATTAAAACATTGGAAAAAATAAATAAATCAAAGTCTATTCTAACGAAAATTAAAATAAAGATTCCTATAAATTTTCTAACTATTTCACATAAATCATTACGCTATACATTAAAGTTTTATATCAATATGGGACTTTTCTGTTTTCTTAAGTAATCCACAACTTAATATCAAGATCCTGATAAATATACTACCAATACGAAATTTCAACGTCGCTAATTTAATTTTCATTTTATCGGATCATTATCGATGGTGTAATAATTGTGTGCAAACACTTTTGGAATATACTATAAATATATAAGGAACAAACAGTGAATTTGTGACTCTATTTAGGGCTTTGAAATTTCGAAATATTGATACAATTTTCAGCAAAAAAGATGTACTTGCAACTTTTCGATAAAAAAAATAGAAGACAGACTAAAAATGATCAAAAATTATAACATTGTTTAGACAAGTGACGAACACTGATACTGTGCAATAAAAATACGCTACTATGTAAAGAGAACAATATTTGTAGAAGAAGAAGAAGAAGAAGATTTGAAAATAAATTTTCCAGAAGAGGCGAGCTACAATGTGAAGCAGGAAGAAAGTCGCAATTCCGTTTCCATTTCGCGTTAATAGAAGGGTTAATAGAGCATGATCACTCCAATCCGTGTGAATACGATTTATCTTGATGTGCGACTTTCTTATACAATGTCGCCTCGCGCGACAAAGTGGCAAACCCTCGATTAATAGAGAAATAAAAACGGGCAAGCATACCAAGTTAAGAATGTTGCAAATTTCGATTGACACGCACACCATACCAGGACGAAACACACGTACAATCGTAGTAACGAAGTGCAAAGAACTTTCTAAGAACATTAAACGGTCGTATTTGTATTCTAATTTATAATGATCAAAAGTGGCGCGTATATGCGCGTCTGTTTAATTCTAGAAGAATTAGAAGACAGACACCGTTGTGGCCGCGTTTGAACGGAGAAACCAAATTTTATTATTTGATGAAACACATAACTTGCAAAAATATCCAACGCAACGTGACTTATAAAATTCATCTATAGAGATTTACATTTTCTCATTGATTGAAATTTGTTAGGGACTCGTATCTAAGAAAATTTGTTGGCAACTTCATTTCGAAGATCTGAAATGTTTGCTTTTAATTTGTTTCTTTATTACGGAATAAACTCTTCAAATATTTGCTCAGTTGAGTCATGCAAGTAGGTAGGAATGCAAGTCGAATTTAAGAAGGAATTCTATTCGCTGATTCCCGATGGACTAAGCTGCTGGTTTATGACACATTACTATTGAGGGACTAATGAAACTCATCTGGCTGGCAATGTGCAATTGTACATGAAGTAATTTCTGGAAATTTTTGTAGAAAGACTTTCTCAAAAATAGTAATCTACTGACAGAGTAAGATAAATCCAAAAATTACGAGCGTAAGTTCCAAATTTTTCAAATATTTCTTTAAAAATATATCCTGACATATAAGAATGTACCTATTATCTAGAACTTTTGCACATCTGGTGGATTATGTACCACTCGAAGAATCTACCCCTGTTAGAGTTTACAACGTTTTCAACCAATAAGTCTATGCGAAATCGATAGTCATTCAGTGAAACTTTCTTTCTCGTAAATTCATATTGGTCTATGCCCACATTTTGGTCTATAATCGTGTATTAAAACGCAAAATCTTTCTTCTTGGTAACGATGTTACGCTAGTGTTGTAGCAGTATGTGCAAGCTTGTAAAGAGAAAGTTGCTTTTGCCAATTTATTAAGTCTTTTTAATATCAATATGATTATATATCTTATATATCTCTACGATTCTATTATTGAAATACGAATTTTCCTTGAAATTTTCTGTTTGATCTTCCGATTATTCATCTTCCCTTTTACGAAAATTACAGACACCGCCACTTTTATTTTCAAAGTTAAAAAATAATTCCTCAAACCGTGATCCGAAAGCTGGATAAAGTTGGTCTCGTAATTGGCTATTCGATGAGCGTTAATTAATCATCGAATTTAAACCGACAAAAGATAACATTAAAATCACTTGCGAACAAAGAAAGAGAGAAGGGTCAAACAGCAACGAACCAATTAAAACTAAACGGTCGATTCTAGTTGAAGAGAAGCCTCGAAGCAACAATAATACAATGAAGTTGTTATTGAGAAGAGAAAACTAACAATTGCGTGCAAAGAAAGGAGTCTTTTGCCAAGTTCTTCGAAGAAGTTGGCGAATTCAGCTTTCTTGGTACATAAATCATAATTACGAGTTTCCGACGTGGCATAATGCGACCAGAACAACGAAACACGCTCCTCATTTGCGCTGTCAGTGCATTCTGTGTTACTCGAGATTAGCAAATTGAAGAAGATTACTTTACGCGTAAAATCGAACTTGAAAGGTAAATCTGTACAGCGCGAAACTTCCGTGTAAATAAGGTACATGTAAGCACGTCGTGAGACATATGTACGTTTGGTAAGCTTGCAATATAAAATGCAAAATAAATGTCAAATTGTTTTTATCACTCTTTGTTTGTCTCTTCTTTCCGTGATCTCAATCTTAATTTTTTAAACTCTTTTAAATGCAAAAAGAAACGAAAGTCCCGCAAAATTCTGTAGAATTCTGTGAAAGCTTTAATAATTGTTAATTGTTAATATGATAAATAAAATTTAAAACTAGAAAATAAAAATCTTTTCTTATTAAAAAATTGTACTTTACTTCAGTGACTTTAAAGTAACTTGCAGGTATCTTAAATTTTCTGGTTCATAAACTTTTCAGTCGACGTGCAAATAAAATATTATTGAGGTTGTAAAAAATTTAACGAGATATTTCTTTCTACACACAGATAAAAATCACAAAATTCAATGTCTCGTAACATATATAAATAAATATAACTTTCTAAAACGTGCATCTGTTTTATAAGTAATGTATAACAATAAACTTCTTGCTGAAAACTATTAAATCTGCAACTTTTGGCCTTGACACTAATCTGCATTCGAATTGAGTGGATCAAGCACGTAAAGTATATATCATACTTCGACTCTCATATCAATAATTCACTGATTAACCTCCTCACACATTCTACACGGAACATAATTGATTCTACATCTATAGGAAAAATAAATAAAAATCGAATGTTTTTAATGATATCGGACATTTTCAATCATGCATAATTTAAAAAATACTTCACATGCAATATAAAAATCATTTGAAAACATTAAAATAATATTAAAATATTAAAATAATCATTATACTGAAACAGATTTCTCTATATAATATTCTAGAAATAAAAAGGAAATAAAAGTTGCGAATTTTTCCTAAATTTATATTAGAATTCGCTTTCGTACTGATATCTATTAAAAGTAATTATTATAAATGAAATTAAGGAAGGGAATAGGTAAAGTTAACTTCTAAATGAAAATTAATTACACTTCACACCACGTAAGTAGTTGCGATAGCCAATTGAGGAAAACTGAGCAACTTGGAGCCTATGTTGGTCAGCTGATGAGCTCCATTTAATTAACCAGGCGAACATGTTACAAAATCATAAACAATTGTATTAATACGCGAAGGTAATCAGACATGCAAATTCCTTAATTGAATATGTGCAACAAATATAGAATACAATTAATAAAATTTAAACTATTTTAATAGTCACTAATCTTTCTAAATCATTTCGTAATCAACTTTAATTTGAAAATCTTGTGAAAAGTATTCTACATGGAAAACAAATATACTAGCAGTATTTACGTGTTATCAGCGTGACACACTCGTATGACATTCCTGATAAACAAAAATGTGCATACACGGAAGCGAGGATAAGAAACTACCAAAAAAAAAAAAAAAAAAAAAAAGGAAAAAAAGAAAGAAAAAAAAATGATGGATAGAGCACAATACACGATACCGGTTGTAGCAGAAGATCGCGTTGCTTTTAATCGTCTTAATGTGCCCGCTTCTAATTTCTGTCAACATTCAACGCACGAGAGGTCGTAGAACGAAATCGCTGGCACGACACGGTATAGTGAATCATCATCAAAAAGTTCATCGTGCTCGAATCCAGAATTGAAAGACGAACGTACGTCTGGCTATTCTGTTCTGCGTAAATCGGAACGTAACGCTATTGGAAAGTAACACGAAGCGAACGAGCGAGAATAGAAAAAGCCAATAGCGGCTAGGTGGTAGAGAATGACGAGAGAACAAACGAGCGAAAGAGAGTAGGAAAGAAAAACACACAAGCTTACGTTAGCTAGGAAGAGATTGAAGAGAATTGGAAAGTAGCGTCGATGATTGAGTTTACCAGATTTTTCGTTTGCTCAGCGTGGGCTTGCGGCGAAGATAACGCGTGTCCACGCGTCTCGTCGCGTCGATCGTCTTCTTCGTCGACGACCACTCTCTCCGCGATCCCTCTACCGATCCAACCGACAACAGGGTCGGGCATAAACTGAAGTGACCAACGTTATTCGCCAGCCGTACGAGAGGTCGAAAGTTCCGTGTTAAGAAGAGAGGACTAACGCGCTAATAACGGCCGAGCAAACGCGAAAGCAATGGGCAAAGAGGAAAGAGGTGTCGTCTCTCGGCTGCTATTTCAATGTGTGATATAGTTTCCTGAAGGCGTCCACCTCGATATTTTTCACGATCTGGCTATATATATGTATGTGTGTATATATATATATATATATATACATATATATATACATATATATATATATATATCTGTATAGCTAAGCGAAATCCTCTTTCCACATTCAATGGAATTGAACTGTGCCGGATAGTAGTGCAGTTCGTAATATTTTTGAATTATTCAATAGAAAATCGATGTAATTTTGAGAATTTAAAATTTAACACAATTCGTAAAAAACATTTAATATAATATCTTGGAGCAGTGGAACTCTTTCTCGGACAACAATAGCTAGATTCTGAATGGGTATAGAACCCTACCTCAACATATCTATATTTTCGTATTATATCCTATACAGCTATAAAATCTCTCTCCCTCTGTCTCTCCCCCTCCCCCACATGAGTGATAATCTAGAAATAGGAGAAATGACTAATAATCTAGGAATTATGATGAGAACAAAATAATTCAAAGTTAATAATTATTTTACTACTATTTGTATAATTCGACGAAAATCATAAAACTTGTGGAAGAAATAGCGGACATAAAAATGCAAGTAGCGAAATTTAAAAGCTGATTAGAGACGCAATAAAAAGAATGTATTTCACGACTTTGGTATCTTTGAATTTTCAAAGCGAATATTGTGATGTACATAGTAAAATTTCTTCATTAAATATAATGAAGCGGAGTTTAAAAAATATTAATGGATTATATAAACTTTATACTGTAAATTTATAATATATTCATTACCAAGAAACTTTCAAACCTATTTTAGTTTTATCTATGTACATACTTCGTATCATTTAAATTCTCGAATTGCAAAAAAATTCAACGTTGAATTTTACAAATAAAGTTTATGCCCGTCTTAATTTGACCATGCAATTTCCTTTAACTCAGAAATAAATAATTGATTGAAAATTGGAAAAACTATTCTATAATTTGGTGTTAGAAATATTCTAGTTAATATTTTTAAATACATAATATAATTTACTTAATTAACGTTATTATTATGTAGTTACACATTTTAGAGTAATCCTACAAGTAATTATAACAAAAAAGAAAAACTTGAGTGGCCTCAATAAATAAATAAAAAAGAATACATAATAAATACATAATGGTATAATGAATGATCAAAAATAGTAGAATTATATATAACAGAATTATTGAAAGGAAAACCCAAGTTTAATTCATAATATAAATAACTGGATAATGAAAAATTAAAATTTCCTTTTTATAATTTCATATTAAATACTTTAACTTAATAACAATAATAGTCTTAATATATATGACAACAATAATAGTCTTAATATATATACGATAATATAAATGTGTATAAGAAAAAACATCAGAATAATGTCAACATGATTGGAAGATGATTTTATTGTTACTTATAACTAAGATAATAGAATAATTCTTATAAAACTGTATGTATTGTATTGTACATAAATATTCATAGAGGCTTTATACATAATTATGAAATAGCTACAATCTAATTTCAATTACTTTCACTTACATACTACAATATTAGTTTAGTGTGTAAATATAAACATTATTTACTTCGCTGCACTATGAAAAATATTACAATAATACTCTTGTTAACACTAAGAGCTCAACAACTAGCCATTAAAAATCAATCAATTCATTTAATAACAACATTTAATCTTTCCTAGTACATAATATAATAATAAATTGTTATTAGAAAGAGCTCAAAGTGTTAATATTCTATTACCAATATTTAAATAAGAATGAATGTTTCATGATTATATAATGTTATTAATGAATCCTTTGTGACTTTATATTAATATGATTTATGATAACTCCAATTATAAAATAAAATAAAATATAATATAAAATCACATAAAGATGATAGTTAAATCAATGGTATAATTGATTCATTTTGTTACATGTAACAAGTAATAACAGAAAAAGCACTTTTATTGAGGCCACATTGCTCAATCAACCTATTTATCTCTATTTTTTAATATAATTTATCGTTTTATAATGTCACCATTCAATTATACAACAAATATCGACAAATAAAATATCAAACAGGCACAGGAACAATTAATTCGCTATACATCTTCAGAAACTTTTTAATGAAAAACGATTAATACTTTTGATTAATTTCAATAACTGCATATTATTAATCACACAGTATCTTTGAAACAAGTGATATTACATCAATAAAACAGAATAGAAAATCTAATCAATAAAATGACATGCATCGTCTAACCTTATATTTCCTCACAATTTCGTAATATCTCACAGTATGATCTAATAAAATAGTTTTTAAAATAAATGTTGTACTATAAAATACATTTTATTATTACTTAATTTAATCATTTTTTAACGTAACATGAAAGTAACAATATATTCAAATACACGTGCATAACCAAACTTAAAAATTAAGCCCAAAAACATTCTTCACCAAAAATCCCTGATATCATCTAGAGTCTAGATCTAAAAAAATTCCACCCTACATTTATATTAAACAATAATATCAAATTATTATTTATAAATAAGTTGATAAATTCTTTTTACGTTATAAAATATTTGTATTAAAGAAAACAAAAAAATTTTTGCTTGAATATAACAACATGCTAGTCTTAAATTGTATACTTACATTCAACAAAGTTATAACACTTCTTAATTTTCTGAGTCGACTTTTAAAACACATTTCTTTCTTATTTACAATAACAATCACTTGCGATAACAATAACTTAATAACTTTAAAACATTTTGAAATTAATTTAACTTACATATAGTTCTCTGAACATACACTAGATGTCGTAATAAAATATGAAATTGACATTACATAAGTATTTCTATGAATTTTGTAAGCAATATTGAAAAGTGTCAAGTGTTTAATTGTACAACCTGGCAATTTAACTACGAAGATTTAAAATGAGTACTGTAGACTGGGACGAAGTTAAAAGACTAGCAGCTGATTTTCAAAAAGCTCAATTAAGTTCTACTCTTCAAAAGTATGATTTAATTTCATGAAACACAGATAACTCTATTTTTTACTACATTACATTAGTAGTAACAGTGACCACAAAATAATTTTAAACAGCTGTAGAATGAAATTGCACTTTTTGTAAAATTAAATAAACTTAAATTAGTTAATATGTGTAAGATTTCAATCAACCTGATATACTTTTGATATATTTTATATAACACAATAAACTTTATAATTAACTACATAATCTATTTATACATATAATAATCTGTCCTATTGAGTAAATTGATTAAAAATTGTTATACATTTTATTGTAATTTTTATTTCTCATATACAATATCTTTTAATATTCTACGTAGGTTGTCAGAACGTAATTGTGTAGAAATTGTAACAAAGCTAATAGAAAATAAATTATTAGATGTAATATTTACCAATGATGGTAAAGAATATATCACGCCTCAACATCTTGGCAAGGAAATTAAAGATGAATTATACATCCATGGTGGAAGAATCAACATGGTCGATTTATCACAAATTCTCAATGTTAATTTGTCTCAAGTGTCCAAAATAGCAAGTGACTTAGAAAAACATAATAAAGGATTAAAGATAATACTTGGGCAGCTTATTGATAAAACGTATACAAACAAAATTGCAGAAGAAATCAATGACAAATTAATGCAACATGGATTTATCAATGTATCAGAGTTGACAATACATTATGACTTACCAGCTGATTTTTTACAATCAGTGATTGAAAGAGAACTAGGAAAAAGCATTTATGGTAAGCAAGATCCTCAAGATTCTAGAGTCTTTTATACGGAAAGTTTTATAGCTAGAAATAAAGCAAAAATAAGAGGAGCCTTATCTGCAATCACAAAGCCTACACCACTATTAGCAATTCTAGGACAATGTTCTGTTTCTGAAAGAATATTTTTTTGTGAGTATATCTAATATAAAATATGAAATTGAAATATATTAATATCCATAATAATTTTGTATATTTTTAGCAATTCTTGATAGCTTACAAGAAATGAAACAAATTCCTGGTGTTGTAGCAGGAAAGCAAGGAACAAATAGTCTTTACATACCAAGTATATATTCTAAAAGTCAAAATGAATGGGTAGATAATTTTTACAAACAAAATGGTTATTTAGGTTTGTATTATATTTTGTTTTGAAATAATTTTATAATATAATTATAGCAAATGTTAAAATATGTCTTAGGCAAATGTAATTTTTCAGAATATGATGCGCTTACACGTCTTGGTATATCAGATCCACCAAATTTTATTAAACGTCATTTTCCAAATGAAAATATAGCTTTCTTACATTCTGTTGCAGTAGGTACAAGTATTAGAGATCAAATAGATTCAAATATTGAAGAAGCTATTATAACTGGATCTTTTATTGATATAAGTCCTCTTTTACCATCTGTATTTTCTGATAAAGATATGGAAATGCTTCTTAAAATCGCGGAAAAAAAAATAAATAACAACACACACGTATTTGCAAAAACTATTGTAATTTCTGATGCATTTTTACAATCTTTAAATAAGTCATTTGAAGCAATAGCAGAAGCAAAAGCTAAAGAAGCAGTAGCTAGTGGACAATGGTTCCAAACAATAGCAGAAAACAGGATTAAATCTAAGTCAGCAGATTTAATATTTGAAAATAAAGCAAACAAAAAAGAAGACCGTCGGAAAAAAGCAATAACTAGCAAAATAGGTGGTGGTACTCAAGGACGGGAGACAAAAACAAAATCTACTAAAAAAAAATATTTACAAGGAAAAAATCGCGATGGCGAATCTGATGATGAAAATACAAAAGTTCTATCAACTAAAATTGAACTTAAACTAATATCTTTAGAAGATATTAAAACTGAAATTGCGAAAGATGATAATTTGTCAGTAATTGATGACTTGGTAGATGAATTAGCATTATACTTAGAACAAAAAATAAATAACTATGCTATATCTATTGCAAAACAATTAGCACAAAACAATAAAACTACAAATTTAAGCGAAGTTGAGGAACGTCTAAATGTTCTAGTAACAAATATTAAGATATTTGACAAAGGCATTAAACATATAGATAAAACAGATCAACCTGCCTTAACGAAGTATTTACTAAAGTCTCTTGTTACCGACTTTGTAAATGAGTTATTTAAATTAGCTGCTCAGCAAAATATGCTTCAATTCCCTGAGAATATTACCACAGAGACAAGGCAAAAAATGTTGCTTGATTTGCCAGAAGATGTGAAAGAACCTTTAACTAATATACACAAATCTATTGCCGGAAATTCTATAGATGATTTCCTAAATTTTGTAGATGCAGCAATGGCAAGTTGCTGTTTAGTATTAAAAAAATATGATAAAAAGAAGGAAAGACCATTTATTTTGGGTCACAAAGAAGCCTTACTAGAAGAACTTAATACTACTCAAGATCCTGCATTAGCACTACATCTAATCACAAGTATATTATTTACAGCAGCAACGCAAAATGTTATACATATGTCTGGAAGACATGTATCTACTGTTCTTTCATTTCTTCAAACACAATTGCAACTCTCAACAATGGAAACATTATCTAAATACCACGGTACGAAATATTTAATAACTTAACATCATTACATCATTAATATATAGTTACTTGCAATACTTATATTTATATTACAGATATGGTGCTAAAAAGTTTAACTTCTTCAGATGAAGAAACAAAGCTCGATATTCAAAAGAAATTACAAATTGGATTAGAAGAAATTAAAAATATTGCAAATAACTACAAACAACATTTAAAAAGTGATAAAGCACAAGAGAATAAATACACATGATTGTATATAAATATAAATATTATTATTTTGTATAAAAATATATTCAGGAATTTTATACTGTTTTGCAATAAATTACAATATTTGCAATAAATTGCAATACATTATAAAAAAATAAAAAATAATTGAAATTATATTAGAAATCATTCATTTTTACATAAATAGTAAATAATATTCTTTGACATTTTAATTTGAAAATCTTATAATTATTTTAATCCTAATTTTCAATACATTTGTACAATATTATACATTCATGTATGTACAAATTTCATTACTCTATTTTCTATTGCTAATACTATATGATTATTATTACTAATACTAAAACAAAATACTAATCATTTGTTTTCAAATTTTAAAACTCCTCATTATATATTACATACAATATTCCCGAATAATAATGTCTTGTGGCTCATTTATTTACAAAGTTTGATTCACATTATAAAGTTGCTAATATCCTTGTGAATCCAACACATCCTGCTACAACAGTTTGACCAATACCCCAAAATAATGCATACAATGGTGGCAGTGGATATCGAGATGCTCTGTATACAAAAGCAACAGCAGCAGAGCTAAGAACTCCTGAGGTTAGTGGCAATAATATGCCCATTATTATAATCAGCAATGGGAAGAATCTTTAAATGAAAATTTACTTAGTTATTTTATATTTTAAATAGATCAAAAATTTAATTTTTTTTATATTTAATTTGTTAACTTAATCAGTTAATACAATATATTATTTATCATGTTATAAATTTATCTACACTAGAACATGTAGTATTATATATTATAATTTATACTCACTTTCCATATTTATGTTGTCTTAATGTAGCAAAACAAATAGCACCAGCTATAGTGTGAACAAAAATTGAAGAAAATAGGGCCCATAAAAATATGTGATACCACATTTCTGTAAAATTTACAGACACCAAGAGAGATGTTTAAAAGAAAAAGTTTAGAAGAAATTTTAAATAATTAGAAAAACATTATTTTTACAAACATACCAGCAAATGAAGTTAGAGGTGTATAAAAACCATTGCCAGTACTTCGTAAATTAACTGGAGGTCGCAAAACAGAAGTATCTGTTTGTGCTTCCATTATAATTGTTTATAGAAATATTTTAAGATAATCTTTCTACATCAACATTAAGAGAAATTACACCTTCAATAATATGCATTTGTAACTATAATTGAACACATTTTATGGTCTTTTATACAATCAAAAATAACATTTAAGAGAAATGTTCTTAAGCCCTGCAATAGTGTATCATACACGTGAATTTCTTTAATTTTATGTTGTCAATTACATTAGAGTTGAAGGCTCATTTTTTAAAAACTCATACAATTTACCACGAATTAAAAACAAAATAATAAGGAATCAATTTTAACTTACATCTTCATTCTAAATTGTTTTTGTGCATTATACGTCATATCAAGACATACATACTGATGAATTACTTCTATATTTAATAGCAATTATTAATACATATTTAATATCATTTCTCACGTAACCTATTTTAACATTCCTTTCACAATCAACATAATAACAGTTTAAACTTACTATATCTTAGAAAGACAAGTAAACACGAAATACGTGAAGAATTACCAGCGCACTCTTTGAAATTTATTCAAAACATAAAATCAATATCATAGATTAACAAAAATTAAATAAAATAGTATATTTTGCAGATAGAATATTTTTACGCGATATATAAAGTTTAACGATTCGTAATATAATAATTAATTGATAATTCCTTGTAGGATTTATCTGACTATAGAATAAAGGTATATTTACACAGTGTGTCAAACTAGAAACATTTCTCTGTAGAATCGCTAGGGAATTTAAAACTAAAATATATAAGCAAAATTTGACAGAGTTGGTTAAGTTCAAAAAAAGCAAGATAAAAGTAATAAAGATTCAAATAATAATAGAATAATATACAACATGACCGATAGATCAGTGTCTTCAGCATCTTTTTATGAGCCTCCTTTTCAGTATAAAGAAGAAAACACTATGTTACTTTATCAAAACATAAAAATGGTTAGAGGTTATATTTACAATAAAAAAAATATAATTGTTTTACAATATTTATCATATCTTTCTTACGATAAGATTTTTATTCAGTTTCATAAGAAATATATTTATCTATATTTTTATATGAATTAACTACAACATACTATAATAATTTGTTCTTTCTAATTTGCAGATTTTGCAAGATGTATTGCAAGGTATAAAAGAGGTTGACACAAATTTAAAAAATATAGAGGGAGATATCGTTAATACAGCTAAATTATTAAATGCAATTGAAATAGAATCAACATCAAACGAAATATAACTACTTATTTCAATGTTAAATAATGTATAAATAAACAAACTAGCATAAATAAAATTTCTTGTACATTTTTAATATGTTTACAAAATATTCAAACCTATATTTTTCTTCTAAAACTTAAATCACGTTAATTTTGTATAAATATTTAGAAATTTTATATGTTGCGATTAAATAAAAGTCTTCCTCTTAACATAACATAACGCAATAGATCGATGACATTTCTTTTCGGTCATCCTTGACACTAAAATATCCACTGATTGTAATTCGCGATTGCAGATTATCTCAGTGGGTAATCAAACTGTCCAAACATGAACTAATGAAAATAATGGACGAAAATTGAAAAATCTGCAGTCTATTGAGAAAAACACGACACATGTTATATCAAAATATATCTTTTTGGTTTGCTTATTAAAAAAAAAATGTAATTTCATTTTACTTTCTAATACTCACATACTCTACGATTAAATGGATTTCATTTCCATCGATGTATAATCGATTTAATTTTTATTTTACTCTTTTTTATCCTTTATTCTAAATTAAACCCGTTCAATGCGTTTTTATTAACATTATAACAGAATAACATTTCTGTCACGTAATATTTTTTTATTTTAATTTAAGTTAATAATAAGTTAGTAATTTCGTAGATTTATGGAACATAAAAGCATAAATATTATTATATTTATGGTCATATTTTTCAACTTGAAATAATTTAACTCTATCCCATATATATAATTGAATGTTTTATAGCAAATTAATTCGAACATTTCTAATGTCAATTCTTTTTAATAAAAATTTTTAATATTATCTACACGTGTATTAAATACACACATTGAATTATATGTATATATATATATATATATATGATATAACACATACCATAAGAAATTTTCTAGTTTCCAAGCTCCCTATTCCCATGGCATACCGATACGCTATCTATTCGAAGAATTCGACTTACGAAGAACCGAACGAACTAAATTTTTTACCATTATGTTTTATGTATGAGTGTATGTAGATAAAATCAATGATTATAGATATACGAAAGTAATATAATCTTGTTAAATTAAAAATAAACGTATAAACTTATAAATGAAAAAATGAAAAATATCCTTAAAATATCATGTAAATCATTATGTACGTTGCAAGCAAACAATAAAATAATATATTAAATAAATATATTTTCTTACGTAAATTACCAAAGTTCAAAAATTGCTCGACGACGTAAGGAACGAGCTCATTAAGAATGATTTGGAACTTGCTGATAAGTCAATGGCATCGGGAATTCAATAAGATCAATTCGTTACGATATTCTTTCAATTAATCAGAGGCCCACACAATTATTCATCATAGCTCATTCATGGTGGTTCACGTGTTTAAATGTTAAACACCTCGCACCAAATTGAAGTTTCGACAGTCTTTTCGTACCGGTTGGATCTGACCAAGAAGATGCTGGTTGGGGGTAATTGTGAACGCCTCTTTCTTGGTACGATTAGTTTCAATAAAAGTAATTATCGCAGTGGCTGTATCGAAGTAAAAATCGATGATGGGCATAGATGAGGGTGGAAGTAAATTGGATACGACTATTACATGTGCACAAACGAGACGCGGGGATAATGAATTCAATTGTTTGGTGTGGTTTTTTGCCCTACTCCTCGCTGTCTCGTCCAATCGGATGTAAGCGAGGGCGCCCATTCCTACATTCGAAATATATAAATGTGTCAATAACTGTTCCTCTACGCTCAGTCAGTATTTTTATTCGTTGCTGACAAACTGTCGATTAATAGCAAACGTCGACTGTCATTTTCGAACTCCAAGAGAAAGTGAAAAAAATGGTAAGTCTGTGACTTTCCCAACGTGGATCCTCGATCAATCCGTTTTCTAGCTATTTTTTACCCTTTACCATTTTACACTGTACCACGCTATTGCTCGAATGACAGGTCATAAAAATCAGAATTATCAACTAGTTATAATAAACCATCGTTAATACTAACTTTCGACGATGTATTTTATTTGAAAAAGAAAGGAGAAAGTCTTCGGTGAAATCTGATAATTATTTGGTTTTTTCTTCTCTTTTAGTTTTTTTTTTTTTTTTCTTCTTTGAGAACATGTCACAATGTCTTTTTTACTCTTTGGAACGAACACTCTTACAAACGTAGAAAAAAAAAAAAAAGAAAAAGTTAATACAGAAAAGAACTTTATTTTGTGAAAATATTCTTAAATGCATATACCTTGAGAGAAAGAAAAGAAAAAAGGAGGAAACAAAATAGGAGGAAAGAATGAAAATTTTAACCCATTTCGTGATTCGCGTTTCATATTGCATATTTCCTTATCGTAGTTTACAGGCTGACTGATATCATCTCTAGATTACGATGCGTTAAAGGGCTCCGCGGAAAGAGGGCGCGAGATCATAGGGAAGATGCGAAGATTGTATAAGAAGTTGCATCATTCGGTTCGAAACCTTCTCCCGTGATGTGCGCTCCTAGAAAGCATCTCCGACGCGAGTATCTTTATCGAAAGTTCTATCTCATAGCAGTACTAGATTCGATATTTTTACGGACTTTATCTACGTGTGACAATTATCCATCGTGATTTGAAGGTAAGGAAACGAAAAGGAATTTTCGAAACAGAATACATGATACATACATTTCGGTGTGAAAATTTTCGACTTTAGACCACGTGCAAATCGATTCTATGCGAGGAAAATAATAGAGACAGTATATAGACGAAATTTGTATAAATAGGAGAGGTAACTACAAAAAGTGACAGACGACATAAATTTTTAAATAGGAATGTAGATTTTTCAATTCATATCCCTTGGTCCCTCGAAAGCAGATAACGTGCAGAGAACTGCATTCTATTTTTAGGTACATACACTTTAACGAGCGAATTTTTCAACAACTTTCCCGATTTTCATAGAGTAGACGCGATTCATCCTACTTTCCAAATCAAATCGCTCGACACTTTCCGTTTAATTTGATCGTGATCGTTCTCGAAGAGATTTAGAGATGTTTAAATACTGGCTTGCGATAACATCATCTACCTGTGGCCATATCAATTTTTGATTACATTCCAACAACGTTACTTATGTATGTCGTAATTTTTGACAGAATTACACTATTATACACTGTGATTAATCTTTTTTATTATCGAAACTAAGCGAAATATGAATCAAACATTTTCATTAACATCGATTGATATTAACTTTCTCAGAAAATTTCGAATTATTTCAATGTGTAATATGTAAGTAATTAATATGCAAATATCATAGTCAATGGCACAAGATAAATTTAGAATTTTCATCTGTAACATTTAATTTTACAGTTCAAATACATGAAAATGTTTGATTATTCGTATTTTGACTCTTGGCTCCAATACAACTGGATTTGATCTCTTGAATTAAATTATATATATGACAAGTATAAAAAAGATAACAAGATATAAGAATAAAAAATGTAACACTTTTTTCCTGCTTACACAAATAATTACTAAATAATTGTCCAGATAAAATTCTTTCTACAATCGATTGAATTTATGCCTTATTAAAAAATTGAAGATATTAAGTACCAATCTCATTGCGAAACGATAAAACGGTTTTGGAAGTTTCAACCACTTTTAACTGCTCGGGACACGCTGTATGCAAGTGTTTCCAAGGGAAGAAAGAAAAAGAAAAAAATAAAATAAAAAAGAAAGAGAGACACACACATACACGCACACGTGCGCACATATTATGTCGCATCGTATCGTCTTGGGATTCTCCCTTATTTTTTTGCACCGCATGTGTGTTCATTAACGTTCGCGCGAATTCATTTCCAAACATCTTGTCTCGTTAACAGCCGAGTTACTTAATCTCCTTTAAACAGTACGCGTGACCTTCCTCCTTCCTCTCACAAAGACTCTCTGACTGAGTGACTGAGAGGAAGAAAAAGGGGAGAAACGCGGGACGAGAACGCCGAAGATAAAATGATGCGGTAGCATCTAAATTTTATTCGTGAATTTCGTGAGAAGAACGTTCCGTGAGGGAACGCTTCAAAGTCACGGTGAACGACGCGGCCAGCACGTACACGCCTCTAAAGTCCAAACCGAAACGTGTCGAAGTGGAGGAGCCGTGAGAGACGCACAGGTTTCGGTTGAAGCGAGAGATGTCATTCGGAAATCAGACATTCCTCGTGCGACACGTTGTCGGCTCATCGTCACAAGGATACGCGGTCAAGGTATCAAGTGTCTCGTCTTCTATACCACGATAATAAAATACGAATAGATAAAGAAATCTTTCTAATTTGGTGATTTCGATGCTCACATTAACGGGCAGGCCATGCGACTGATCCGACGATCCATCCAGCACGCCATATATTTCACGTTCGTTTCAACACGAAATCGTTTCAAAATCGTCGTCGCACGATATATCTATGTGTATTTGTAAATGTAATTGCGAAATTACAGGATTGTCTGTACAATTTTGATCGTTATCAGCGACATATACATTCGCCAAAAATTTCGTACACTTTCGTTCGATCATAAACGAGGCCATTATGGAATGAATGCCGAAGTGGTGGGAAAAACGCGGCAATCGTATAACCGAGGGAATAATCGTAATATTATTAACTTGTATTGGCGAAATTATTAAACGGAATTAATGACGTTAATGGTGTTAATAACGGCTCGATAAAGGACGAAGCAGGAAAGAGAAAGAATAGAATATATATTCTGGTTATTACCAGAGATATTTAATTATCATCGCATTCTCAAGAGTTTAATTTCATTGTTGCCAATTGTGTTTATTCGTATCCTCGAAGGAAGGTCGAATGAATCGATATTATAAATCGCGCACCTAACCCGACAATTAAATCCGCATTGTTATATTCAATCGGTCCAATTTCTGCGAAAGGATCGTGACGTTAGTGTTCTTCGGCTTCATTCTGATTCAATCATTGCACAATGTCCTTTCACATTCATTAAATTAGTTTCTTTGATGTAACATTGTTAGCTCGTAACGTTACCGATCATAATTGCTAACGATATATCGACTTCGCCATTCAGTCTTGTTTTTTGTTTTTATTATAGATGCGATCGTGTTCAATACTGATTAATCTCGTTTACATTATCACCGTATCATATACGGTTTCGGGACACCCCTTTTCATTCCTGCCACGGCATGCTGTCGAACGAGCTGCAGAACGTAGGAGCATAAGCAGGCAAATAGTAGAGCACAGCTCCAATTTCCTAACACCATTGGACTATGGTGTACGAAAGGTAAAGTAAACAGAATTGACTGATTCGTTTCTCTGTTTTTTCGAAAAATAACCTCTTATGAAAGAGAAAGAAAGAGGGAGAATTCTAAATAGAAAAAAATTTCAAGAACACATCACTCATCACTATTATGATATAAGTAAAGCAAGAATATAAAATAATAATTATTTTGAAAATACATTCTCAATAAAATTCAACGTATTTTGATTCTCAGCCTGTAGAACCATGGACCAAAATCACACAGAATCCAGTAAACGGCATCGAGACTACTTTGGGGTAAGTATCACATATCGAAGATAATAAAAGAATAAATGTAACAATCACATTGATAATACTGTTTCTTTTTTTCTCTCTGTTATTATAGAAGCAAAGTGGAATTGGAATGCAAAGCCAGTGGCAGCCCCCCACCGGAAATTTTCTGGTTCACGGGGAGCGGCAGCTATGAAGATGTGAGTATTACAACCAGACACAGTTCTGATGTTACACGACCAAGAGGAAAGAAGAGATTATTAATTTTTAATGTTCTTTTTGTGATAGTTGGCCGCGTACGTGAAAGCCAGCACGCATTCCTTGTATGATCCATCTGAAGAGTGGAAAGGAGTGGCCAGAATTAATTCGAAACTCGTGATAGAATGCGTTACTCCAGATGATGCTGGATTGATCTACTGTGCGTCGGTTTCTGCGAGAGAGGTGAAGATCTCTACTCCTACGGTGCTGCTGGTTAACCGTAAGTGGAATACAATTAACAATTAACTGTCAATCATCTGAAACTGCATTAACATGAAGCTTTGACCAACTATCATGCAATCCTCTTTACTTTCACAATTTATTCGCATATTTTGCTTCCTCTATTCACTTTTTCCCATATATTAATTTGGCGATCAAATTCAACATCAGTTGTCATCTTCAGCTCATTATTCTTTTACATGATTATAATAATGAAACGATTTGAATCTCATCAAATGGTACTATGGATTTAATATTCAACTGCAATTCATTTTGACTCATTGTGACACTTTTATAATACTGGAACAATTTCGAACAGTTCAAAAGACAAAAATTTATCATTTAACGACTTGTTTGATACAGATGAGGGTAGTACCGGCAACTGCAGTTCTGAGAGTGATCCAATAATCACTCTTTACTCGCCAACATTGGTAGCCAATATTGGAGCGACTGTTATATTGCCCTGCAGAGCAAGTGGAAAACCAACACCACAAATCACTTGGTTGGATAACTACAACGTACCTCTAGGCCTATCAACTAACTTGCGACACAGAGTATTGGATAGCGGTGACTTATTGATAGAGGAACTCTTATGGGAAGACATGGGTGGCTATACTTGTCAAGCCAAGTCTGAAAACCAACAACAAGTCGTCAGTACATTCCTTTACCCTTTACGCGTAGGTCTCTATATTTTTATTTAAATCTAATAATTCAGTATTGATAAAATAGAAAAAAATTACTAGAATTTCCTAGCGATTTTTAATAAAATACAGACACAATTTTAATAAAAGAGAAAAAGAAGGAAGAACTTCTTAATTGTAAAATTAGGAAATAATTGAAGTAAACATATTCTCACTTTATTTTTCAGCCTGAAAAGGAAGTGGCTCGAACAGTCAACTAAACGATTGTCCCAAAAATGAACCCAGTCAGTCCGATCTCGGGCTATCATTGTATGATATGCCGCAATCTCCTTGCGCTAAATTTCGCTCTTTGTTAGCGTTCAAATGGTATTGTTTTTTCAGTATAAGCATTATATATAGGATTATACATATTACGATACTGAAGACATGACAATGCATTTAAAAATCAACAACGCTATATTTAGTAATTATTGATTAAAACGCAGCCGCTATTTTACTTAAAGTTCTATAATAGATATTAAGATGCCAAAGAGTTTTTGTATTTGATTATGATAAAAATTTAGCAATTTTAAAATAGCGATTTTTTAAAACTATTTTAATATTTAATTATTATCTATACTGCGGTATCTCTCGAATGAGATATTATAGTTTAAACGAATTATTTATTTATTGTATATGTACATTGGAAGTGAATTCAGTAGGCAGGCATAATGGAAGAGGAGCTTTGATTAAAGAGAAGATCAACTGCTAAATTCTAGAAAACTTGATAGAAAAGAATCACGCTAATCATTCGACTTCGATTTTTCTTTTACTTATTACTTATTAGTATTAATTAGTACTTTTTACTTATTTTGAGTATTTTAGTTTCTTATTCGTTTGAAATTATCGTAATCTATTGCCTATTATGAACTGCTATATTTTTATGTATAAATAAACATATTTCATTTCGTACAGTGTTTATAAATTTTTGCTGTATTTATTTTCCACTATCTAATTTCTCTGGACTGAATTAAATTTTTAAATAAATATTCAATTTCTTAACCAATGCAATAAGTGTTATAAAAAAAATGACCTTGTACGAAAGATCATTAGTCCAGCCGATAACGCTACATCATTATTACTAAAAACACGTGTCATATGTTTGTAACATTTTCTAATTGAAAAATGGCAAAAAAATTGGTTGCAAAAATTGGACCATCGATTCTTAACGCTGATTTGGCACAACTTTCAGAAGAATCGCAAAGATTAATTAATAATGGTGCTGATTATTTACATTTAGATGTTATGGATGGTCATTTTGTACCTAACCTTACTTTTGGCCACCCATTAGTAAAATGTCTTCGAAGTAAAGTAAAAGATGCCTTTCTTGAAACGCACATGATGGTCTCTAATCCTAATCAGGTATACTTTACTTTGGTATTGCTTTAATTTATTTGTATATTATTTTTATTGATACTTTTTGAAAAAATATTTGTAATAAATTTTTAACTTTAGTGGATAGAACCAATGGCTGATGCTGGTGTCAACCAATATACATTTCATGTTGAACCAGTGAAGGATGTTCCATTAATTTGTAGAAAAGTAAGAGAAGCAGGAATGAAAGTATGTATTTTATATAATCTCTTGAATTAAATTTGTTTACTTAAAAATTATACTAAAGGCATTACTTTTTTAATGAAAGGTTGGGATAGCACTTAAACCAGGGACTCCGGTAGATGTAGTTGTAGAATATGTTGATCTAGCAGATATGGTATTAATTATGACTGTAGAACCAGGTTTTGGTGGTCAGAAATTTATTGAACCAATGATGGAAAAAGTATCATGGCTTAGAAAAAATTATCCTACATTGGATATAGAAGTTGATGGAGGTGTTGGACCAGGAACTATTAATGCATGTGCAAATGTATATATTTCAATTTAGTAGATATATATATCTTAGTGTATACTCTAATCAAAAGAAACTACATACATATATATTTTTCTTTTTTTTTAGGCTGGTGCAAATATGATTGTTTCTGGAACAGCCGTCATAGGTTCTTCTGATCAAGCAAAAGTTATCAGAACTTTAAGAGATACAGTAAATTGTGCGTTGCAAAATAGTTGAAAATAAAAAGGAAAGAAAATTATCTCCTAAATATAAGATTGTTGTACTTATAAGTTGTACTTATATATTACAAATTTTGGAAACATAAAGTTTTGTATACAATCTTTAATGAGAAAAGAAATATAAAGAAGCAGATTTTTATAGTTTTTGTGTCATTACTTACAGTCACTTATATTCACTGATGGTTTAATTATTTACAAAATTATTAAACTGAGTATTTGATAACGGAGGAACTTTGGGAAACAATTTTGTCCTTAATTCTGCTAACGTAATTAAAATAGCTTCTTCTGTTCTAATAGTTCTTGATCCTTGTTGTGGACAAGTATTTAAATAATGATCAAACACTAAAGAAATATCATCCACATCCACATTAGGATCACTCTCTACTGCTGCTTCCAATCCAGACAATCCTCCAAATATTATTAAAGCATGATGGTATTTGATACCTTTTGATTCCACATCGTCAATAGAATTTCCTTTATCTGAAGTACCAATGGTCAAATCATATCCATCCTTATAAGAACATTGAGTTAATACCTCTGTAAGATTATTAGCTAATCTCACTGAATATCCCCAATATATTCCATTATTTGATCTGGGAACATCAGGTGGAACAATATATCCTTTTAATTTTTTTGGATTTGACTGGTCTTCAGGTATCTTCACTGTAACTCTTAATCCATCGGTTAACACTTTATCCACACAAACATCATTTAATAATCCTACATTTACATAAGAACCTTTGCCAGGTTTGACTGGTTTATTTGTAACTACTCCTTCTCTATATAGAGACACATCTTGCTGACGTAGGTGGTGTGGTGCATCCAAAGGATTTAATACTCCAGCATATTGTAAATCTTTGTGGATTGGGAAGAAATATTTTCTTAAATATTGTGGACATTCAAGATACTGCAATATTCTAGCCAATTGCAAACATCCAACTCGTCTTTCACCTAAGACTTCGTCAGTCTTTATTTTTTTCTTTTCACTTTCAGTTACCTCTCCTTTATCATCAAACACGACGATTTCATTTATTTTGTAAACACACGCTGCACGTGCTATTTGCCCTGCCAAATATGTTCGTAATTCTGGCGATTGAGCATTGTCTAAAATCGAGCCTGGAACTGCGATACTCAGAGTCGAAATATCTTTCTTTTCGAATTGCTTTTCAGCAACTTTAATCACTTCATTCTGCAATTCTTTTTTAGTTTCTTCTTTCTTTAGCTTTTTTGCTAACCTCTCTTCCTTCCATTTTTTTCGTTGTTCTTTATGTAAACGATTGGTTTCCTTCCAAGTTTTGGCTGTAGGAATTACTGCCGACATAATTCTTTAATATTTTTCAAATTCTTCCCTTAAACTTTGAGATATTTATCATTCTTCACAATTAACTTTCGAAAACTATTAAAACCAATTGACTATTCTCGTATATACTATACTAATTTCTAACTTGGGGTAACGATTGACACTACTTTCACAACGCCACTTTTCAGTGTGTTTTGTGTTTTTTCACTGAATAAAACCTTTCTTGAATTTTTATAAAATTCTTATAATTATATCAAATAATGGCTACAGAGGAAGGTTTTGAACAGGTTTTTATAAAATTTCTTACTTATATTTAATTCAACGTTCAATTTTTAATATAGAGTATCTAACCTTAATTTGTTTCTTTCAAACATGTTGAAAATAAATTTAATAAGCATGTGTCTTCGAAATTAGCAAACAAAATTATCAATAAACGTTATTCACGAAAATTATTTTTCCTAGTTCGAAGATGAAGAGACAGAAATTCCGATTGGCGGAACTTTACCCGGCGGTAGAAAACGATTATTTTCGAAAGAATTACGCTGTATGATGTATGGTTTTGGCGATGATCAAAATCCTTATACAGAGAGTGTAGATTTGTTGGAAGATTTAGTCATTGAATTTATTACGGAAATGACCCACAGAGCTATGGAAATTGGTCGTACTGGACGTGTACAAGTAGAGGATGTTGTATTTTTAGGTCAACAACAATATCTATTTAGTTGTCTCAAAAGTTTCTTTTGTTTCAAATAATGGATATACACTATTTTATGTTTTATATCATATTGTAAAATTATATATGAATCATTATTTTTTTTCATTTCTCCAAAAATCATCTTTCTAAAACTTCTGTAGTCTTCTGTCATTTATTGAGCTAAGTGTTTCATATAATTTCAATAAAAATTTTTTTAATAAAAAGAACAAATAGTAATCTGTATGTAATTAAATGCAATATTTGAAGAGTATAGAGGATAAATTAGAATATTTATTGTAAAATTATGAATAAAATAAAATATAAAATGTTTAATGAAGATATAAATTTTTGTTTCAAGTTCTGCATGCAAATCTTAACATTGCATGAAAGAAACTTTTGGGACAACCTAGTATATTAACTTCTTAATAATATATTTTAAATTATTACTATTTTACAAATTAAAAATTGGTTTATTTAATTAAAAAATCTTATTTTACAGTTAGAAAAGATCCTAGGAAATATGCAAGAGTTAAAGATCTCCTCACAATGAATGAAGAATTAAAGAAAGCTAGAAAAGCATTCGATGAAGTTAAATATGCAGGTACTGTTAGTCAGTAAATTTCATATCAAAGCATATAACAAAAAATTTTTATTGTGCTTGAATTTATTATTTTATTAGAGATTTTTTTATGATTTTTGAAGAAGTTGCAGAATTTGAACGTAAATGGTCTATTTTAAATTATTTTATTGAGTCTATATAATACTATTATTAAAAATGACTATTGTATTATAGTAGCTGCACAGTTTTGATTTATTTACAAGTATGGAATGCTATATGCTTGTGCTGCATTTTTATGATACTTCATGCTTGCTTATCTACATAATTAAAAGATATATTTAAGATTGCTTAAATTTTTTTTTAAATATATTTTTATATAATGTATTGTATCATACATGTATAAACACATATTTCTGAGTTCCTAGAATACTTAGTTTTATTATAAAATATGTTAATTATTTTGTGGATGCTATTTCATTTTATTTTGTAGTATTAATAATATTGTATGTGTAAAACAGAATATAAAACAAAAATTTATATCTTCATTAAACATTTTATATTTTATTTTATTCATAATTTTATAATAAAAATACATATATACACATTTTATTTTAATAGCAAAAAATTTTTTCACAGCTCCATTAAATGCTGGTTTGAAATAATTATTTTTATGTATACTTTTTTATATATTTTCATGTATATTATTACTAAAATTTATGTTTATTTTTTGCTATCATTCAAGCAATCAATTTTGAGCTCTTTAGTTTTTATTATTTTTAATTTATTGTATAAATTGCTCTGTTTTTTATTATGCAGCATGAACAATGCATGTTTTAATTCAAATTAAATTGTAGTTAATTAAAAAAAAAACTATTTTGGCTTATGTATTTGCATGTATATTATTTCAGTTTCAAATAAGAAAAAATAAATTGATTAAATTTCATAATTGTATCATATGTTGATTGATACTAGAAACAGCTTCTTTTGCTGACAGAATAACATGAGAGACTCCCACACCGTGATATGAAGAGCCACACAACGCTAAAGGTATTTTACGCGCGGAGATATAATCGTGGATGCGAGTTAAACGTTCTGCATGACCTATTATATATTGTGGAATACAGTCTTTTAGAATGGAAACGTTATATGTCTTGGGATCTTCATTAATGGATAAAAGTTGATTTGTATATTTAACTGCTACCATTTTTAAATGTTCTTCTGATGAGCATTTACCAAAGTATTTTTCAAACCATGCACCACCCATCATTACTGTTAGTACCTGGATTTAAGGAGAAAATTGTATATATCGAACAAGAAATGTTTCTAGTCTATTATAAATTTGTAAAAACTTATTTAAATATTAAAGATCATTTTGTCAATACAAAGCTACATTTTTAAGAAATTTATTATAAGAAATATTAAGCTGGTGTAATAAATATTTATATTTATACATACTGTCATTTTGGAATTTTGAGGAAGAGCACATGTATCAAATATTATGCCTAAAATTGGAATTTCCTCTTTTGGTGGAATAAGAACTCCAAAAGCATCTATTGGTAAAATATTTTCAGAAAACTGAAGATTGACTACAGCTATTGTCACTGTAGGTATATTATACAATTCTTTAGATAGTTCTGGATGTTGCTTTTGTATTAAATTAGCTAAATTTTTAGCAGGTAAACTTGATATAACGTGAGAATATTTTTCAACATTTCCATTTACAATTAGTTCTACATAATTTTTATTAAATGTGATTTGTTCACAATTATGTTTCATTTTTATATTCACTCCACGCTTTGTAATATTTTCAGCTAGTGTTTGAGGTAATTTTTCAAAACCACCTTCAAGTCCCCATACACTCCATTTTTCTGCTCTAGCTCTTTCCACTAAGTGCAACGATGTATTATTTGATTTTACTACTTTCTGAGTTTCATTGTTTCCTAATTTAGTTTCTTTCTCTTTTGTTATATTTAATATGTTTGAGAATTTTTTCTGTACAAGACCCATAAATACAGAGCCATATTTCTGTTCAGTTTCAAATATATTCGTCATGAAAGATTTTGCACTTAATTGGTGTATATCACCACCACAAATTCCGCATAATATCGGTGCAACCATCTTTTCAGAAACATCTTTGCCAAATCTTCTTTGTACAAAACTATGTATGCTTTCATCATCTTTATGAACTTTTGTTGCTTTGAAATCATTCCATAAAAGACTACTTAAAGAACGATTTAACAGTGTATTTTTTGTTATAATTCCTTTTAGAGAATTAGGTAAACAATGTAATACATTATCAGTATAAATATATCGATTTTTAGCAGCAGGATGATTTATTTTGATAGGAATAACTTTAGATGATAAGTTTAATTCTTCTATTAAGTTCAATAAATCATGTGAGTTAGCTCTAATAACCCTTGGACCTGTTTCAAAGATTGTTCCATCAGGTTGTTTTATAGAGCGTATCCAACCACCTACACGATTTGAAGCTTCTAATACAACTAATGGAGCAAATTTTGGATTTTCAAGAGCATAATATGCAGCTGATAAACCCGATATACCACCACCTAATATTACTGTCATTATATTGTATAAATATATATGAATGTATGAATTTATATATTATACTGTACCAAACAAATTAAATAATATTTATGTTTCTTCTTTTTTACTATCCAAATGAATTATTTTTTATTAAATTAAAATTGTTATATACTATATACATGTATTGCACCAAATTACTCTATTTTTATTAATTTAAGTTTATAATTTAGTAGTAGTATATAGTTTATAAAAATAGAAACATATATGAAAAGAATCAAATATTTGTGTATCTAAAAATGCACTGTCAATGTTATATAAATTTTGCTATTTCATGGACTAATTGGTGCATTTAATACTCAAGAAAGGTTATACTCGTTTGGAAATGAATAGAATCATTGTGTACGTATGAAGTAAAAATTCAGATATAATGTAAAAGAGTAATACTTCCTATTTGACAATAAAAATTAATGTAAATAAACGTCTTAATTTTGTATTTTTATTTTTATTGAATCGTGTATTGTTATTTTATATCTATTACTTCAGTGAATGGAACAATCATAACATAATCAAATTTTTTGGAAACGTCGTCGACATACCATTTAAAAATTTAATAAAACATAATAATAAATTTATTTAATATGATCATTTCCATTAAACATATTTAATTATATACGACAAGTTTGGTGAAACTATATTGAATTGATTAAGATAAAAATGGAAATGTGCGTCATTGAAATTATTATGCATGAATGATTATTTTAATATTTAGATACTTTGAGTTTGAATTGCAAACTCAACTGTAACTACGTACATATTGTCTAATACGTTTTCATGCTACGTCAATATTCTACAATTATATAATAGAATTTACACGGATTCCCGCCAAACCATACTTTAACAGATTCGGTATAATGTGCGTATTTTATCATTTTAAAAATATTTTTTTATAAATCTTTTACAGCTTTTACATTGTAACAAGTTATTGATATTGTAGTTATTAAAATTTGGAGCATCATTAATTATTACAATGAAAGACGGAAGCAGATTGTTGTCAATCCTTCTGAAAGTTTCAGAAAAAGCAGCAAATATCGCAAGAGCTTGTAGGCATAATGATGCTTTATTTAAATTGCTTGTACAAGAAAAATCAGAGGCAGAAAAGAATCCACGCTTTTTCCAAGATTTCAAAACTTTGGCCGATGTTCTTATCCAAGAAACGATTAAACATGACATAGGATTAGAGGTAAGTTAATAGAAAATGTTATGTAGTATATAATATAATATAATATAGATGTGATTCTTTAGTTAGAAATACTTACTTATAAATAGTAGATTGTAATACTGTCACCAAACAATTATTTCATTATTACGTTTAGATTAACTATTAGAAATGTCTTCTCACAAAGAAAAGATACAACAAAGATCATTGATAGAAAATTAGTTTCCAGAATTGGCTAAGGTAGTACAAGGAGAAGAAACTAATACATTCAGTAACGCCATGGGTGAATCTATAGTGGTTAAAGTATGTCCAACTATTGGAGAAACTACTCAACTATTAGCCAAAGTGATGGATAGTGATATTGCAACTGCTGAATTATTAGCTACTGAAGTTCATAAGGATGTCCAATTTTTAGATATTCCAATGGTAGCAGAACTACCTTTGGATTTTGATATTGACATTTATGATCTTGGTATATGGATAGATCCAATTGGTAAGAAACATGAGTATAATTCAAGTGCATTAAAATAAAGATTTACTATACATCTAACAGATATAAAATAATATTAATACCAGTATTTGTATTGAAACGATGTCTGGAAAATTTCTATGGTAAATATCTTCATTTTCATATAATTTAATTTTTATTATGTCAAATTCTATCTAAAGTTGCTTTGAATTTTATTGTTTCTCTGTTTTTACAATTAATCCCTTTTTTGTTTATTTTCTATAATGATTTCTTTTATTCTATTTTATTATTATTATGCGTATATATTAATGATATTGTCATAATATATAAACTTAAGCAGATTATTTGTCAAATGATCTATTTGTTTTGTAGTTTAATAAAGCATGCCTGAGGAGCAATTCGTGGAACTTTTGTAGATTCAACTGCTGATTATATAAATGGAGGTGAAAAGGTGGATGAAGCCACTGGTCTACATATGAGTGGTTTACGATGTGTCACTGTTTTGATTGGAGTATATTTAAAAAGCACAGGCATACCAATTGTGGGAGTAATCAATCAACCTTTTTATACTAATGTGGATTTGCGGTAAATGAAATGAAATCTGATTTACATCTGTTTAATATATACTTGTAAAATATTAGCAGTTAATGAATATTACGTTTTATTTAATAGATGGAAAGGCAACTGCTATTGGGGATTTGTGGAAAACAATGTTAGAACATGTTCTATAATGGAAGAATTCACTGACAAAAAAAGAATCATTCTGAGTAGAGTTGAAGATGAAAATGTGAAATGTAAACTTTTAGATGCTGGTTTCACTCTAGTAGAAGCAGCAGGAGCTGGTTATAAAATATTAAGCGTCGCTCTTGGTCACGTCGATGCTTATATTTTATCCAAAGGATCCACATATAAATGGGATACATGTGGTCCACAAGCACTTTTACGTTCTTTAAATGGAGGTATTATTGAATTTCAAGATTTTGTAAATAATCCTGATACGAATTATATAGATGTAAAATATTTATCCACGTCCACCAATTTTTCAAATAGCAATGGTTTGATAGCATATCGAAATTTTGAAACTTTGCAAACATTAAAGTCAATTTTATGCAAATAATGATAATATGCCACATATTTATTCTGTTAACTAGATGTTAATGGTGTTTGGAAGCTCTTTAGTTCATGCTGCATTCGTTATTAAAAGTCCAATTTTATTTATTTATTTTTAATTTTAATGTTTTAAATTTTTTAATTATTCGATAACATTTCAGAAGTGTTAAATGTTTATCACGTAATTATAAAATTGAAAGCTTTTAAACCACTTAGATAAATGTTTATTATATTTAATGTATATTTTATTATTGATTTAATAATTCTAAAAACAAGTCATTCTTCTGTGATGTTTATGTAAGCTAACTGCCATAGTTGTGTTTTCACTTTTATCAAAATAGATTTTAATAGGTTTCAACTCAAGGTAAGATTTAATCGAATAATTATTACATAATTTTAACGTCATAAATTCAATGAAAATAGTTTCAACTAAAAATTTTAGAAATTGAAATCCAGTACATGAAAATTAAGTATAGCTATTAATAATACTTAAACTGAAATAGGTCAACTTCGTCTGAATTTTTAAATATTTGTTGTTTGCAATCTTTAAATGTGATTTAACATTGTAAATGAAGAATAATAAATATATATTGTTATTTAAAGTCATAGATAACGTCATGTTATGTAATATGAAATAAATATTAAAAATAATTTGTATGTTTCACTTACAATATTCCTTCTTCATATTCCAGTGTGATCTTCTTCATATTCCATCGTGATCATTCTTCATATTCCATTGTGTTATGTATTTCAAATTCTACACATTTCTTCGAATAACACTAAATATTAATGGTGTAACACTTAAAACAATAAAACCAACAAAATTATTCGGAAGTTTCAACGGACCGTTTAAACGCGTTGCTTCGATTCCGATAACTGTCATAACTACCTTCACGTGAGTCATTTTAAATACGTTATGAAAGTTTACAACAAAGTACCATAGACGAGATATATGAATAGACTAAACATCTTACACACACATAGTAAACAATAAGACATAGTAAAAACTCACTGGTTTTTTTAGCACTTTAATTTTTTATTTTTTATTCCAAATTATCATTTCGCGCGAAACGTGCGATTACAACGCTCTAACAGTAAAATAGGCAATACACTTCCTACGATTCTCGAACCGAATCGATATTTCTCACACTCGATATTTAAGCGGTAACAATGGCGGAAGGAAGCACACCTCGTCTGTAAGGAATAAAGTATTATCCCGAAGAATCATTCAGAAGGTAAAAATTTAAATTGATAGTTGTTAGACTTGCGTTTGTATTGAATTTTTAAGGAAACATACATTTTTAGCTTCAACTCGAGGTAAAATTTAACCAAATAATTCTTACATATAATTTTCAATAATTAAAGAAATAATAGCATATAAATTTAAACAGAGCATACTTTGCTAAAAGTTATTTATAATTTTATATTAAAATTTAGTTTCAATTCTAACCATAATAAATATTGTAACCTTGTAATATGACTGCCTTTTTATTATATGTATACATAATATCCTTCTACTGTAACATTTTCTATTTATTTGTTGATTCTTTAAACTCATAATGTAATTCTTAACGATCAGTACTAAATTCAACAATAATTTATTGAGGATTATTATTTAATGGCTAGAATAATAATTCTACTGCGTAATATAACAAAACATTCTCATGTCGCAGTTTAAAGTATTGATAATTTTTCATCAAGTGTGTAAATATAACCGTTTTTTAAAGAATTTGTTATGAATTTTGTGTGTTTGATTTAGATCAGAGTTTTTTTCATTTTTTATTCCTAGTCATCGTTTCGTGCGAAACATGCGATTACAGCGCCTCGACGGTGAAACACGCAACTATACTTCCTACGATTATCGAAATAATCGATATTTTTCACGATCGATCTTTAAGCGGCAAGAATGGCGGAAGGAAGCACACCAGAAGAAAGTGTTGTCCAGAAAAGTCATTCAGAAAGAAGAATTATCCAAAAGTTTTGCAGGTATTTAATATTTAAAATAATAATTTTACTGCGTAATATATTTTAATAAAATTTTTCATTCCCTCTTCCTATACCAATCAGCTTTATTTTCAGAAAATTTTTGTGACCGCGTGCAATGCGGTTGGTAGAGTCAGTGTTTGTTGCGAAATATTTTTATATTTTTCTGAGAAAAATGACTCTCATTAAATTAAATAATCTAGCCATTCAAATTGTAATTCGCGAAGTTAGAGTCAGTGAGTCTGTCGATTGTTAATTTAAACGCGCACGTTGATAGTCTTTCATTTTTCTTTTTTTGTATTTTCTTTTGTTGAATATTCGCTTTCGTTATTAGAGTTAGTGCTCAAGAGGATTAGGCCTCTCCTGGAGATCAAGATCGTAAGTTGTTTTATATATTCTATCTCAATTTATTCAATTTTTCAAATTTGACAACAAAGTATAATGCTTGATGTTTGTTACAGACGCTTCACAGCATCAAGTTTTGCATTTTTTGGGGAAAATCCAACGGTGACTCTAGAGTCAATAATGTAAGAATATTTCATTACTTCCAACTTGAAATTTTGCTTCGCTTTTAAATATAAATTCTAACATTTAATGTTTTGTTACAGATCTTCTAGAGTCTCTACTTCCCCTGATCCTGCAAGAATCTTATGATGCTTCAAAAGCTAAAAATGTAAGTACTTTGGCACGTTAAATTCGAATTTTATAGTTCTCTTTATGTAAAATTATACTTATAAACTACTACAGTTGAATGTAAAATTATAATTTTAAAATAAAAACACTTCAAATTATTCCAATCTTTATCATTATTAAAATTTAAAATTTCACAAATAACACTGTCTTTAGAAAGAAAATGTTTTATGTTTTTTAAGAAATTTTTCACGGCGTTCACTTACACCATAGGATTCTCAATAGTATCTACTCGATAACTTTCCTTGCTCCAGTGCAGCATCGGTGATAACGTTCTTCACATCTATCCCGTGAGTCGCATGCATTTGTGTTCCTCCGGTCACTCAACCATGTCGTAGGACGAAAGGTCTGAATCGGCACGAGTGACTGGTTGTATACGTAGAATTTTTAATGAGCATAGTGACCGCGGGTATTTTTTGTACCCGTGAGTAGTAACATTTTTTTCAGATTTTTTATGTATTAGATCAGGATAGGGCTTCTTGCACATCGCGATTTTAACAATTAGGATGTATGTACACATTTATAATAAAATTAAAGTACCTTCAATATAAATGGTCGCAAAAGTAAAATATCTATATGAACATTCATATGAATAGATGAATTATAAATATTTATAGATAGTTGTTATTATTAAAACGATTTCGTTTGAGCATTTCATAATATAGAAAACGGATATCCTCCGATTTCGTTGCAATGAAAGATGCAGTTACTTATTGGTACTGGTAATATATTTTATTATAGTAATTAATAATTTTAAATTTAATCGTCCCTTTTATAATGGTATTAAATGATTTAATTAATTATGTTTTATAATTATAAACCGCAGTAGAATTTGAAATGTAATAGATTAAAATTTTTTCCGCAAAAATATGTATGACATTTATGTGCAAGAAGATACTTCGCGACAGGCAGATTTTTTAATCAAAGCAACAAGTTTGGACACTGCTTTCGCATTTTCGAAAATGTGCTTTGATGAGGAAGTCTCCTGAGATTATTTCTATCAGTATTTAATTTGGAGTCAATTGTTTGATTTTGATTGTTTGAGTCAATTGTTAGATTGTTCATAGTATCTTTTTTAAAAAATTCAGGTCTTGTTTATTGTCTTTATTTTTTTGCAATTCCAATAATTTTTGAAAACTTAGAGTCAATCCAATTTGAAAATAATGCAATAGTTCGTTACATATAAATTATATAAACTAATCATTTTTTAAGTTCAGGATTTTTAGGTTTAACCCCTTCCGTGTTTATTGTCAGGATCTCACTCACGTGCCCAGGTGCTACTTGAGTGGCTGAAAGACATTGGGCACGATGACCATAGTTTGTAATTTTACAAAAAGTTTTTCAGCGACTGACAATATGTTAGCGTATCGTGTACGACGTATTTTCCGCATGTGTGTATGGTCAGGATGTGGAATTGCGTCGTTTTTATTGTTCTATTTATTATAAAATGATATATTCAAAATATTTATGCACTGATTTGAGGTATGAATTTCTTATGTAATAATACTCATTGACTATACTATGATTATATTATTAATTATACGATTAGTTATGAAATGATTCCAAGTCAACTTGCACATGTACTTTCTATAGAAATTATTCTTTCTCAGTTGTTAATATTTCGGATATAAATATAAATTTTAATCACGTATTTTAATCACGTTTTACTCAATGTTCGCCAGCCATTGTCAGTCGATTTCAGGAACATGGTACGTAAATTAGAGTGTGAAAGTTGTATGTCAAACTCGGGTGTCGGAGGCGTCCCGGGACGTCCTCTCTAGTTTAGGTCGCGCCCGGGTGGTATGTGTGAGAACCGTAGAGTGAATGTGTTGGTGTGCCTGTTTTGCCATTTTTTAAATATAGGGCGACTGTTAGGATAGGTAGCGTACTTTCTGGTGTGAATGTGTTTAATTATAAGTAGGTAGGGCCGGGCAGGTTGGCACAGTCTCTGGTCGCGTGTCCCCCTTTCGCGTGTCCAACCTGTTTCAGGAAATCTAATTTGAAAAATCGACAGTGAAATTGGTACAAGTGGAGCATGCCACTTGTCTCTGATTTTACTCTTCGATTTTTCGAATTTAGTATCGCGGTCGCGGTCGCGGATGAGGTCCCGAAACGAATGTTTATGTAGGTATTGCTCGAGCACGCACGTGCGAACGGACAACGATCACTATGATCGATGGTCGTCCATGTGTATTGTGGTCAGTTTTCGCGATTTATTTTATTATTTTATAAGTTATTTCTTGGTTTGCGATTAGAAAGACTCGAGCTAGTTGTAAGTTTCAGCGGGCATTGCGCTCGAAGAAAGAAGAGGCCCAGCAAACTGCCACGAAGAGGGTCACAACAAATGGCTTCTCATCTTCTGGATCATTTAAATGGTTCCAGAGCATGGGAAGTCATTCTCGTTACTATTTTGTCACTATGCTCTTTTAGTATTTGTAGTTGTATTTTTTTTCCTTTTTCATTACCGTTCATTATAGTTTTTGGCAAATTGCGGTTTTTCTTTGTAGAGTTGCGAGAAATTGATTACGATTTGAATTAGAGTTGCGAAGAAATGATAATCGTGTTTGCTTTGGAGCTGCGAATTATGACATCGCGATTGTCTTTTGCAATTATGATTTTAATTTTTATAATTGTCTTAGTGTTATACACAGTAAAATTTATCTTGCTCCCTATTGTTTTAAATTAGATTATAGAGTCATCGCTATTAATTAATTTTACGGTGTTAGAATATTTAAAGTAGCTTTTTGTCCATTTGTAGTTGAAGTAGCTTTTGTATTGTTAATAATAATTTTCATTGAATTTAATTTTAGAGTTACTGTTGCGATATTGTTCCATCGCGATTAGTTTACCTCTTAGCGTTGCGTAATGAGTGGTCTGTAGCGTTTCTTGAAGTAGCGTTGCGTTTACAAAATGCCCAAATTCTTTCACTGGATTCGTAGAAGGCTGTTTCTACTCCTAGATCACCTGATGCAGCTATAAGAGCTGTACAGAAGTGATCATTCATCAGCAACTTCCAGCGTGGTTGCACTGGACGCGTCGCAATTAGTGCTACGCATTTTTAAACACGAGTGCATAGATTAATAGCGTTGTGTATTTATTTTCGGGAGTGGTAAACATGACAAAGCACTCTTCACATTTGATTGTAAAAACCAATCAAACTTTTCTTATATTTTATTTAACCCATTAAGTGCTTCTGTAAAGATTTACAAATTCTATCCTATAAATCGAAACGATTCGTTTGAATAAGTATATTCAAAGTTTGAATCAGAATTGATGGTAGACATAATGGAATGTAGCTTTAAGATATATGCGCAAATTAATCACGCGAAAACGTACAATTTATCATCATATTTTGTAATTTCAACATGTGTTGGATAGAATTTGTAAATCAGTAATGTTTAAATAATTAAAGGGAAGATAGGAAAGGAAAAATGATCGCAACATTTTACATATTTGCATTATATTAGAAATCTCGTCTTATGTAACAGTTTTTGTGTACAATATGATACAACTCTGAGTCTAAATCACCGACCGTTTATCAGCGTCGTATTGCTATTTATTTAATAGAAGAAACACGAAGAAATAGACAAAATATGTGAATTTGCATTGTTTTAGTTTTAGGGTTTCGCTTGATACATCATTCGAGTTTTTGAAAATTTATTCTTTCAGTTAAACAAACAATATTTGAAAATAGGAACGAAATCGTAATAAGAAAAATATTAGAATACGTCCACGCAAAAGATTTTCATCTATTCTATTTCTATTGCTTCTTTTTACATGTTTCGTATCAAAATGTATGGGATTAATTATAAAAAGAATGAAATTTGTGATTAATATCTTAACTAAAAGTTTTCTTCCCCTATGAGATCTTTACATCCACGTTACTATTATTTTTATGGCTTTCTGTAACGTGTCATTGTATTTTTAGTCACAAATTCTTTTACAAGACTCGTACAATTATTCCTTTCGTTGAAATTATTTCAAGATATCCCTCTATACTTTTACGACATTCGCATTATTTAAGGTTCCTTATGTTGTACATACTTTATAGTTTTTTTTTTCATTCAACACGGATCACGTTTAATTAAATCAAGTTAATTTAATTCAGTTAATTAAACTGAAAGTTTTTTTCTCTCTTCTGAGATCTGTAGATCCATGTTAGGCTCGTTTCATCAGCTTTCCGCAATATATCGTTGTATGTTTAGCACAAAATTCTTTCGTAAGACTCGTTCAATTCTTTTGATTGAAATTATTTCAAGGCTTTATATTTTCCTCCTCGCTCAATATTCGCAACGTTAAAGTTTCCTTATGCTGTACTTCCTACTTTGTTCATTAAACGTGGTTTCACATTTAATTTCATTTAATGAAACAGTCCTTTTATAGCTGTTCTTCTGAATGAGACTCGAGATAAGTGAATTGTCGTTGCAATGGTTGAGCTGCTGGCCGGAAGTCATTCCGGATGCTGGCACTTCTTGCGGGTGCAGTGTGGTTTCCATTTGTTTTGCGACGAACACTAATGTAGGTTGTGCACGTGTTCATACGTCGTAGAACAGAGTGGCTGGAATCATTGACACCTGTAATGTAAAATATTCAATTTTCAATAAATGTACAACTGAATAACGTTTGAGAAATAATTCGATTTGACAAATGATTTTCGACGTGAACATTTTTAATTGAATTAATTCTATTTATCGAAATTCGAAATTTGCTTTAAGTCTTAATAATTAATGTCCGAAGAATGAATATCGTGAATGAATATTTTGCGAAATTTAATATTATAATATGATACCTGTTAAGGGAATACCCATTGTGCTAGCATTGTGGTTATCGCGTTGCCTCTCTCTATGAAGAATTCGATGTACTCCGGGCAAACGTACGATCGCAATTATGAAACCAGTACGAAATCTCGCGTTCATCCAGCAATAAATTACTGGGTTATAACAGGAATGCGACATAGCTAGCCAATGGAGAACCATCCATACGAATGGAAGACCTGTCCAACTTTCGAGAGTCTCGTTATTATCCAATAGTAGCTAAAAATTTGATAATGCTTCTTTGTTTATTTTATTACTTACTGGTTTGGTAAAAGATTTTTTAAGAAATTAAAACGAACAATAATATTGATATTTAGGCAGATAATTTAACTATTAAAGGCATGTGTATACTGATTATTACATATATATATATATATATATATATATATATATATATATATATATGCCTTAGAAACAAATTACGTAGGTAATTTATATATATTTAGTAATTTAGCCATTGAAGGTATGTCTATTAATTGTTATAATATATACCTTAGAAAAAGATTGTCTGAAAGTTAAAGCGAATAATAATATGATAGGCGTTAATTTAAATATTAACGACAGGGTATATTAAATGTAATATTACTTTTATTACTTTAATATATATTAAATATTAGGGTACATTACTTTAATTATTTTTCACGACATTTTATTTTTATCCTATTTAAAGAAATAGTATACATATCCTTTTACTCATTAAATGCAATGTTAGTTCAAGATTTATTAGAAATAAGTCACTCACGTTTAATATGTTGAATGGAAGCCAACAGGTAGTGAATACTATTACGACCGTCACCATCATTTTAATCATCTGAAACAAATGAAAATGATACAACCATGTTTGTTTCTTTACCAGTACCGATTTAATCGATATTCGTAAAAAAAAGTCAGAAGAAATGTTATTAAAAAAGAAAAGATGATAAATAGAATAGTATTTCAATATTGTAAAATAGTATCTTAATACATATTCGTTTGTAAAAATGTCGTTTACAAAAATCTGTGACACATATGCCACTTTAAAGCTGAACTAACGAGAGGATGTCATGGAACAATAGTCGTATCTATAATTTAAAGTTCACAAAAAAATGAAGTGTGGAATTATTTGTTATTCACTGTGACTTTTGCGAATCCACAGCATGACTCTGCCAGCGGTGAATATATGTATGTATTAGCTAAATCATGGGGAAAGCATGTTTCTGGCCCAAATTTAATCAGAATATAAATTGCACACACCTGAAACTGCGCTTGTAACATTGTCGGTGGGATGGTTTCCTAGTGAGGTCGTAAGTCTCAGTCGTCTACAATTACTGTATTCGTGCATCATTCTCTGAATTAACTTTAGACGATTATTTTAAGATAAATAAGCCACGGAATAATCCGACTAATCTATATGTACGTAAAACGAAAAAAAAAGGACTAGCATACGTGCAAAATTGCAAAGGTTCGATTGTTAATATTAGTAATACCTGGAAGAATAATGGTTATACCATTGATGCTTTGTGGTTTGTTCAGTCTCTGCTTATTTCACTGCGAATTGACCAGCAAGTACATGTAACGTTGTACGTATTATCACGAATAGTATCGTTTTTCGTGATAAATTGTTATTTATTTTTATTTCTCTATATATTATTCAATTCACTCTAAAAAAAATGAGACGTCGTTTTCAAGTTTTGTAGATGGTTAAAAAAGTATTTATAAATAATAAATACATTTATACAATCTCGGCAAACGTAAACTAGCAGTATGCCTGTGACATTCAGACCTCTTACTTCTGAGTTGTATCATAAACTTCATTTCATAAGTTTTGAACTTACTACACCTAACATGCTTCTTGTGTTTAGTATAACAACGCCTGTCGACGAAATATTTGCAGCCTGTGCGATAAAACGCAGAATCATACCTAATTGTGATTCAACTTTGATTAAAATTTCCTTCAGAATCATGTTTACAGAATTTAAAAATCGTCTTCATCAGTTTTCATCTAGAAAGTACGAAACGAGGTGTTACGTACTCTTTGTCCTTTCTTTCTCTTTCTAAATAATCTGAATGTTTTTCATTTTGCTGATAGATATTTTCTGAATCTTGGTTGGCTGCGCTTTTATAACAAACATTTATGGATCTGACAGGTGTAGCTTATGATCTCAGTCTTCCCTCTACGTATTTTCCTTTTATTCCCCTTTCCCTTCTAGTAGAATTCCTCCTTAAAATATTCTTCTATATCTTTACCTCTGTCTCTTTTTATTTTTCTAGTTTTCTCATTTCATATTTATACCTTCGTTATTTTTCTTTCTCCTATTTTTATCATTTATCTTTTGAATGATTTTCCAAGATTTTCGATAAATATGCTGTCGAAACGATATTGAAGACGAATTGATACGAACAACGATTGTTTATTTAGTAACTCAAATAGAATATACATATACGACGAAATAATTTATCTGTAACGTGTGGCGAATTATATGTACATTTATTTGTCTTTGTTCGATGAGACAAATGTATGAAGCATTTAGAAGAATTATTGAAAGATGGTGAAAAGTACCTAGATAAGATTTGAAGAATTATGATTCCTCATAGGTATTTTTAACTTTGCTGCAGTTCTTGAATTTTTATATTTGTATCGTTTCTTCCGTTTTAATAGGTTAAACAGACATTTGTTACATTGTAACAAAACAGTAGAAAAAGATTGAAACGAAAAACCACTAGCTCTGCATTTCAACAAATTTCTCAAATCTGTGAAATATTTAAAATGTTTCGTAAATTTCTTCAAATGTAAAGTACATTCATTCTAAATATTATTTATGACTTTTTGAAATACAGGATGTATTCAACAGGATGTCAAAGATGAAAGGATCGAAGAGCGCTGCATTTTACGAAAAAGAAATCAGCAATAAAACGTATCGAAAACGTGAAAAGGTTCTAGTTGCTTGATTACGAACGAATGTACCAGTTTCGCGATTTTTCTGCCGTTCATTTCCTGTTTCTATCTCTTTCCGTTTCTTTCACCGATATTTACCCTCTGCTCGCTTTACGATCTTTCTTTTCACGTTCGGATGCACTCCGACATCAACGAGCATTCCTTGAACGCATTCTTACTACATTTTGCATTTTTTACTACAGCTATATGTAAACGAAACACGTTAGTAATACTGATTAAATATTTCTTATATTGCAAGAACTATACATGAAAGTCAGATTTCGTAAGAAGATTATTTCAAATTATTCAGTGTATCAATTATCAAAGCGTGTATCGTGATCAGGGGCATATCTGCTTGTATCGCGCAGTTCTAGAGATTACTGTTTGCAGTTTTATTGAAAATCTTTTTTTCTAGTTTGTTTCATACAAATTGTATTTCGTTTGATGTAATTTGATATCGATATCGAAGTCGAGAAATGATACATTTTATTCTATGTATATTTGCTTTCATCGAAATTCTTTAAAGTGGATAAGTTCAGGCTTTCTGTAGTAAAGTAAGTAGGAAAATGAATGAAATATTTATTCGTGTCATGTGTATAACATTATACAGGGTGGTTATACTACCCTTGTCCTTCATAAAATTTTGTAAAACTGAACTTAAAATATTTATTGAATTATTAATAATTTCTCGTGTCAAAAACAACGGAAAAAATTTTATACACTTTATTAAATGTGTGTAATGACATTTTAAAATACAGATGTATAAGTCATTTCATTTTGAAATCCACTGTAGCAATAATAATGACAATAATCACTACTACTGTTACAGAGAACTTTTTTTACTAATTATGAAAACGTTCTTCCGTTGTTTTCTCTGCATAATTGGATCCTGCATAATTTCTGCATAATGTGCAACTTAGCAGCGAGCGATCGTGTTAGCGTTAGTTTGAATTAATTTAAATTAATCTAAATTAATTTAATTAATTTGACGACTGTGTTAAATCGCTCAAAATTATCACGATATAAATTCATGCTTGCATCTTAAACTTCATTATAAATATATTTTGTCCCTTTAGATTTCAACTGAAGTAGCATTGCAATTAGTACAATTCATTCGAGAGCTGTTACTTTAAAAAATTACTTCAATATATTTTGTAACGTTCTTCTATCTTATCTGTGATAATAAATTTAGGCAACACAACAGTATATCCATTATTTAACAGTGAAAGAAATTCATAAACAAACTGATCTCTCCCTCTACATTTCACTAATTGTAAATGAAATTTAATACCAGAGAAATGAACGTTCTAATATCACTAAAAGCACCTGTACGCCTTTCATAATTGCAAAAATAACAAGCCCTAAAGTCGACTCGATAATCCTAACGTTAAATTAATATCGTTTGCACAGGTGAATGTAATGATCGAAGATTAAACGAATTCAAAAGCTGTTCAATGTAGAATTTTGTATTCATAAAATACAAAGAAGCTCAAATTTATCTCGCATGATACGAAAGTTCGCGGAATTGATTTTATAAAAATCACTTACGTAATTATTCATCCAAAATTTACGATGTCACCATTAAAGTACTCCCCTCCCGAACGTATGCACTTATTTCAAGTACATTAAGGTTAATGCATTGATGCATTGTGCATTGATTGTAGCGTCTTTCGTAGTACATAATTTCCTTATTATCAAAAAAAAAAAAAAAAAAAAAAAAAGACCGATTAGCACGCGCTTGATTTGCGATTTTGCCTGCCTCGCCCCCTTTCTTCTCCTTTTTGTTTCCACTTGGCACTTTGTCTCTTACTTCCGAGTTCGTATTCGTACATCCATGGTTCATCCATAGTTATTACCCTGTCGACGAAATCTGGAGATCTGCATTCAGTCTGTTGACAGCATTGGACATGTCGAAGTTTCTGTTCCCCCGATAGAACTCGCGCGACAATTTTGCCACGGACTTTCTGCACGTTCAAAATCATTATGCAAAACGGCGAGTTCGTAGCGTCATGAAATTCGAGCTGCGAGGAGACAAGGCTACCGATTGCTCGTTTAACCGAATAGAATGCTGCGGCATCGCCGATTTAAGAGAAAGAAAATCATTCCGCAAAATGATTTTTTTACCATACCACGTGTACGTTTGAGAGCTTTCGCGTGAAAATGAAAAATTCCCACGTCACGGCGGATATTCCAGTCGAAATGATAAATCGTGTGAAATATCCATTGTAGAAATCGATTAATCTGAGGGGGAAAAAATTACTTAGCCATATATTTCAGCCGACGAACGTTGTTTGCCATATATTTCGATCTCGAGCGTTGTTATGTCGCTACGTAATTCTTCAAGCTGTAGAGATTTTAGGAATTCGAAGAGAAGTCTCAACGTGAATTTTCAACCTGACCGTTTGTTACCAGGGAGATACATGCATGCATGTAGATATATACCGTACATATGTTACATACATAGCGCGGTAAAATCGCGATAAATTCATGCCTCTTTCCAGCAAACCGGCCGTATAGATATCCTTAACAATCGAACTGTAATCGACTTTTAACCAGCATTCTCTCTGTTTGTTTTTTTATGACGAATTTACGAGTCTGTCAAAAATATAGTTTTTAAACGATTCACTTGTCCATCCTCCAATTCTTGATAGATAATATTAAAAATTTTATAACACTGTAACGTAAATTTTACGTCGTTGCAATGTAAGTTTCACGTTACTCGATGTATCGTTGATTTTACGCGATTCCGTGTCATAAATTTTCAAGAGCTCGATGGCCATAGTCACATATTCGTTAAAAATATGAACTTGTACAAATGTTAACAATTTATTCATAAATTTGATAATAAATTATATTGCGGTCGTATATATATATTTCTGTTTTACTTACAAAAATGAAAATGATATTATTGAAGCTATTTTTGAAGAAGATGGTACAAAGTATCCTATATTAAGGACATTCACAGTCGTTTATCTGCTGAAGGAAAGCAAGAAGCGATATTGTATTGCCAGATAAAAGGAAATGGGAGGTCCTCTATTTCTTTTTCTTCCTCTGATGGCTAGTATTTATTGCTTTCCATTTATATATATGCGTTGCAGACTTTTATAGTCATCATAGATCGTACGAATTCCTGAGGCTTTCTTTACTCGGTGACTACACCGAGTAATGCGTCAGTATCTTTGAATTTAATTTAGTGTTTAATCTATCAAAAGCCAACGTTACGTTAATCTGACGTTTCGCTTTCGAGTTTTCACATTCAGATTTTTTAACATTTACAATCTCCGAATCTTTAGATTTTTGAACGCTCAATTTGTCAAGCTTTCAAATTCTCAAGTATGCAAACTATCAGGTCTACAAGTTTTTAGACTTTTAGATTTTGGGATTTTTGGATGTTCAAATTTTCAGACTTCTCGATTTTCTCGATACAAGAATTTTTATTTTTTCTTTTTTTTTTTTTAAAACAGTAACGTTATAGACGAGTTACATTATAGAGTGATATTTTTTCTATTTTTTAATTAATCGTCATTGTAACTGTAAAGATATCAAAGGTCCGACCATTATATTTAGATAATTCATAATATCACATAACTTTATATTAGAAGATATGAAGAAATCTATTCTAAAATAATGAAAAGTTTATTCTAAAATATAAGTACCTGTATCATCAGATTGATTAGTCATTTATTAGTCATTCATTATTTAGTCATTTATTCACGTATTATTCGTACGTATTATTACTCGTAATAATTTCAGATTCTACTTTCGTGATTCGCATTCTCCTATGAATATAAAAATACAAGCTTCTCCGAAAGATACTTTTTAATATAGTTTTATAGACCAGTAATTAATTTGTATATTTGATTTTGACATATTTCTCTGATATCTAGTAAACTCTTAAGATATTAAACTAACGGGTTTAACAATGTTTAACATATTTCATTCTATCTTCATATTTTAACATTGTATCTTGCGTATTATATAATAGTTAATACTTGAGTTGAGAGTTTGTAAACTCCGTGTTACTACGTGTTATTACGCAATTCCCACGGAACTGTGGCATTCAATAGCGTACAAATAGAGAGAAAAAGATGTTATTATGATGTTAACGAAAATTTATATTAAAACGTCTCCAAAACAATGGATAATTTGGTTTCATTTTGTGACCAACTCATTTTCACTTCTACCATCTAGTGGATCATTACCTACTGAACTCAATTATTTTGAGATTATCGAGACGATATTATGCAACAGCGAAGACGTTTCTATCTGTAATATATTTCTTTTAAAGTGAAATTACTTTTAAATTGGTTCGTCTTCCTCGCGGAAACGTTTTATCTGATGAAAGCAACCATTCGAACAATTAACTTATGCAATGGAATAATTGCCGCTCGTATTATCGTTAAGCGAGATCTTAACAAGTGTACGTTGCTTCAGTGATGTTCCGTTAATGATCTAATTGCAATCGCAGGATAATGTGCAAATGTACTTTTAAATGAAAAGCTAATTAAAAGCTGTCTATATACGAAAACTTTCGATACTGCTATTTTCTCTATGCGTCAAATTAAGTGGCTAAAAGTGGGTGTCCAGAGATTTGAGGACTTTGTATTTTCTCTTTTGTTGCACTCTCAACGCGTTGTATGTTTGGAAAATACAGCTTCTTGGAAATTCTGCAGGGGCGTTCATCTCACCAGTATTCGTGAAAAACTTTCAAGTGGCTCACACAAAGAAATTAACAATTTGAGAAATTAAACAATCTGAGAAATGATACTCGGTTTTGATTAGCTCGTATAAATAATGTAAGGCCAGACAGACTGAAAGGTTTTTGAAAGTTCACAAAACAGTTGCCTGAACAACGAATAGCAAATATATTAAATTACTATAACGAGAATAGTTGAAATTCAATACATACGGAACTATAAACCCCACTTTTTAATTTCTTCGTTACTTCACTGATTTGAAAGCAAAAAATTGTTCGTTAAATTTCTAACAACACCGTTCAGACGTTTTCTCCTTTGTTAGAATTTATTTGATCGTTTGTTCGATCGTTTGATGCAGAGTGCTATCAGCATTTCGTCGTCTTTATACAATTAACATTGATCAAAATCGACTCGTCATTAGCAGGATAAATCGAACGTATTGCATTTTGTCTGCTGTTAAAGCGAAGCGGCTCTCTCGTCGTCGCAAATTCAATTAGCATCACTTTGTTTTCTGACTTGATTGAAACCGAAATCGACAGAATTCATTAGGCATGCCATTAGATGTACCATTCCACAAAATTTCGTGTATACTTCGAAGATCATTATTTGTCATATCGGCGAGTGATTTCCACGAATGTGAATAAAAGTGAAAATTCGAAAAGGATAACTTCAAAGATGTAAAATCCTGCCCTCTTTAATTTAAAACATTCTGCGTGGCATTTTCCGTTCTCACTTTCAACGTATCGCCACGGAATAATAATAACTAAAACGTGTCGAATGAATTAAAGAGAAACAAAAGGTATCAAAGTTTTCCTCAATTTCGCAATGATAAATGGGATATTTTAATTAACAGGGACAGGAATTTACTTTATTGACGTGTACAAGTAATCAATCTCTTTTTCATCTGGAGCATCTATTAATTAATATTTATTGTTTGATCTGAAAATTGTCATTCATCTAGAAGCTTTGAAATGTTTGCCTGAGCGTAGAATGGAGGCAGAGAGTCACGTCTCAGTTAAAAATACGTGGATTAATCTACGTGCCTCTTCTACGGGCTTCTTCTTATTTTTAAGAAGAGGAACAAACATTGTAAATGAGGGTTCTAAAGAAAGAATGAAAGAAAGTAGGAAGAAAGGTAGACATTGACCGGCAAATATTGTAAATAATAACCATCCTGCCATTTTGTGGGGAAACTTGGCGAACGTGACGCGATGTATTTCTAATAATACTTTACCTTTCTCTTTGATCGTGCCATTCTTTGGTCTCTGACATTCTCAGCTTCTCCTGGCGGCCTCTTACCCCACACCATAACCCCGATGCTGGTGTACGTGAACATCAGAACTGTTATTGGTATCACATACTGGAGTACCAGTAACGCTATTGAGTAATAATACCTGCAACACATAGACACTCAGCTCAATAGAAAGCGGATCCGCCAATGTTGTTATTAGGAGCTATTATGATTCTATAAATTCGACTGGTTAGACATTAATAGCTCCCTGAAGAGACTTCAAGAGAAATTGAAACAGTTACGTTTATCTAAGCGTTTATCTACTTTTGTCTTTGATCCGCGCTGTAAAATTTCCAATTAAATTTTTTTCCCGGCTCAAGATTATTCCTTTTAATATACAGGGTGACCGTTTGAATATCTCCTTTGCTTTTGAAAGTGTAAAAAGACTTTGTTAACAAAAACTGTGATTGGCACAGAGGAAGCCACAACGTGATGGCAATAGTTTCCTTTCGCAGCTGGAGGATTGCTTCCTTCATTTGAAGGTTTTTCAAATTTTTTTTAAATGAAATGACATATTTTTTTCTTTTTATTCACTTATCGATGCAATTCGAAATTCTCGACAAAAAGGATGTATTAACCTACATATAAACAATTTATTGTATGAAAGACGAGAAGAAACAGAGGTCGTAATCTTGTGTTCATCCTGTCATCTTTCACATATAAATTCTATAAAGTCAAACTCGAAATATCTACTAAATTAATAATTTTTTCGACGTACATAGATTAACACTTTTTTTTTTTTTAAAGGTGTATCGTTTCATTTGGAAAGAGGTGACTTTAAAATGACCTTGAATTCTCCACCTGTAGAAAAACTATTACCACACATTGTGGCTCACTCTGTTCTAAACGAATTTTGTTAATAAAGCTTTCTTTCATCTTCAAAAACAACAGAGATATTCAAGGTGATTACGTGTATTTACGATCAATTTTACCTAATACAGTTAATAAACCAGAATTTTAATTACGAATTTTTATACATATTTACGTGCTTTGTCATTGAATAACGCCTGTCTTCAAGAGTCAATAAGAGAATAATTACTTGTTCTCCATCGATGGCCAAACTTCCATGCAAATGTATTGATTGCATCTTTCATATTGCTCCAATGGTTGAAACAGCTTCGAAACAACAGCGATAGGCAGCGATATTACCATAGCAAGCATCCACACAGCTAAAATTAGCAGCTGAGCTTGCCGTTTGCTCAATCTTGGCTTCAGCGGCCACATAATAGCTATATAGCGATCTATACTAATCGCAACAAGTGTGTACGCACTCACCAACACTGACACTGCCTGGAAATAAATATTTTTTATATTAACGAATCATTTCACATCGCTATTATTATTTCTCCGACACTTTCGGACAAATGATTTATTTTACATTCATTGATTATTAGTTGCATATTATTAATATTATTATAACGAGCTCTGGTTCACAGTGCCTCCTAATTTACGAAGTCCTTGGAACTCGTTATTGGCTCACGAGAGTTTAATATTATCGTACAATGAAGCGAAATTTAATCTCATAAAAAACTTATAGTTTTTTAATTTTCTTTCAACTTTTTAATCTTAGAAAAGTCTGTAGAGTTTGAGAATACAAATTTAAAGTCATTACGTCGTTAGGAAAAATTCGTGGTGAAAGTTGAGAAAGTATTCAATGCCAGTGTGTATAATATATAACATTTTCATAGATTGGTCCCAGTGAATAGGCTCCATCTCGATAATATTTCGGTTTATCCGATAATTACTTCTTTGAAGGAACTTTTATGGGCTTCTGCGATATTTCATTCCTCGAATGAATCTCTCGAATAAATTTTGCAAGGAGCTACGATATCTACTGATGGGGATACATTACATGGGATGAGCGCAGTGAATAAAATTTCATTTTTACTGACGTTTGAAATCTTTTTCCAAGAGGTAGAAATACTTGTACGAATTTAACAAGCACAGAAATCGTAGCACAGATGCTCAGAGTAAAATTTACTACGTCGGTGAAATATTATCGCAACTGTGCTTTCCTTTTTTTCACTTTTCCTTTCGTCCAATGTTTTCTCCTACATTTCATAATAGTTACGAAGTATCTGAGAATATTTAAGTATCCCAGTCACGAAAGTGAACCGTATTCAAACAAGTGGCAGACAAGAGCAACAGGCGATTGTCTTCACTCAGTACTTCTTAGCCTCTTCCTAAATCAATATTATCTCGAACTCTGGAAGTTAATCTAGATTATTAAGAAGATTATTATTCGATCAGAGTTTATATATATATATATATAAGACAACGATTCATAATGCGCAAACAGAAAAAAAAAAATTTGTAGAAGTTTGTTGTACAGATAAAAAAGGAAATAAAAATAAAATTATTTTACTAAATTCTCAATGATTTTTTTCTCATTTATTTTAATTCCCGTAGATTTCGTAATACTTGTGACACTTATGTTCTGCTATTTATGCTTCTAATAACGTTAGTAGCGTTCGAAAGATAGGACAAACATGATAAAATGGTTAATGGAGCCTAGTGTCTAGTTCCCTCGATCGAAAGAATTTCTTCGTGTGAACTATTTGTTAAAATCGGCCCGCTAAACGACGAGTTTGCGTGTGATTAATGAGACGTCGATATTAAAGTGGGCTGATATGTGAACAGGCCTTGTTGTTTTTCAATGGTTATTGTTACACTCGACCTTTCGGCTAATAAATTGTTCCTAGATAGATGGATGGTTGCCACGTCTCTGAATGGTGAGTAATTACGCTTGTTAATGACGTCACCGTGATTGAAACTGGATTTTCGTGTTCACACGTGCAGCTGAGCCTGGTTCGACAACTGGATAATTGCTTTTGTCTCATTCGATCAAAATCCACGGATCGACTCGTCGATTTTACATAAAAGGATCGGCTAACGTGATATAACGGTGAAAATGGTGTTGTTATTATCGCGTGTTATTAATTTACGGCTGGATAGAATCGCCGAATAGAATATATGTAATTATATTATATAACAATTAAGTATAATTAATTTTCAGGCGAGGATTTTATATTGTATTTCATTGTATCATCAGAGATACTGATTTTGTTAGGGACAAAGATCATTTGATAATTGAATTGTAGAAGATTGTTTCTTCGAAGTAATTTTCCTCTCATCTTTTTTTTTTTTTTTTTATGTAACGAAAAGAAAAATGATATACATTAATGTGTAAACTTTATTAGTGTAATTGAAAAAACAATCGTCAGAATTATAGACTTGCATTTGATCAATGGTTAGTCAAAAAAAATTGGAGAAGCATTTTCTTGTTCGTGAATTACTAATTAAGTAGGTTTATGTGAGTCAAGTGCTATCCTTTCGAAAGTTTCGTAAGAACTCCAAATATCTCAGATGTATTTACTTTTTGCTAAAGATTTACGCGAGGAATTTTATATAAGGCGCAATCCGGGAGATTTATTGGCAAAACTTATATTTTCCATTCTCCAGTTCTCAAGATAACGTTAAAAAAGTAACTTGAAAGCAAACTTTTCTTTGAGCTTCAGCAAACGAAAGCAATACACAATTTTGCTATGTTTTTTACTCAGTAAATTCCGAGTCAAACATCAAGGTTTTCGTTAAAAGTTTATTCAAAGGTACGACACGATTCTCGTAGAAAATATTATCAAGTTGGAGATTAATCAGGAAAAGAATTTATTCGGTGTGATAATATCGATGAAAATTGTAATTCACACTTATTATATTTCTTTAATTATTTCAAACATTCGATTATTAAATTTGCTAATACTTTTCGTCGTTGAATTTTACAATATCGATATATATGTATAATACATGCTGCTAAAAAATCAATTTTCCACTCTTTATCAAACTTCTTTCTTTCTACTTTACTAGCATTCTCAACAGTTCACCATTCTGAAATGGTATCATAATCCTTTCTCATATCCTTTCCCTCGCCTTCACAAGCACAAAGACTATTAAACGTACCTGCAGATAAATAACGGTGGGACAGAGTTCTGGACCGAACGGCCAATACTGTAGTATCAAAGTGCTGATGGAGCTAGTTGGCACGCAGAAAAGTGCCATCAGGATATCTCCGACGGCGAGATTCACAATGAACAGGTTTGTGACAGTTTTCATTCGGGGGCTGCTGTGTACCACGTAGCAGACCAGACCGTTTCCGGTCAACGCGATCACGAAAATGATGCTATACAGGAAACAGATAATACCGCGGAACCATTTCGTCGAGAAGACGCTTTTGCGATCGAAATAGTTGCAATCCTCTGGATTCGTTAGATTCCACACCTCGAACTCTTGCAGTCTCTCCAGCGAACAATTTACCTGAACGTCCATATTCATCGCGGCACGTCTTTGTGGAACATTCTCACCTGGAAACAGATTAATTATTCGAAAAGTTATTAGGAAATCAGTTTAGGACAGACCGAATCCACGAAATGACCAATTTCGTTTGAATCGCACGAGCGTCTTTGATCATTCGTCTGGAAGAATCTGGAATCTACGCGTATGTAGCGTTGGAAATGAACAGTGTTGAGTGACGAGCAGCAAAATTTATTTATTGCTAAATATCACAACGGGTACACTTTGGGTATATTTGGTATATTTTTGCATTCTATAAGTATGTAGTCACATCCGTAAATTTCTTAAATTGTTCAAACGTTTCTTTTGTTTTAAAATTGTTCATTCGAGTCGAACTGTCGCTGGCAAAACTATAGTTATACCGTGTAACATCTGTTGCTCTCGTAAATTTCAAACTCTTCCCAAATAAAGCAATGGCATTTCATAACATTTGTCGAACCCATATTTATTTACTGGAGGACATAAATATTAATTGACCAATAATACAAAAGTAAACGTTGGTAAATCATTCAAACATCGCGATCTCTTCACTCAATATAAATTCTATATTAGCAAGAGAACAAATTGCGCGAGTGGGCGAAAATTTTCTCCGCGTTGTAAATTTCAATGGCAGACTCAAAATTCCGACATTGCAGTTGGAATTGCACTTGATATATTACAAACCATTGTGAGCATGGTTAGTAGAATTCCCAGTTTAGGAGGTTTACGAGGATTACGATGATTAATGAAACAGTTTTTCCTGAAACTGTAATTCACGAAAAACCAACCAATTTCAAAACAGTTTCTATCCGTGCACGTACGTCGGAAACTTCAATTAAAATCAATTGTCAAATAACATCGAACTTATTTGCCGCTATGAAGAGTGACGCGGAGTAATTTAATTCGGCGAGACAGTTTCTGCAACAAAACAACAGATGAGAATGAGAGGAAGGAATATTCTTGTTTTTTCCCGCGATTTTATTATCGTAATAAAGGTGTTTATCAAGTGTCCTTCTGAATTTGTCTGTTAAATGAAAAACACACAGAATCACGACACTGCGAGTTTTACGTAACATTCGCTTTATATATACAACTTGCACTTTTATTATATCGTAAGGTTTATAATTCGTTAAAAATTTTGATTCACGCCTCAATAAATGGAAATGGAAGTAGAAACGAAATGATGGACGAATAAATAAAATTTCAATAGTAGACAACAGATAATCACACATGTATGTATACATGTATGATACATATGTACGTATGTATGGATATTGCCTTTGGGATCAAAGGATTTAATTCATCAAAAGCTCAATGTTAATTAAATTGTTTCGTACCATGTTGGTATGCTACATTTCTCCATGATGAACAAAGAATACGCGTTTCTCCGTGATTACAAATTGAACACATTTAGGCATTCATCTGTTAACATCGAAACGATTTATCTCTTTCACGCCTGCTTGCCTTTTTAGCAAAACGTTAGTCACGTGTGCCCGATACCATCTGTGAACATTCAATGAAATTTACAAAAAAAAAAAATTTCAATTTTGTTGCTTTATCCGGTGAAGAAGATTTTATCGTTTGCTAATACGTTTGCACTGAGAGAAAAGAGATCAACTTTTGTCTCCAACGAATGAAACGTGGAGCAAATTCCAGTTTCATCGTAATAGTTAAAATATGACGATACAATGAATCTCGTTCGATAAAAAATTTCATTTACGTGTAGCGTTATAAAAGTAAGTTTTAATCGTTTGTTTCTTGCTGTAGACCGCGTGTGGCTTGTAAAAAAAAAAACAATTTTCCACGGAATCGCAATGGCTCGTCAGTCAAATGTGCCATTTCACACGTGGAATTGATTGAAAAGAAGAAAGATAGACAAAGTGTTGAATATTACGTTGAACTGAAAATTACATCGAAGATCGAAAAATTGTGTATTATCGTTAAAAAAGAAAAAGAAGGATTTCTATTGTATATGAAACGGTGTATTGTTTCGGAAATATTTGATTATTTTTATGTTTCTTGCTGTTTTTTGAAAAACTATCGATGTAGGTTTCGTTCTAGTGCTTTTACGGTCAAATGCCAACGATAGTCGAAATATGTTCACCATGTAGATACATTGTTAAAAAATAATTGGCAATAATCGAAATATCAAATGTTGTTTCGCAATAGATATTTTTAATTAAAGTAAAAAATATTTTTGCAATTATACAAATATTTTACATATATAAATGTACACACACTCATCAATATGATCGCTGAATTTTAATCATTGAATTATAAATTTATCAGTAACGATATTTGTCAATTACAAAAATACATTCTCTTCATTCCGGCAAATCTATTTTTGTTTATGATAAATATTTGTAACAATACTTAGAGAGTGCATAAGCTACTTAGATAGGCCAATCAATTTCTCATTTGGAAGTGCGATCAGAAAGTTCAAACAAAGGCAATCACAATCGAAGTGATTTATTTTTATTGGGTGAAACGAACGTTCATTTGTCAAGCTGTTGTTCCTCCAACCACACTTCGCTCGGTAAAGAATTATTTATTCATAAATATGACAGGAAACGAAAACCAAATAAAGAAGGAGGAAATAGTAGAAAATCATAAGCGTGGAAACGACAAGCTGATAACCACTAACCTTGATAATTGAAAAATCAATGGACGGGAAGATGAGAAATAAAAGACTATCGAGTATACGAATGTTCGATTTTTATAGCCGGATGCGCGAAGCTGGTTCATGTTTGTTAGATGTAACACGAGTGTTTGCTAGATATTGAAAATAAAAGTTTTTAAAGTGAAACCAATCCTGACAATTTTGAGATAAATGCATTCGTTGGACCGGACCAATTGGATATTTTGTGGAGAAACATTTAAAAACGGAAACTTTCTGTTTTAAAAATATTTGTTCACGTATCTTTCATGTACTTATACTAAAACGAACGTTTCGAAATATTCCTTTATCTCATTTACAGAGCAGTAACTTTAATGTTGTTAATTAATTTCATTATATTTTGCTAAGATCTACATTTATCACAGTTTTTTTTTCTTCGAGTCACGATACCCAAGTCATTTCATTTGTTATACTTATACCTTTGTTATGCTTATACTTGTAATGTTCTCTGAAACCGTCGATGTAATTATTCCACATGACTGAATAATCATGTTTGTACGTAAAATTTGTTGCAAACATGATAAATATCACGAAAACATCGCCACGCGTGAAATACTATCTCACACCGTGGTTTATGTTACACGAAATTTTAAAAATTTCAACCATCAACAAAAGGTTGCGCCACATGTCTCAATTTCACTGTAGATTATTATATTTATTATGGTGTGTATCGTATTGTTGTCAAACATTCACAATCCCCTCTATATTTACACGAATTTGCTACAAATTATGTATTTGTCCCCAGGTTCTCCACGAATTTAATCGAACTCCACGTTGCCAAACGTGTTTGTCCAGGTGCGCGTAAATGTATGCATATTCAGCGACTAAAAAATGATCGATGTAAAAACACAGGTCTCTGAATTAATCTTTGATCAGTTATCGTGATCTGTAATAAGTAGGAATTTCAGTTTTTGCGAATTATTTGCGCTGCAAGTAATTATCCTTCGTCCAATCCTGCGTCACAATAAAACACTCGATTCCACTTGTTTGATTTTGTTAATTTTTAATTTTTTCAAGAACGTATATAGCGCTGAATTCTCGCCCTTCTAATTATACAACTATTTCCCCCGAATTTCGTTAATAACGTAATTTTTAAAATTGTTTGTATGCCGATCTATATAGGAGGGATAATTCATTAAAACTTTTGCAAAAAAAATATCAATCACGTGATGGATATATCAGTAACAACAGCTGCTGGTTAATTTTGTGGAGTGAGTGTTATCTTGTTTCTGATTATTCACCTGATGCATTTCGCCACTCTATAAATTATGCCGATCTGTGTGCGAAGAGATAATGCCAGTTAATCTTGCGTTTAATGTGTAAATTTCTGTTTCAGTGGTGTTGGGCTGGTATGCATCTTCTATAAGCCACTGTTCCATCGGTCAGAATATACATATATACATTCAGGATTTATCCAAAATTCAAATTTTCATCTTTTGCTTATTTACCAATATCGAGTAGCGATATTTAATATACATCCATTAATTAATAACTGAAAGAATAACAGTTATAATATTGTACTCTTCACTATTTTTCGTATTTATTTATTATTTTTTTTCCGGTTTACTTAAAGAAAGGGATTATTCATCCGAGGAATGAATATTTCAATGTTTTACGCTCGACAGAGTATTAAATACAAATTGCGATAGCGCGTTAACGTTCGCTTAAGTGTAATGTTGAAAAGATCCAAGTGTAAAACGTGAAACGTGCTGTTCAAGTGAAATTCAAATTTCCATCTCTCGTTAAAGAGAACAGAAGGAACAGTTATAGAAAATTAACGGAGTAAAAAAACTGGTCGATGACCTAGATAGCTGAATTACGTCTATTGATAGCGATATCCGATAGGTCAGCGGTTTTTTTTTCCCTCATTCTGAGAGATCTCGAAGTAGAATCGACGATACTTTCTCACGTAATATTTACGTTTATGTACTAATAATATTTTCAAGGACGGCACTGAATTGTTTCACATTAGAATGATCGTCTATGATGAATCGATATCTGTGCTACGACGATAAAGAGATGTAGATGCAACACGTTTCTTTACGTTTCGTCAGACACGATGCCTATCTCTTTTATTATGCTCCTATACTCCCAATCTTTCCCTCAGATATTATTTTCTAATTCTGAGTGAATTCAGAGATCGCTGGAAGATCTCGTAAAGTAATTGGAACGTTTATTCTTTGATGGAAAGATACACAATTTCTTTTTATTACGTCGTCTGTAGAAGCTTTATCGCATTTGAATATTAATTGTCAGAAGTACATGCGTGTCAGGAACGAATGAGTCTACTTCGTAGACCAAACAATCGGACAGTCGGGAAACTCACGTTCGCTTTCCAGTTTAGCAATTCGATCTCTTCGTTTTATATTGAAAAATTTGCAAATATTATTATTTTTATTATTCTTTATCAGTGTAGCAATCGAACGCAACGTTCGACATTGTTCATTCGGTTGATTTGCATGTGCGTAAATTCCTTTCTGTCAAATTACTGGAAATATTTGAGATATCCTCGTGATTAAATCGCGGATTATTGCAATATATTTTTATCGTCGTAAATGAAGAAATTTCAGCGTACGGGGATTCGTTTTATTTCGCTGAACACGGAATACTTTCATACATTTTACACATTTTTGCGTGAATGTTTCTCTTCTTAAATTTACCCGTAAATGCGTGAACAGCCGTGATTCGACGATATGACAAAATGTGAAACAGTCGTGAATGTTGCGGGCTCGTTGCAAATGAACGGACGTACGTTCGTTAAGCGTTCGTTGTCAGAATTTTGGGATAAAATATTGCTTCACAAAGATGGTAGATAACGATGAACACGGTAGATGCATGTATCTCGAGGCATCAGAGGTTAAAGGTTCTATATACACCGAACGTACACGATACTAGGAAATAAGGCCATTCCAACTTCAATCCTTCTTGCTGTCAATCTGCTTCTTGTTAAGTCGTTAAGTTTACGAGTGTCGCGCGCCTGTTCAGCTTCTAAACTCGCACGCAGATCCCTGCCGTGTTCAAATAAATTGACTAGGATGTCAATTATCATGTGACCCTTGAGAGGTCCCCTTAGGTTAGGTTCATGTCGTTCAATCTTTCAGTTATTCGAGTCAGTCGTCTAACGATTTTACACCGTGACTTACGTACGTACATTCAATTTAAATCGGTAACAATGATGCAACGATATTATTTCTTTTATTGCATTCTGAAATTTGCGCTTGTTTATGTTTCGGTATTAAATATATATAAAACTTTTAAACGTGTAATCATATTCTTTTCAGAAACTGAAATATTTTCTCTTCGCGATATACATGTATATATCTTGACAATTAAATTCAGATAATGCCTATTGTTATTAATTGGACATTGTTATCTATGAAAGATTTTTCCATTTCTGTTTGTCATTGGATTGATAGAAAACTGCATGTAAAATATTATTTATTGATCGATCGATTATTCAATTTATTCGTCACTGTTAACGCACAATTGAACCGATCAAAAAGTCTCAATTATGTGAATTAATTTCTAATGCAATGTGACGTTGATCTTCATCGGTGGAGTTTAATTTATCAATCATCAAAATTCTATTATTATTGATTCCTGCAAATTGTTTTATCGTATTAACCGCGTGCCATAAATCTGAATTAATGCAATATTGGAGATGAAACGCTGCACAGTCACTATCGTCACTTTGTTCAATTAACATCCAAATCAAATTATCACATTATACATTTTTCTCTTATTTTCTCTTTCCTTTTTCGATACCTGATAGAACGAACTCATTACAAGCTCTTCATTCGTGTCCACGTTTGCATTCCAATACGAAAGTCCATTACTTACGAAAATTAGATAACATTTGGTTTGCAAAGTAACGTTTGAATATTTTATTTTAAATATTTCTTGCACTACGTAAATACATCATCTGTACATACGTTACGCAAATTAACATTTTAAAGGATATTTACATGACGGCGCAAGTAATTTTTCCTTCAACTTTTAACATTTTGTACAAATATCGTTTAACAATAGTAAGCAAAGAAACAGTGTTTTTAATAAATAATGTTACATAGAAATCTTATAAGAGTACATTTCCTGCGATATTAAATTCTATTTTATTCCGAATAAAACGGAAGCGCCATGTACGGATATTATATTGGCAATTTCATTATTGATTAGAAGTTCAATTAATACGAATCTCGATATTATTCCCGATATGTTTGAAATTCTCTGAACTGTTGGTTTTCAGACTTCGGCGGAAACTGAAATTTCTATACGAAATTAGAAATTTTTTAAATTCCAATGAAATGAAATCATTGAACATCCATTTATCATTGCATTACTTTTTAATACTGTCACTTATCCTTAATACTGTTCATTGTTATATGTTCTCGCATATATTTACATAAATAGTATATCTTTTCGAAAAATTTGTTACATCCCCTTACATCTAGCTGAAAAATCAAATCTCGTTGTATCTTGCATTTAACTGCTATAGCAATTGATCCTCGTATGGATATAAATGTATAAATTGTCACATACGGCAAACATTATCACCAAACATTTGATTCGAGTGCGTTGATTAAAAAACTCGGCAAATTTCCCTGACGCATACGCCGTTTATCAACGAAGCATGGATATTAATTTGTTAAAGTATCAAAATTTTTTGCCTTTATAGCTGAAGCACGGAGAGATAGATCTACGAACAACTCTTGAATCGACCTCTTTCAAATCCATCAGTGTCCGAGCGCGAAACTTGCATCTGACGATAAGCAGATAAAACGAAAGCGACATTTCATTAAAATTTCTTCCTTGTAAAAAATTTCATAATTTTTCTCTCGTTTTTTCACGCTCGCTTTCTCGATGGAATTATAGATTCGTTTTTCCTATTGCACACTCGCAGATTGCAGGGAAATCGGCTGAAAATCGGTCTTTGATTGGCCAATTTGTTTCTTATGTGAACGTTTGCATTTTTACATCGCCGGGACGTGATAGTTTAATTAGCGTTTAATTAACCTATTTAGCAAATATTTTCACAGTTAGCGAGTTGGAAAATAACGTGACTCGTACTGTACCGGTGAGAAATTCCATCGAGATCCGTTCGTCCACTGGGGATATCCATTATCCTCTTAATTGCATTCCCCCTTGAACTCCTGTTCGTCTAATTCTGTCAGCCTAAATTATACGAATTATCATTTTCGTTCTCATTTTTCTTTTCACCCGATGTTTTTACGATGTTCGTATGCTGGTAGATATTTGATTTGATTAAATCTTTCACCAAGTTCCAAGAATCAATGTTCTTTCATTAATTTTACACGGTCGCAAAGTTGGTACTGCACTGCAATTCCTACAGTTTCGCAAAGTCTCCCGGCAAATTAAACGAGCACTGTCGTTAAAAACTGAAAACTGAATTTGGAAACTTGAGCACGCTGCTTCGGAAACTTTCTTTCTCCGTTTAGAGAACGATCACCGGTGTTTCGATACGTCTTTCTTGATGTTCAGTAAATACGAAACGAGCTTCTTCGTCGAATAGAAAGTGCCAACTAATGATAAATGAAAATTAAACGTAGACGAAATTTTTTTTCCTCGATAGCATTTAACTCTCTTGTTTCGTCGCTGAAAATTATGTCACATTTTTTTCCTTGCCATCGGAGAAGTGTCCAAGGGAATATCAAATAATTTCGACGAGAATAAATCATGCGAGAATATGCAAGATGTGTTTTCATTCGCGATAAGTTACACTTGTTAAATCAGTCGAGAAAGTTCCAGTGATACGCGTCTTCGTACGAATGTCAAAGTATCTACGCTTCGATGAAGCAGCCGTATCGATTTTATGACATGGGTTTGAATGTGCTTTCATCAGAATCATCTATTCGTTTTCAGACTTCCAGTATCCAGTTCCGCGTTAAAGATTTTCAATCGAGTAACGTCAGTAGGAAGCTGACGGATCATCCGGCGATATTTGTCGATAAAAATTGGCATAATTGTCGGAAACATGTTTCCATCGTTTTATTGGTGAAGATATTTGATAAAACATATGTCAATAATTGGTCTCTTGTCACTTTAATTTTGATTTCAGTATTGTAATTGTTTTTCGTCAATTTATCCTGCATTTTCTATTAATTCACGAATGAATACTATTTATTTGACTGTTTGAGAATTTTTTTTCTAGGATTAGAAGACCATTAGGAATTCCTGTCAATAGAAAAATCATAGTTAGGAAAATAGATACGTGATACTTTTGCTATTCGATTGATTTTTCAAAAAATTTCCGCGAATAGATACTCTACTTGAACGAATGAATTATACTCCGCGGAGATGAAATTAATTAAATTTTAGGAACACGCACATCGAGTTAATGGCTATTTTTAAAGAATCACCAATGGTTAGCGATCAACCTCTTACGAGATTTAAAGAGCACTTACTTGGGAAACCTAAGCTGTCACCGTCTGACAGCGTATTAATATAACTCCTGTGTTCCGGAGTGGTTGCGACATAAAGCAGCGCAAAAAGTGAAAATACTTCTCCATTAATCTAACTTTACATTAAAATCAATTTTGCCGAAAGATGCTTCTCGCGACGTGCGAGAACGAAAGAAACGCAATCACGCGGAGAGAAAGAAAGAACAAATTGGCAAAGGAAAGAATGAAGGCATCCGCAAAAGAAGAATAGTAGTAACAGCTGCAGTTGATATTACAAAACGTTCTAGGAAATAAGAACGTAGAAAGGGCTGATACACGAGAATAACGAAGCACGATGAAAAGAAACCAAAATGAATGAAGATTGAAGAGAATTAAATGATAAGAACGTAGCATTAAGATTGTTAAATGACAAAAACATAACATTTTTTAACCATAATATTTTTCACAAACGTTTCCTCCGTCGGAGATTTGCTATTTCTTCTTGAAAAATCTAAATAACGCTTCTACTTACAAATGAATAAATAATAGATACATTATAAATAAATAAATATAAACATAAGCAATAAATATGTATAAATATAATATAAATTTATTATGTAAATATATATAAATAAATAATAAATATAAGCAATAAATATTGAAATTATTTATGTATATAGATGATACAGCGATGAGATGTATTTCGGAAAGAAATCAAATCGCAAGTAGTGAAAAACATTATTCCCGATTCTTTCGAAGTCAGTTTTATTTGTTTGCAATTAAACAGGAAATATTTTTACATGCTACGAATGCTGAGTCTATTATGCAACTTAAAATATATCGACACAGTCTTATCGATAATAATTTTTCATGCTTCGTGAATACAAGCTAATTTTCGTTCTACTTCATTTGTTAGAACGAAATTTACGTGAAATTCGATCAATAAGTCCCGTCGATTGAATTTATTTATCTTTTGATTTTTATTTGAATCAGGAATCGTGAATAAAGAAAGTCAGTGATTTTATTTAGACGTAAATATTTCCGTTGCAAATATTGGGTAAAAATATTGGACGTTATACCGGATTTGTTAACAAGAAAATTCGCAAACTGTTACTAGACTCGGTAACTTTCATTTCTCGTCGCGTATAATATTCCAATATTTCAATAGAACTAACATTTTCTTTTGTCGTCACTTTGGAAATATTTTACGTTTGCACGAACACGTACAGCGTGGGTTGTACAAAACGAGAATAGAATAAATGTTAATCTACTCGTGGAGTTTTTTAATTTCGTTGCAAGTTTTCATTAATTATAACTTTTTGAAAACGTGATCACAGAGCCACTTTGTAATTTCTTGGAATACAAGAACACACAGATAATTGGCTTACCTTAAAGATAGATATATCTTACATTTAAAGATAGAGATATTTCGTATTTTTCGTTTTACGTTGGAAACATGGAACGAACGTAATTGTCTTGCCAAAATGAAACGAGGATTTTATTTATACGAAAGGAATGCAAGCTGTCATTGTTAAGATTACAGATAACACGGGAACGCGTGTTGCAAAATCCTGTCTGTTACAATACGGATGGTAAAACATTCGAAGCTTGCTCGCCATGATACAAAGTAGTAGTGGAATTACAATTCTATCCATTGGAAATAACGTTAAATGAAAGTTTAATCCCAATTTCAATTAGTCCAACTCCGCGTGTCCGCAATCCTGTACCTACCTAGGCGAATATTTTTGTAACTCCTCCCCGTCGTCTGTTTTTCTGTTATTTGAAACGTAAATTCTCAGGGATTACATTCCCGCAATTTGAAGATCGGCTTCATTTAAAGAAAACACGAAGCTCGTCAACATTTTCCCCACGTTACGCGCATGAGAGTTAAAAATAAGACATACAACACATTTAGGGATTTTCGAGATAGTTGAAGGAACAGCAGAATACATCTGTATGGATGAGAACGTCAGAGAAGCGTTCTTGCAGAAGCTATTTTAAACTGATGAAATATAAAAGAAGAAATGGAAACTTAATTATAATTTTCTTCATAATTTAATTACAATCTTGAAGAAGTTGCTTTTGAAGGAGATTCACAAAGAGTTATTCGTTCTCTCAAGTAACCTTTTGACTAATCTTCTGTATTAAGTAATTATTGTGAAATGATTTTAGTTGATGAATATCTGAGAGTAGTAAGAATGAATTTGAACGATTTTTATTAATATAAGTTTAAATGGCAGGAAAAAATAACGTTGTTTTTCAATATCATACCTTCTTAAAAGTGAGGTTAATCTTCTCTGTGTAACGTCCTCGAGAATTTTATTGTCAGACAAAATCGCTGATTCAGATTCCTTTTCGCATTTGTTTTCTTGTTTCACAGCAGTTATCTGATTTCCGACATGATCTATCAAATCGACCATAAAAATAAGACGGAGTAGAGCAAAAATCCTTTCAGTTAAATTATTTTGTTGCCTTTCAATTATTCTTAGGTGAAATCTTTACGTTAGACACATTCTCTTTTTTTTTTAGTTCTTTTTTACAAAGATTTTTTTACATAGAGCTTTATATTTAATATTAATGATACGTAATAATATTTCCATGTTTCAATAACAATGTCGTGTTAATAAAATAAATCTAGAAAAAATATACAATTTGAAATATAATTACCAAAATCTCCAATTTCATTCGCAGTCTTTTTTAAAAGCTAGACTTCAGTGAAAAAATTTTCGTATGCGTATAAACATTAAAATACATTACTACACTTTCTCGTAAAAATTTTAAAATTCACGAGAGACTCTTCTGCGCAGGATAAACTCGGGTATTGCGTTTCATTTCTAGAAAAAAGAGTGCGTCGCTGCGCATCTCATCCCTTGAAAACTTTTATCATTTTGCGTGATAAAAAAAAAACTTGATAAAAAATGAAATTACTTTTATTACACTTTAACGGATGGAATTTCATTTTAAATATGCGTACTCGTGTCAGATGAAGCGATGACACGTATGCTACCCCTAAAAATATAATAAATATTTCCTTGCGGCTACCATATTTATCAAACACCGATAAAGGGAACTTTTTGTTTAAATGGAAAATTGTCGTAATATCAAACGCTAATCCTTTGAGCATTAGATGCATATATGCTCATCTCGTAGCCTATTGGTGCCGTGCCGAAATGGTTAATACAGCCCTCTGAAAGATTGGTCGTGACACGTATATTACCCCTAAAAATATAATAAATATTTCCTTGTGGCTACCATATTTATCAAACACCGATAAAGGGAACTTTTTGTTTAAATTGTCGTAATATCAAACGCTAATCCTTTGAGCATTAGATGCATATATGCTCAGAAGAATAAGTTTATCTCATAGCCTATTGGTGCCGTGTCGAAAGGGTTAATACAGCCCTCTGAAAGATTGGTCGTGACACGTATATTACCCCTAAAAATATAATAAATATTTCCTTGTGGCTACCATATTTATCAAACACTGATAAAGGGAACCTTTTGTTTAAATTGTCGTAATATCAAACGCTAATCCTTTGAGCATTAGATGCATATATGCTCAGAAGAATAAGTTCATCTCATAGCCTATTGGTGCCGTGTCGAAAGGGTTAATACAGCCCTCTGAAAGATTGGTCGTGACACGTATATTACCCCTAAAAATATAATAAATATTTCCTTGTGGCTACCATATTTATCAAACACCGATAAAGGGAACCTTTTGTTTAAATTGTCGTAATATCAAACGCTAATCCTTTGAGCATTAGATGCATATATGCTCAGAAGAATAAGTTCATCTCGTAGTCTATTGGTGCCGTGTCGAAAGGGTTAATATTGTGCTCTCTGAAAGATTGGTCGTATCAATGAAAAATCTTGTGAACTTTTATACACATTTGTCCTTTATCGTCTCACTTGTTCACGGATGGAAGCGACTTGTGGCGCATAAATTGTTTCAGTTGTGGTTAAACTTTTGCAGTTAAATTCAGTTTCCATTTGGAATTAACGCCTGATGCTATTTAACACAGTTGAGGAAATCGCACGTGTCTCGTTATTACGTTATTACATGTCAGAGTTTTGAAATTTCCGCGAAATGTAATTCACTGATCAGTTTACTACGTGAGCAGAATGAAGCAAAGATGTAGTTTCAGACAAACGATGCGTTTCATTTGAACGTTCAGCCGTTTGAAAGATTTTCAAATTTTCTCTTTTCAGGATGAACGTACAGTGTGTCGTATCGAGTCCTAATCCAATGTAACGTCTCGAACTCGAATTCAGCTACCAGATCGTTGATTTACAATTATTAAATTCTCCTCGAAATTGGAACGGCGATCAGAATGTTGGAAAAATAATGTTGTTTATGTTAAATATTCTTTTTAATGACAGATTAAAATGTCGCGTTTCTCGTCAGTGAGAAACATTGCACGAACTCGAGTAGCGATACACATATAAATAGGGAGATAGAGGCATTCTCCTCTGTTAAACCATCCTCGACATTTTAATTCCACGTGCAACGAAATTCACGGATATTTTTGTATCGTTTCAACACTGAAATGGAGGATTCAAAAAACCAACGTGTAGTTAACGAGATGCACAGATGTGTGTTCTTCTTGATACCTTTTATGTTCCAATCCGACAAAGTATCTGACAACATATTTTGAACTGTTCTTCTGCTCTCTCACTTGAAAAAAGAATGAATTTGAAACTTTTGTCTTCACAGTGGTTCTTTCTATCGATTTCTTTTTTTTTCTTTTTTCTTTTTTTTTTTTTAGTATATGTATTTATGGTCAACATCTCAAACATTTTATTTAAAATTCAATTTCAATTTATAGAATTTATTGATAAATTGATCTTTAATTAACATTTGTTCATCTATTTTTTTTTTAGCAAGTGTTGTTATTATTTCAATTGTATTTTAATAGGTTCAAATAATTTTCAAAGAAGTTGTTTAAAAGATGTTTAAAAGCAAATATATTTTGTTGGAACAGTGAAGAATACATTGTGTACCTGAAAATCTTTTAAACTAGAAAGCGTAAACTTTCATGAGTCGCAAGTTGTTTCTTAATTTTTTATAGAATAGATAGTCTTACGACTATTCAGAATTTATAATTTATAATTCAAAATTTAGTTGTTATGTCAATTTTCCTGCGTATCTATTAAAGATATTAGAAATATCAACAACAGCGTAATTTTATATTCAAAATTGTATTTCACATTACGTGAAATTTATTTCAGTCAATAAAGTAAATTAAAAACTACGAAATTCGCAGGAATATTTTATTCAAACATTTTACATTTATATTTCCTCGAACTGACGAACTTTCTTGTAACTTTAAAGATAGTCGCTTAACACGTCCGAGCATAAATCTCTCACCTTATCCGAGTCCTGGGAAAACTGTATTCAACTCGAACAACGTCAGCGCAGATTAATCCGCATACTAAACTTAACCTTTAATTTAAACCTTCTTTTATTCTCGATACACCAACAGCAAACTGTCCCGTAATGAATTGAAACTTCACATTTCTGACGGAAGTTCCAACAAGGAAGATGAAACCGATTTATCCTCGCGCTTTAACGTGAATCTTTCTCGCATCTTGTCCGTATACGTATTTTTCCCTTTTTAACGCTGAAATATCCAGGCAAGGGGTAGAAGCTTCGCAAACAAGTGCTCGTATATCGTTCGCACGATCTCGAAAAAAAGTGTCCTCGACGTTGAAATGTGTTTCTTGCTCGTTGAACTGTATTTATGCACGCGCCAACTGACGAATTTCTGTTACTCTTGGCAGCTGCGGACCAACAAAGTTTTCGCGAGATTTCGCTCCTATATCCTTGGAAGCTTCAGCTCGAAACAACAACGCTTTGTGCATCAAAATCTTTTGTTTTGCAATTCGACGG